>ML675624.1:14803498-14814237 GCA_007922155.1 Mesoclemmys tuberculata | reverse complement strand
CAAACAACACCAATGCCCCCCCCTCCTAATGCAGCCCGCGTGACACCAACAACGTTAATTACCTTTCCATTTTATTGAAAAGCCATTTGTGTTTAAAAAAAATTTGGCCTAACTTTTTTTGACCAGATCTAATTATCACTTCATCTGTAAAATTTGTTGATTGTTATTTCTAATGGCTGCATGGGATCTGAGTATGCTTTCCTCCTCCTCAAGGTTGACACCACTTTCTGTTATGTGCTCAATAGAGAGCTATAAGAAAGACTGAATGTTGTTCTGATAGCAAGGATTTTCTTCTTTTAATCTCCGCTAGTAACTAAGAACACCTTAATATATTCCTCTGTTATCCATGTTAGCCCAGTGCTTCTCAGATTGTGTAATATGCCAATCAAGAGGAAAGAAAGTATGGTGTTCTGTAATCACACAGTGCTTAAGATGCTAGAAAGAGCTTTTATTTGGAGTGTGTTTCCAACTGGCTATATATAATAAGATCTTCTCAGCACCTGCCCATACTCTTTGTTCGTGAAGCTCAGCCTTTAAAGGAGCAGCTCCTAATACTACAGATAGCTTTTAATCTCTCTGTGTAAAATCCAGTCCTTAGCCTTATGAGGCCACGCAAGGTGGGAAGACAGAGTACTGCGGGAAGGCCAGCTTGCACTAGAGAGAGTCATCCTTTGCTTGCAAAGTAGGATGGTTCAAGATGGTCATGTTGCTGGATTCACTATTTTCCTTTTCATAGCTGCAGCAGTGTGAATACCAGTGAGCACAGGATGATGACTACAACACACAGGGAAGTTAGCAGACCATTTTCACTCAAGGGTAGAGTGTGCTGCTGACCTCTGAGGTAACCAGTTTGAATTCTTAATACCATTAGGAGGGGGGTGAACGTGTGTAAGAAAAAGGGAGAAAGAGGTGGGGGAGGAGATATTTGGAGTGCTGTCTGACCCACCATATGGCACCCACATATCACAGAGCAGAATTTTATCATTTTGGCCTCTTACTCCCACGTGTGAGAAGGAAAAAAGGCAACTTCCTTTTCCTGGGATCCCAAGCAAATGTCCATAAGCTTCCTTGCCAATACATCATTCTTTAATTTTATTGTTTAAGTGGTGACAATGTGCTCAGTATCCTATAAGAAATAAAAGTGAAGATCCTATCCCATAATACTTGCATTCTAAAGCTGAGATGTGAAGTTAGTGGACATTGCCTAGGAGTAAGCACCTGTGCATGTTGGTCCTCAGCAGGATCAGGTTTAAAAGACAAACAGAGAGAGAACCTATGCGGCACTGGGGGGAAAATCCTAGGGGAGGAAAATTTGATTTTTATTTCTTCCCCTTCTCACCATTTAAAAAAAAAAAAAGTGATTCAAATAACATTAGATAACTCAGAGATATAAATGGTTACCCCCACTCTAAACACGTGGTTTCTGAGGGGGTATCAGATATCTGGGGTCTTGAAATCAATGAGTAAATTTAAATCATCCAGTGAACGAATTACATTCATCTATGTATTTTGTCACATGACAGATGTGATGTACCTAGGTGGCATGGCACAGCACAGATATGCCATCTTCATGTCACTGCTAGGTACTGTAAGCACCATGTCACGAAAATGCTGCAACTTCATGTCTGGCAAGTCATGCCTCTGAGAAGCAACATACTACTGCAACTGAAGATAAGCCACATCAAGTTTATAGCAGTATGTTTTGTTACAGTTGGCCAGTTATTTTTGAAATTAATATTGTTCTGTATTAGTAGAAGAGCATGCATTTATATAAATTCTCAATAAAAATATTTATTAAAGCAGAGCAGTTAACAATCTGCTCCTCCAAGCATGCATCTTGTACTGTATTAGAATAAGAACACATTATTATTAAAAATATTGTAATAAAAAGATTGTTTACTGTTCTTTTATCAATCTGCTCAGACAAGCAGGCACCCTAACTGCTTAGGTGTATAATTATAGAAAGTACACAATGTTTATGCAATATTCTTAATAATAACGCACCATGTGTCTGTCTGAAGGAAAATTTACTTAAATAAACCTGTTACAAACGTAGCAGGGGCACTCACATGATAACAGGAAAGTAAACAAGGAGGAGAGGCATTCCCTAACGTACATTCAAAAGGCCAAAATCAATACTATGAATTGTTTGATTCCCTCTTCTACCTACTCAATGCCTGCAATGTTAAGGTTTGTTTTGTTTGTTTGTTTTTTAGTTTTGTTATGTTTCAAGAGATTATGCAGAACTATGGGCATTCAAATTCAGTGAGTATGTCATATCCATGATTCTTATCCACACCAGGGGGGGGAGAAAATTGAAAAGGGGGAAGGAAGAAAGAAAGAAAAAAAGAAAGATGCTGCTTTCTCTCTCTCTCTCTCTCTCTCTCACTCTCTACCCCATCATTTTTATTTTCCCAGTTCAAGCAAAGAGTCTAACTTCCATGCCACAGATGGCAGTTTTCACTCACAATCATTCAATTTCCAGAGACAAATTAATACCTGATGTAACAAATTTCTTTGTTTTCTACTCTTTGCATATTATTTTCTCTGTGACAGCCAAATCTCTTCCACAGCCAGATGATGTCAGAAAAGGGAGGGTTCTGGCTACGTGAGCAGGAAATGACGCACTTTTTAAAAGATTCATTTTACATAAAACTATCACTGGGTGCAAACAACAAGGAAGAGACCTGTGACAACTGTAGAGGGCTTGATCTTTCATTGTCTTACACCTAGTGTAGCCATCTTGGCCTGCTCACAGTGGGTGTAAAATCCTACTAATCTGAGTGGTGGCATTTTGCACTCACTTCATACAGATGCTAATGATACAAGGTACAAGACAGTGAAGAGTTAGGCCTTTGGTGTTTTGTTTACATTCTGGATCTAGCACTATTGTTGGGTACAGACCTGGTGTATGTAGAGTTTCATCTGTTATGAATCTGTCCTGTTGTTTCTATGTAATTGGTCATAGTAATCTCTGAATAAATTCTGTTCATGCCAGTACCATCTCAGATAGATCAAGCTGTTGGAAATTTTACCTCCTGGCACCAGTAAGGCCTACCGAACTCCAGGGGTGATTTTGCTCCTGTAGTAGGTTCAGGTACATTTCCATAGCGACCCCCCACCCTCTTAGCAGAGCCCTTTGTTGCCCTTGCACTGTCCCCTCCAGAGCTAATATTACCCCTCTTTGTGCTGTGTTGTACCCTTATGGGCCTGACAGCAGAGGGAGGTAACAGCCACTCTACACCACTAGAACTTCCCTGACTGCAGCCTTTTTTCTACTGGGGTCTCTGCCACCTCGTTTATGCCCCTGAAGGTGGTATAAACCAGAGATGACTCCAGCCCTCCGCTTCATAATTTTCCCACAAAATATATTTAGTGACACTTTAAGTACAACTGGATCCTAACATTTAAAAGAAATAGTGCAGTACAAAAACATCTCTTCCCCTATCCTAATTCCTCATGCAGCGTGTGTGACAAATGGTTCCTTAGTACCCAATGGCTTTCACACATTGTGGAGCACTTGAGAAGCATGATGAGTCACTGTTTTTCAGGACTGGTGCTCTTTCAAGTTACAGCTGCTTTCTCTATATCCTGAGCTGATCTCAGAATAAACTATTTTGGAATGTTTTCTAAACATTTTCATTGTGCATTCATCACTATTCTGTCAAAGATTTGGCACATTGATTGAATAAAGGTCTGGCAGATGTGACTTGAATTGATGTGAATTATTTTCACACTGAATACTGTTACCAGAGTTCTGGTACTGTGTAATAAGAAATATTACAGTGATTCTTTGCTCTTGTACTTCAGTTGCTCATTCTTCCATGGATATGACCAAACCTCCCAGAGAATTGAAAGAGAACAAACTGCTCAACATTGTATGCAGACTGATTTTCCACCAAAGACAAGCCTAGGAATCCTTCTGCTACTGGTTGGCCTTCTACTCACTTGGCCTGCTACTCTATGGGTCACTCACTCCTGGTGCCTCATTGGTTTTGAGTGCCTGGGACTCTGTTGTCCTTCTCACTGGACATTCTTGGCTAGTATGCCCTGGCCTTTCACAAGTATAACAAATGAACCTTCCTAGCTCATCCTTCAGTGGGAGCCTTCAGGGTCCTGGCATACATCGGCATACTAGTGGGATTATTTTTCTTTCATCACCTCAGTCATCACTTTCAGCATCTCCTCCTGTTAAACCATCAATTTTTGGACACCTTCACTTAACCTTTCTAATGTTAACTGTGTTTGGGGCAGGGCCTTTTCCCCAGTAGTTGCATTCAGTAGGCCTCCACTTTGTGTATGGGTGTTAGGCTTGGCTGTCTCTTCCACCAGAATTTCCTCTTCTTCAGACCATGTAAGAGCAGTCTGCATTAGTTCATGGAACTTCTTACGAGGCTCTTCCTTAAACCTCCTTTTCATTTCCCGGTGGAGGGAATCATCTCTGAACCCCAGTACTAACTGCTCTTTCAGAACCATATCTGGGTCTGGAACTCGTTGAAGGTCTCAATGCTCCACTTTGCTCGTTTTCTCCTGGAGATCATACACATATGCCCAGACAGTTTCACTGGGCTCCTGTTTTTTCTTAAAAAAACTCCTTTAACCAGGTTCCAGTAGGTACTTTGTCCTATGAATAGGATCCTGTTCGTGATGCCAATTATGTAAATGGGGGAATGGTCCTGATATTGTGGGGAACTTTTCTGGCTCATCCACTACCCCAGTGGATCCTTGCCTCCAATCCCTTTACCCAGAGGCCCGCCTGTCCTTGTGGGCTCCTCTTCCCCTGTCCTGTGTGGCGGGGTCCCTGTAATCCTGACAAGGCTGAGCTCAGGATTCCTGGGTGGCTCAAACCCCAATCTTGTCGTGGTCACTTAGGGCAGGGGTTTGGGTGTCCCCATTCCGGGGGGCTCTTTCAGCACTGGACACTTCCCTGATCACTGCATACAGTTCAAAGCAGATACAATTTATTAAACAATCAATTAAAAAATAAAGAAAAGAGGAGCAATGTTAAAGGAGAACACTCAACACCACCTCCTGCCCACAGTCCCCCTCACTCGCCCCAGCTGCTCGCCGCACCCGACTCCGCAAGGCTCCAGCACAAGCTCTGCTTCAGTGCAACTCTGCTCAGCTCGGCTCTGCTCTCTGAGATGCTCCTCGGGCTTTCTGGTTCTGCTGTAGGTCAGTAGGTGTGGGTCAGCTCAGCTTGGCTCTCTGAGCTTCTTCTCCGGCCTCCACACCCAACTCCAGACGGCTCCAGCCCCAGCTCCGCTCACTTCTCTGGCTGCTCCTCTGGTTCTGCTGCTGCGGCCCTGCTCAGTTCAGCTCCCTGGCCTGGGCTGCTGCTTTCATCTCCCGGCTGCTCTCTGCCCAGGCAGGCAGCTGCAGTTCACACCAAGAATGGGACCCCCCCTCCCTCAGCTCCCTCATTGGCTTGCCCGCCCTGTCAATCAGGATGACCTGAGTTGGCCTCTCCCCACAGGCCATGGGGTCTGTCTGTTTCAGTGTCCTGCTTCCTCAAGAGCTGCCAACCAAAAAGACCCACTAAGTTTTAGTAAGGGTCTATTAGCCCCTCACTAAAACTTAGTAAACATGCATCTTAAAACTTCTTAAACATGCATCAAGAACTCAAAGTTACCAGCAGCTGTATTCTCCTTTAGAAAAGAACCATTTCAGAAAATGGACCGAAACAATAGTAACAGTAAGAAGAGCAATCATACAAACTATTAGTAAAAGGCACAACAACACTGTTATTAGGGCCTCTGATATTTTATGGCCAGTAACCCTCTCAGGCTACTTATGAAACTGAATCCAGTGACCTGGAGGTTTTAGCTGGCTAGGAACAGCTGTAACAGGGTTTTCTGTGCAAGGTTTTTGGTTTTCCTTTTTCAGTATATTTGTAACAAGTTAGGTTAGCAGACTTGCTGGAATATTTATGGCTCTGGCAGTGATCGTGGTATGGAGGCTACCCATTAAGGAGTGTGGAAAATAACTCAGCCTATGAACCCAGCTGTAGAATGAGGCCCCCGTGGGAAGTTCAGGGGTGTTAAAATATTGATTTTTTTGAAAACCAAAGTTATTGTGCCCACACTAGTAAATGTAGTGAAATGGAGGTGTACTCTGGTGTAGGCCAACTGTACTGGTGCTTGTCTCCCTGAGGGCTCTATCAACAGGGGGCGGCGTGGTAGCCATTAACTTGATAGCCAATGAAGGGCTGCCCATGAGATGCACAAAGAGTATGTTTTCACTGCAGAATCAATTCAGGAGATTGCTCAGACCCAACTGCCAACCAAGTTGGCCTAGCCTGGGTCTGAGCAGCCATACTGCACAGCTCTATCAGAATTACTGTGTCCTCACTGGTGCTGTGCTCACCCATGTGTGTTGCTAGAAATTCTTGGATTATATTCCAGGGTTTTTGGTGCTGCAGTAAGATGAACGACTATGATTCTTTCTCATTGAATTCTGGGAAATCTTGCCTGTCCTGAGCACACAGAGGGAACTGTGGGAAGGCATTGTAAGACTAGTGCTTCTGTGATTTAGCCTACATACTCACTGCAAAGTGAGCTGGCCAGCAGCTCTAGTGAAAGCCTTACGCAGCATAGCCCCAGATAAGCCAGCTAGCCTGGACTGAAAGCTCCACCAGACTCAGGTCAGAGAGTTTTGTATGTGGATAGGAGCTACTAACTGGAGATTTCTTAGAGCCACCCACCCATACTTGACATGGAAAGAAACATAACTCATTTTGTCCCCCAGGTCCCAGCTTATATTAGCCTAAAAAGCAGTCAAACCTCTCTATCAAACCCAAATGCCCATGTCTATTTGAACTGTGAATTTCAAGATGGGAACAATTCTGACCCTATACAAAGGGCAACATGTCAGCTTGTGTGTGCAATGTGGATCTTTCTACCTTAGTGTGGGTCATTCAAAAGAGTGGTAGGTATGTCTTGGAAAATGTTTCATGTTGCATTAAATATGTTACATGTTAATTGTAATGTTACAGAATATATTAGTAACAATTTTTTAAATATATATCTTAATATAAAACATAGTTTGTTTGGGGTTAAGTGTTTTCAGTGAGCTCAGTCTTTACTCAGGAAAAGTCCTACTGACTTCAGAAAATTGTTCAGCTTTCAACTCTGTTTAGGCAATTACTAATGGTTTTGCAGAAAATTGCATGCACTGTGTCCATGGCCAGCTTAGAGCACAGGCTGGCAGAAATGGGAGTCCTCTAGTTTACTTTTTAGATTAGAAAAAGCACAATAGTCACTTTGTCATGTTAGCCGCCTTAGTCTGGGCTGAGCAATGAGGATAAGTTCAGGATCTGTAGTTCAGTCTATAGCCTGGATTCTGTAGTGTGGCCAAGCCACGCTCAGTACAGAGAAGAGGGCAAAGTTGGCCTTAGGTTATGTGGGAGCTGTTTCAGAGCATACAGTGGTGGGTGTATATCATCCTCACACTAGCTACATTAAGGTAGGATCACTTGTTGTGAAAGTTCTTTTGGGGTACTTTTAATATAAAATTTAAGACTATATACAAGAGTTACTATGTACAGTATGTACCTGGCATACAAGAACAGAAAATGCTTTCAAGACAGCTAAAGCTAAAGTGGGTTTTAAGATGCAAAAAAACCTTTAAGCCGTCATAACTGGCTACTTGGGGATTCCCTTCATATGGCTGGGGATGAGGAAAAATAGCTGACGTGCTATGGTGCTTCAGTGATCCCTGTCTGCTAGAATAGCTTCATTGAAGCCAGTGTAACTTAATTTTAACTTAAAACAATCTCAGGACTGCTCTAAGTTGAAATTTGGAACCAAACCACTGTCCAATGAGGCAAGGAGCAGAGTCACAAAGATATTTACAGCCATGTATTAGTCCTCAGAATTCTACAGTTCACCAAATGGACTGGACCAGGGTTTCCAGTCTGCCTCAATGATTCCACCAAACATACTGATGCAACTTAACCCATGTCAGGTTTGATATACCAGTTCTGCCAATTAAATTTAAGCTTCAAATTATTCACATTACAAAACCATAGTTTATTTACTAGAGTGTTGCAACAATGTCCAATTATTTGCAACAAAGCTCTGCACCTAATGCATTGAGCGCCACAATGAAAAGAGAAAAAGTAATCTATTTATGCACTTTTAGTTAATCAACAGCTGCATTTAATAACAAATGGAGTTTTGGATATGTTCATTTCTGGATGTATGACAAACCCACTGAGGTTTCTGTAACCTGGGTTTGCAGCCAGAGATGACAAAATTTATGCTCATTGGAAACATCAGGTTATTTAGTTTGGGGAAATAGTTATTCTGAAGAATTATACCAAAGTCTATAATTAGTTCAGATATCAAAGATATTGTCTTTTCTCCTACCTTCCACATATTGCAGTTATTAGAAATTGCTGAAGGGGTTTTAGATATTCAGAAGGTGACAAATTTTTAAAATGGCAGTGGCTACCGTGCCCTAATCTTCAACTACTATTATGTCCATATCCATAATTAGCACCAAGCAACTCCATTAAATAGGCAATATAATTCAGGAGTGCTGGATTTCCATCATCCAGGAGTGTAACACACACAGTTTTTTCTATCTCTTGCTGCAATACTCTTTGTTGTTAGTTGCAAAATGCTTGAATATGAAATCATGAGGATAATACAATATTATGGTAATTTTAAAACAGATTTTTTTTCTTCTTACTCCATTGGCCCCATGAATCCTTCTTATTCCTGATGACACTTTTTGCTGCTAAGAACTGGCACCTCTGTTACCTCTGTGCCTTCTAGTTTCTTTGTGTGAGCACTAATGGTAGAACACTATTTTTAATTTGCAGTTTTAAGCCGACATGGTCACAACCATGTTATATGACAAGTACAATTTGTCTGACCTGCTATTTGAATCTGCATCTCTGCCTCCTCAGCTGCCACCCTTTTGGCACTTAGTCTCTTGTCAGGAGGAAGGCCAAAAACCAAGCATTAAATTGAAATTATTAATATGTGTGAACCGATGACATGAATATGCTCAGCCTCTTATGGAACCCAGCAACCCTGCTTCCTCACTCTGATCTTTCCAGTCAGAAGGGCTCTCATGAAAATCTTTTACTGAAAAAAAAATGCACTGGTAAAGGAGGTACAAATTGTAGAGGGAGGAAGTGGGAAGGGGAGAAGATGTGACACAAATGTGGAAAGTGTAAATCTTGTATTTAAAAAATAATAAATAAATCCAGTATTGCACATTACTTCCTAGAGCCTTTCACAGTGTAGCCAAATGACTTTGTGTTGTCAGGTAAATGTGGCCTGCCAGGTTTTGATGATGAATGGGTGCAAACAAATCTTCATTAATAATTCATGGCTAGTGTACTTGCATTACAACCAACTGGGACTTGAATCAGAAGGGGACTCTGTACAAAAGACATGAAGTCAGCAGCTATGTTGTAACCCTGATTATTATTTTATTTGAATATTTATTATTTCTCTTTCTTTCATAGATGACATCTCGTGCAACACAAGCCAGTCCTTTGACTTTTAGAATGTGTGCTGGCATGCAAAATGGGTGTGTTTTTTAGCTCTACTGAGCGAACTTAATGTGATTGAAAAGATGTGTTAAGATGCAGGCTAACACAGCTGAAGTCATGCTAACAGGACTTGTTAAAGCTTAGTGGAAAGCCTCGAGCTTCAGGGCTAGATGTCGAAAGAAAGAGAAGGAAAAATAACCCCTTGGTGACAGACCAAAAAGATGCGCAGGTAGAGGTGAATAGTTTGTGAGCATTACAATTATTATAAATATATGTATCTTATTATCATATTGATGGATTGGTAAAACACTTGACAACAAGCCTGCAATATTGATTTGTTAATAGACTTTCTTTTTTAAAACCTAAGAGAAATCATGTATTACACATTGATGAAGATTTGTTCTCTCACAGCTAAATTCATCCTTAGTGTATGCTGAGGTCATGTGGGCACCAAAATCTTCAGTATCGTGACAACATAGCCAGTGATGTTCATCGGCTGACTGTCCAGCCAGACCATTTTAAGAATTTAGCTAGAGATTGATTTGAGTGGCATGCAGTTTGTGAGGAGGCTATGTCCATTGGGATTTGCCTAGATGATGATGATTGAGGACAGTGGATGAAATTGGCCTGTGTCAAGTAAGATTAGGGTGCATGCTGGTTTATGGTGAACAGATGATACTACAGCAACACCATTCTGAAAGAGTTCTAGAAGAAAAGGGGCCTGGTTTCTATTTTTACTGTCTTTTTTTGTTCTGCCCCATTGCACATACTGCCAGTTTTAGTTATAATGGTGGTTTAATCTAGAGCCTAGAATGCCCATCTAATCCAAGTGTTGTGGGCCATATCACACTGTACTATATTCCAGAGAAGCACTCTTGAACATAAAAGGAACTTTGAAGGAGGGAACATAAGATTGTTCTAATGTGTTTCTCCTTTAGCAGAGAATTCAGTTCTTCAAGGAGTATAGGGTCGGTTTGGACAAGATTGAGGGAAGGCCCTTGCTGGAACACAGGCATTTTCATTAGAGCTGGGCAAACTTTTCTGACAGACCTTTTTTGCAAAAAATGCTGATTCAGCAACATCAAAATATTTTGCAAAATTGTGTCAATTTTGTGAAGTTTGTTTTAGTCAAAGCTTTGAAAAAATATAAATATTTCATTGACATTTTCAAAAGAAAAAGCTTCACTTTTTAAATTCAAACTGAATTTTTTTCAAAATTTCTTTTAATTTT
>ML675624.1:14594698-14803488 GCA_007922155.1 Mesoclemmys tuberculata | reverse complement strand
TTCTCAACTTTGGAATTACCAGCAAACTAAAAAATCTGTTGTTCACAGTGCTGCAATTTTAATATTTAATACTACAATCCTGAAGTTTACAATAAAAACAAATGTACCTTTATGCATTATTACAACTTCATTTTTTAGCTTATCACCTTTTAGATAGTGAAACTAAATAATAGCGAATTTTGGATGAGTGACAGTAGAAGACATCTTTACTGTATTTCCAAAGTGCAACACTTAAATTGACCCTAGTTTTCATTTTTATATAGAGATGAGCAAAAGTGATATCTTATATGAGAATTTCTTTGAATTTTAGATTGGAGTTTACTACAGATGTACCCCAAATCCAAACATTGTCAATCAGATACTGACCTCGGAAGACTGTTTGGTTCCAATCCTGACCTGGACTTGTGACATGAGCTGTTCTTTTGAGATTTCAGGAAAATATGTTCCTTGAAAAGAGAGATCCTTAAGGAATGCATGCCATTTTGGGATCAAATTTTATGAGACCAGGTTGTGAATTTTCAATATTGACTAGTCCAGACTCAGGCTCTTATTTATTTAATTTCATTTAAAAAAAACTGGCATTAAAAGAATGTTATTTAAATTGTAAAGTCAATCCCTGGAAAACCTACAAGCAGAATCCCATTTCCTTGTGTGTCCATGCTGTCCTCTGACTGAGGCAGGAGTCCTGTGGAAAATATACTTTGCAAATCTTTAATTTAAGATGGTATCAATACACACACAAAGGGGCTGAATTAAGATTGCATGGGCAACCATAAATCTGTCATTTTCTAACTGGAGTGCTTGACTTTTCAACATAAATAACATTTTATATGTAGTTTTTTATGAGGAAAAAAGTAAAAATGTATTGTTTACCATTGTAATATAGTCCATATAATGCATCTTCAGTAGAACTTAGACCATGAATCTTCAGCCCTGCAACGTAGGCTTCTTCCACATGGGCAGCAGGAGAATAGTATTATTCCAAGGGGGATGGGCCACTGTGCCATGTGCATGGTTCAAGAAGTGGTTGGGAGAAGCCTAGCCTTTTGTGCATGTTCTCTCTCTTTTTTCTCTTCCCTGGGCAGGTAAAGGCTTCCTGCCTGATGTGATACACCTAGAAGAAGGTATGGGATGCTGGAAGATGTTTGGGTCCAGAGTGGGTGTAGCTGAGGAGTGAGGGAGAGGTACCCTGCATTGTTCTCTTCCTTCTCCCACTCTCCAGTAAAGATGTTCTGGCAGCTACTAAGCATTTCAAATGCAGTGTATACAGTTGCTGTTGTGGCAGCTGCATGAACTTAGCTTTAGAATGTTCAGTGATTTAAATATGCTGTCAAAATTTTTCTGAGGGACACAAGGGAGAGTCGGGAAATGGTGACTTTCAACAATTTATGCTTATTCTAGCTTTATTCTTACACTGGGCTCATCACTGTTGTATCTGAGTGCCTTCCAACAGTGCATTAAGCAACAATAATAGCATCTATTATGTGTTTGTTTTATCTTCTTCTTCTCCCCAGTGGGAAAAGTGTCCTTAATGGACTGTTTAGTGTTGGTAGAAATTTTTAAAAAATGTATATACACGTGATATGTTTGTTAGAGAAGGTAAGATCAAAGAAATGTGCCTTGTACTTGGAGCAGAAGGTGGAAATGTTTGTGGTGGTCCTTAGTTTTACAATCTTTGGCCACTCTTAAGCAAGCTTTTTCTTGTGCACAGATGAGCTTTATCTTTATTGTTGAGAGTTCCATTGTATCCCAGGAGCAAATGGATTACCATAGTGTTTGTCCTGGAGCTTTTGATGATCTTTTAAATATCTTGAGTCCAGTTCGTCAAGTGCCTTGAAGGTAAGGATCAAGATCTTAAACTTGAATCAGTATCCTATGGGCATCCAGTATAGGGAAAAGAGGAGAGACTTGATGTAGTCATGGTAGCCCATGTTACTGAGGAGCTGCCCTTCAGTGTTCTTAACTGGTTGCAATTTCCTCAGTGCTGAAGGCTTCATACCCAGATATATCACATTAGTCCAGACATGAGGTGGCAAACTGAGGCCAGATCTTTGTCTGCCAGGATGGAATGGCATTTCCTAGCCAACTGGAGATGATGGAAAGCAGTATTCCTGGATACTCTTGTGTGAGAAGTTAGTGAGTAAGGAATCCAAGGGTTTCCTAAGCTATGGACTGAATTGACTGACAATGGATGTGTGTCTTCAAACAAAGGAAACT
The DNA here is from genome assembly GCA_007922155.1 of Mesoclemmys tuberculata. NCBI lineage: Eukaryota > Metazoa > Chordata > Testudines > Chelidae > Mesoclemmys > Mesoclemmys tuberculata. The sequence goes on along the minus strand of ML675624.1, from coordinate 14,801,271 downwards.
GCGCCCTGGCTGCAAAGGCTTCAAAAGAGCTTTCCTCTCCCCACGTGTATAATCTCTGTCTTGCACAGGTTTAGCTTTTATCAGCTTTTCAACCAGGAGCTGATCTTGTCCAAACATTGGGCCATCTTAATGGCAGTGGTATGGCTGTGTGTGGTGATAAGTAGACTGTGGCAATTGAATCCATGTCAGCTGGTCACTAGGTGACCAATTCACCTAGTGGTTCCATGTAAACATTGAATAGGACCAGAAATAGAACTGATCTTTGTGGGACTCCACAAGTTAGGGATGTTTAGTGGTGGAGGTGCAGCTTCTTGTCACTGAGTCCGTCTTGGAGAGATGCAGAGAAGAAGTAAACTATTTTAGTGCACTACAAGAGACCTCTGCTATCTCCCTCAAGTGGGACAGCAGTATCCTATGCTTGATGGTGTCAAATGCTGCAGAGAGTTAGAGGCCTGGTCTATACTTACCAGCAAATTCAGCAGCAGTTGACATGAGTTATGCAGGCTACATATAGTAGCTTGCGTAACTTATGTTGACTTCCTAAATTCTCTTCTGTGCACTGACTTCACTATGCTGCACCAAAGGGAAATGTGTACCCATTGACGCAGCGCTATGCTTTTTTTGGAGATGGTTTTATTGAATCAACTTCCAGATGGATTGAACAGGTCTTCACTTCTGCTCAGTCAAATAAATTGATCTGACAGTGGCAAATCTGCTGCTGTTAGTGAAGACATACCCTGATGGCTACCTGGGTATTAGCTCTCTGACACCTCCAGTTTGTTAGCCACCCAAACTATCTCCTTTGGGCATTACTAGCCTTTACTTTGTTTTGCAGGTAAACAGTAGCTAAGCCTCAGGCCCCAAACCCTTTTGAAGTGTTCTTCTGGAAATCCAGCCCTTGTCCCTGGCTACTCACGGAAATACCAGGTTTGCTATCCCCAAGGGGACAGTGTACGCACCTGCTTGTTTGATTCAACTGAGGATCAGCTCCTATAAAACATCACAGCACTGAGATATATTTATAGTGAAAACAGCCATAAAAGTTTCTTATCAAAAGCTAAGACTTAAGACATTGTGATTAAGGATAATGGAAACAGGGAAGTTACATAAAAAACAAAATCCATACATTTTCTGGAGACTAAACTTAACCTCTATAGGGTAACCATCTGTCTAGAAGCAGTTTTACTCAACTAAATGTTCTTTACAGTGCTTTCAACCAGGGTGGATTGGGATCCTGCTTTCATGAATGTAATTACACTGCCAGTTTTTTTTCCAGATGTATGATAAAGAAGTGACCTTTTGCCTTCTCCTTTTATCCTCCCAAATTCAACCCTCCACCCCCTCAGGTTTATTTCATAGAGTGCTGACTTCATGTTGACTTCACAGCCTCATGTTTATTTCATATGCAAATGGATGTTCCATTGTGTTGACTTACAATGCTTAATTTACATCTGAACTGAGGCAGACAGATAAATATACTTCTATTGTCTGAGAGAAACTGGTTTGTCAGTCCTGCCTTGATTCAGACTTCTTAGGAAGATATTTTCAGTATATATGTACACAGAACTTCTTACATGGTATTTGTACATACATTTCACAAAGGTATGACTAAGCAGTGACACTCTGGCTTTTATCAAAGCCCTCACATAACACTCTTTATGGATAAATGCCAAGAAAAGCGTGTGCTAGTTATAAGAAGTTTGTCTGCCTGTCAGGAGTTACTGTTACAGCTGGCATTGAGGAGTTCTTAGGATCACAGTATTCGTTCAGCCTGTGGGTGCTCTCTCTCTCTTTTGAAATTCAAAGGCCTGCTCCAAAGAGTGGAGGTGTTAGAGCTTCCAGAGAAGCTCCCACATTCTTTTAGAATGGAAAGTATTAGGCATCCCAAATATACCACTTACCCTAAAATAAATAAATAAATAAAAAGCCAGGTATGATCAAACCTGGGTAGGGTAGGGTACTTATGTGTTCTTTTGATTGGACATAACATTTCCTCCTTAATTCTCTAATTTCCCTTTTGCTTCATATTATATGTCTCTGTTGTTGAATTTACCGGTGAGTGCTTTTACCACATTTTTATTTCCATTTTATTGCTATGCTATCTATTCTGCACAGCTCAGGCCTTGCTTTGTTGATTGTAATCATTGATGAAGTAAATGATGTCACGGGTCCATTCCTTTCCAATATGTCTGCTTTTTATGTAAAACTTTGAGAGTTTTAATTTAAAAACAACACATTCTAATTGGAATACATTGGATACATGAGCCCAATGGATTTACAGTAAGCCTTTAAAAATCAAAGATTTGAGGATTTTCAGTTTAGAAAAAATGCTTTTTCAAAATGTCTAGTTTATATCAAATTTTCATAGCAATATACTCAGAAAGTACACTTTAGTGTAGACGGTTAACCTTGAAATAGTCTGAACTCATTGGCAATGATTATTGAGAAGTGGCATATAAATGACCTGGGCTTAAGTATGTGGAAATTATTTGTAATGATTCTATACATTTTTGAACACTGTAGCTTGCTAATGTATTAACTCTTTGATAGACAATCTTTGGAAAATGAGGTCTATATCTGTATCATTCTGTAGGAATATTATAGGTACCTCATTTTGTATGATTACACAGAGTTAAATCAAAAGAAGCTGTTAGGGAAAACCAAACAGGACATGAAACAATGCAGAGATAAGTTATCTCCACGGGCATTAGGTGAACAATGAGAAAGGGGGCTATTAATTGGGAATTGCTCACCTGCCTGGTTTCAGATTTATTTTTCTCAAGCCTGAGCCTAATATCAAAAGAGAACTTAACAATTAAAAACCTTTGCATAGAGAGGAGGAGTGGAGGTGAATGGACAGAAACTTCTCAGGGAGCACTATGGGAGAGACACAAAGAGGGACAGGGGCTGTCTGTCTCTCTCAGCCAGGTGTAAGAGTGTCTGGGCTGAATGGAACTTAGAATAGGAAAGAATGTTTAGGTAAGACCCAAGTGTGTAGGCATTGTATTGTTTTAATTCACTTCTCTGAATACTATGTGTCTTTAAATGGATAAATAATACTTTTTTGGAGAAGCTGTTTGGAGTCACTTTAATCAGGTGCTGGTCACAGGCTCATGGAGAAAGCGGTCTTGCAGAGGCTGAATATAGTTAGGCCTGCTGGATTCTCACAGGTAGTAAATGGGGGGCTGAAACCAAGACACCCAGTCTAACAGTGGTAGGACCATATGGTTCCACGTAGAGAGGAGTAAAGGCAGTGAAATTTATCACCAGAGTGGTCTACTGGAAAGGAAATAAAAGGGGTCTAAAGTGAAGATCACTTTGTAACTATAATACAATCCTCTAACTAATTAATACTCTTTGGGTCAGATCTTCAACTGGAATAAATTGGGATAGCTCCATGGAACATTAATGGATCTTCCTGATTTACACTAGCTAAGCATATGGACTATTTTCATTTACATTACTATAAGTGTTAAAAACATTGTGTTAAAAATAATCATTATGTATAGACCATTTGTAGGAAAATTTGACACATTTGCAACTTCAGGTGACATTTCTAGGACCATAGATAGACATGATTTGCTCAGTGACTTTAATAACGGGCATACTGGATCAGACCAATGGTCCATCTAGTCCAGTATCCTGTCCAGAAATCCAGTATCCTGTCTTCTGACAGTGGTCAATGCCAGGTGATTCAGAGGTAATCATCAAGTGCATTCATCCTGTCGGCCATTCGCAGCCTCTGGCAAACAGCACTCCCTGCCTATTCTGGCTAATACCCATTGATGGACCTATCCTCCTTTAACTTATCTAGTTCTTTTCTGAACCCTGCTATAGGCTTGACTTTTACCATCTCCATTTCATGAAAATGAAGGTCTTTGGCTAAAGGCTTCCATGTGATTTAATAGTTGGAGATACTGGTTTTTACTCACTTTTTTTGTCTTCTTGTAAAGTGGATATCACATGCCCTGCCTTTAGTCCAAAATCAACTACTTTTAAGACTTAAAGGAAAGAATGCCTTGAAGGAATATTCCAGCATAATTTCTGTCACTTTATCTAATCGTCCTGCTAGTTATGATTAGCTGGGGACAGAGACCTTAAAAGTAAAGGTATGATTAGAAGAATGACTGTAAGTGGCACCTTGTACTAAATCTATCTCCTCTCTGAGCTCTTAGAGTTTTAGCTCTATAGTTTTACAGACAAAGCACTTTTTTATGTTTACTGGCATTGAAGAGTCAATATAGCAGGGAAAGCATGAATGTTCTTCAATTTTTCATAAAAAAATGCTTTCTATGTTCTGAGTGCAGGATCTTTATTATTAATGATCAGTATACAAAACAGAAAGAAAATTACTTAATTTTCACACACAAAGGATGGCTGTGCTCTGCTCCGATTGAAAACAATGGGAAGTTCTGCTGTTGATTCCAGTGGAAACAGGTTTGAACCCTGAGCTTGCAGTTTAAAAAATGAACATATTTCATGTTAAGTGAGGCCCTCAATCACTCTACGGTAAAATGGGAGAAACTCTTCTTGTGGAAAATTGTCCTGTTGGGAAGGTGGGTTTTAGCATTGTATAAAAGGCCACTGGAAGGCCCAGACCTAATCTCTGGGCCATCTTTATAGCCTTTGCTTTCTGCCATTCTACCTTCAATGGAGCTGCAACGACAGGGCTCAGAACCAGGTATGTTCCTCTGGAACCCTCTGAAGTTGTATTTCTACTTTTTTCATGTCACAGGGTACAGCCTGTATCTTTCCTGGCCCTGTTCCACTCAGACCCTAGTGAGTACCCTTCCTGGAATCAGAAGGAACATTGAAACTCCATGGAAGGGTTTTATATTCATTTAGAAGGGGCTCTGTCTCCATACACAAGTGTCAGGGAAAAAGAGGACTATATGACAGTGAACTAGTGCCTGATTCTTTGACTGTGCCCCCTTCCGCCAACACCCACACTCTCATATAAGCAGTGCCATTGAAGCCAATACAGCTATTCATGTGCCTAGGGACTTAAATGACTTAACCCTACTCAGATGAGTAAGGATTTCAATATCCCTTTTCTTTGAAAGATTTTGATGGAGGATAAATATGGATCACCAAGAATATGTTTTCAAGGTTAGTTTTAATAACTTATTTAAAAAAGTTTTCCAAGTTATTAGAAACCAATTCTTCACTCTTGCATAATGTATTTGTTCTACCACCAGCCTGAGCAGATCTGTAGCAATCCACCAACCAATCACAAGGACACCTTTGCCTTCAGTCAACTGTCCATACCGACAATATTTGGCCATTGTAGATCCTGTGCTCTGATTCACTTATTTAGGTAGCATTCTTTATATGAACTTTTCTGTTGACCAATGTGAACCGTCTCATATGTACAACAGTTTCTTTTGTCTCTTTAGGGACAGAGTCAAAGACATAATACTGCAATCCAAGATAAAAGTGAGCCATGTAGTAAGCTGTTGTCATCTCTTCTGTGTTTTATAACTATTGGTCTTAGACTTGATATTGATTGCTCCCCCCCAATTGCTTCTAGGGCAAGTAAGTCATACTACCTCTTTACAGTATGTAGGTTAATTCTCCTGCTTATGCCAGCCTAGCACCCTTGGCTGGCCTGTTGATGATGGAGCTTAGGCTACACCCACTCCTCATTCACCCTTTCCTCCAGCTCAAAATAGGACTGTATGGAGTGCAGGGGCTGTGCTCCATTACTGAGCTGGGCTGTTCAGGAAAATGAGAGGGAGGACTTGGTCCCCTGCGTGGTTGTGTAAACAAGGGTACACCTTGCCCTAATAGATTACTATATGAACAAAAGAAATAAGTAATCTCCCTACAGGAAGGCTAAAGAAGCCCACAAATTCCTTCTTAAGAATGATCTCAAAGCATGCAATGTTTTCAGATCACCTAAATCTCTGGGGACAGTGCACAAAAGAAGGGGGACAGTGCACAAAGGAAAATTCATAGTTAAAAGATAAAATGCGCACATATGTAAAACCCCTTTTGCTATGTATTCCAGCCAGCCCTTCTTAACAGCATCTATCTTATTGACTTTGTGAATTCTCAGCAGGCTCATGCTAGCAGGGGAAACTTTCTACTAGCATTATAGCAGCTATTCACTGACTCAGCAGACTTCCAAAGTACAACATTTATGACTTCCATAGATGATCATTACCAACCAGTTTCAGAACTTCCATTAGTCAGCACAGTACTGCTTGTTCACATGCGTGCTTATGATACCTTTACATTGCTATCAGTTCAAATTTTTTGAAGTAGTTTGTGCTGTCTGATCGTTTAGCATTTCATAAAAGCTTGGATAAGTTCCATTTTTCCCTAGCTGAATCAAATGGGTCACCCAATGTAACTGGCAGCTTGAATGCTAGCAGAGAGTCTGTAAAGCTGAATGAAATTTCTCTCTCTCACTGCAGTAGTGGGAGATTTTGGAGTATTAAATATTTTCATAACATAACAGTTGTTGGCTCATCTCTTTTAAAAGTTGAGGATTTTTCTATTGCGTTTGCCAACATCTAACAAGGTAGGCTACTGAAATTCATAGGCCCCAAAGTCAATGAAACTATGCTGACTTAAACCAGCTGAGGATGTGGCTTCATATCTGTTGTTGGCTGGCCTCAAGAATTTATTATTCAAGTTTATTTTGCTGGGATTGTTATCTTTTGGAGGTAAAAATTGGGATATATTCAGAGCTCAACTTATACTACACTAAAGTCGTGGAAAAAGTAACTGGAAAAAAGTAATTGAACTTTCATTTCAGTGCCTTTAATTTACTTCGATAATATTCACAACTTTAATTGTGCTTTTCATGAACATAGATGCAGGTTTGTTTGCAAAAGTGTTCGCAAAAGAGTGTCACACAAATACTCATGTGAATATGAATTTGTTCTAGTATTCTTGAAGGAAGTATCTGCACAGCCATTTTGGGATTGGGAAGTAGTACAGTCATGAAGCAGAAACAGTATTATGTCCAATCATACAGCAGGAATAACATTGTCATGGTGAATAGTTCCAAACATGGCAAAAAATCAAAGAAAAAAACTGTACAAATTGGACAGATTGCAGATAGTTTGCAAACAGATAGAGGTTAAATTCATACCATAAATTTCTTCTTCTGTGTATGCCACCCTTCCAAATTACTCCTACTTAATACTTTCCTGTGGACCAATAGTCTGGTGTTAGGATTTAAAAAAAAAAAAATTATCTCAAATTGTTACAGAGAACAATAATTACGGTGTCCTTGCCTCACCTTTAACTAGTGCTGATTGGAAAAATGTTTGTAATGGGGAAAAACATCAACAAAACCATTACTTTTGGCTTTTGTCAGTTTGTTTTTGAGAATTTGAGTTTTGTTGATTGAAACCAACACTTTCCAGTTTTAAATTTGGTCAGTGAAAATTGAAAATAATTCTGTTTTTGACTAAAACCAAAGTTCGCAGCAAAAATTTCCATTTAGTCCATTAGTTAACAAGCAGCTCTGAAAACTCTTTTAGGCCTTCCCCCTGATAGTGTGTCTAGACTGTAGTTTCCAAAACTTGATGGTTGTATTGTACCTGATTGTAGTGGCCATCACGTTGTTACCTAACAAATCTATTTCCTCTTCTAACTAAGATTGTTGTATGAGTTTTATTCTGGTTTTAATCACAATGTGCAGCCTACTCCAACTCTCAAAGGTCTTCTACTCCAGTCTTATTATTATATTAATTGTGATTCTTTGGCCTGTAGCTTATCCATAACTTTCCTTTTAAAGCAAAACAGCAGTGATGAAATCTAATACATTAGATGAATATTTACAAAAATTAATCTTTCATCTCATGTGTTAGAACTAATCATTTCCATTTTGCTTGGAAAGGAATGTGCTCTCGAAGCTACTGTGTAGTGGAGCACAGTTTAATATAATGATCTGAATCCCTTAAAGAACTATAAGAAATGGCTGTTGAAACCATGTTTTGCTCATAGGGTAATCTTCAGCTGAGTTCAGCCATGGCCACTCTGTTTGTGGGAACAAATTGCATCCAAAAAACCAGTGCCACAAATGAAATGCGGGGTTGATTCTTAGTTATGTGCCTACCAGCTGTGCAGCATTTGACCACCTGTTTGTTAAATAGTGTGTTCTTGGGAGCATATTAAATGTGTGCTTTGTGATCTGCACTGCTTATTGGTTCCAGAATGACTTCACATATAAAGCCCTAAATTATCTGGGACCTGACCATCTCAGAGACTCTCTCTCCATGGCCTACTGCTGCAGTGAAAACAGGTGCCTGGGCTGAAGCCCCATTGGTATGTAAGCGAGGTCTGAGTGGCCCTCCCCTGCTTAGCCAGCTAAAAGGGGGAGCCCTTTATTTGCATGGGCTCTGTATTTGCATGAGTACAACTAGATGCTCAGCATGACTGCAATGTATCTGCATAAGCATACCTAGGTGCTGAGCATGACGTGAGATAGTCAGTCTGGCTGGTGCTGGGTTACAAATCATTAGTGTTAATTGCAGGGGTAATGAAGTATTGTATAATTGTATAAACAAATGGCAGCAGAACTTTGCTTAGCCTGTTCTGATGAAAGATTCACTGTCATCTGAACAGAACTCAACAGAGGAAGCATTCGGATGCCAGAGACTGTAAAATCAAGGGGGAGAGGGATGTGACCTTTCCACTGAGGCTGCGCAACAGCCCTCACTAAGGGCTGCCGTCAGGCATGGATTGCCTATTTCCTCCCCTGTTAGAAGGTAGAACTAATGATTCCTCTTGGAGTCTTTTTGTTTTGTTAAAGAGCAGGGGCAGTACTCCTGTGTTGGCAAGGGGGTTTCCTATGGACTGAGAGATGAAAACACTGGAAGCTGAAACTCACAAGAACTGAAGTTGCTGGGGGAACTGGGAAGCCTCAAGGAACTGACAGCAGAGGGGGGCCTGCAGGTGGCAGAAGCCAGCAGTGGAGGGGCACACAGGTGGCAGATGATAGCTGAGGAGGCCTGCAGGTGGTTGGAGCCAGAAGTTAAGGCTGGCGGAGCCCCACAACCAAGAGGTGGGCAGTGCAATTATGATGGTCAGTGGGGCAGGGGAAGGCAAGAAGGAAGAGGCGAAGGACACGCTCCACATACTCTGGGGTGGGGTGGGTTCTGCTCATTGTTTTCATGAAGTCTGTTTGCGCTGTTTGCGCAGTGCTATGTTACTTCCTTTCTGTTATTAAAAGGTTTACTTTCTACACTCAGACTCTGTGCTTGCAAGAAGGGAAGTGTTGCCTTTTGGGGGCACCCAAGGGATAGTGCGTGACTTACCAAATGACTGGTTTGGGGCTTGAGCCAGTTTAGAGTTGTATCATTGACAAGAAGCGCTAGATACAGAACCCAGCCCTTGCTGCTGCCGACTCTGTCTGGCAGAAGGGTTACAGGTATATGAGAGAGGGGGCTGCTGACAGTGTGTTCTCCATTAGGGTCCCAGACCTTTGGAACTCATTTCCTCCTCAGGTCTATGACAGCCAAACTTTGTTGGCTCACTCTGCATGTCCCAGTTTTTCACCCTTACCTGTTAATATATGGGGGCTGGATAGGGCCAAGTAGTGGTGATGATGATGGTATGCAATTCTGGTGGGCAGTACTGTCACCTCCCACCCCTTCCTCTGCTGCTGCTCCAGCTATCAATCCCCCCACTCAAGTGAGAGGCTGCTGGGGAAACTGGACCTATAGTAACCTGCTCCCCTCCTCATACCCTGCAACCCTTACTTCTGTGCTGCTGTTGGTGGTGGCACTGGCTTTAGAGCTGGGCAGATGGCCAGCAGTCTTCATCTCTGGCTACCCAGCTCTAAGGGCAGCACCCTGCCAGCACCAGGGCAAAAGTAAGGGTGTCAATCCCATGACCCTCCTGCAATATCCTTGTGAACCCCCCCCAAATCCTGACGGCCTTTTGGGTCAGGACTCCCATGTTTACAACACCATGAAATTAACTAATTTTAAAGCCCCCAGTCATGAAATTGACCAAAACGGACCGTGAATTTGGTGGGGCCCTACATATGATTAAAGGCCTAAGTGAAATGGCCACTTAGCAAAATGCCTGAAGTTCAGTCACTTCACCAAATGACTAGACCTGACAGAATGACTGAGATAGAAATGGCAGCTTTTGCAGCTCACTTCTTGATCAGTGCTCAATAACTTTCAAGAGATGCCAAATTATTTCTGGATGAAGCATGAGGGATTCATTGTTTACTAGTTCACTCCCCGATCCTGTGCCTGTTGGAGTCAATGACAAAGCTCCCATTGACTTCAGTGCTGTAGAACCAAGCTCATCAAACTTTTAAACGCTGGCCTGCTCTTATGTGCTAAGTTCTAGCTATTCAAAAATACCCAAACTATTTTGGTCCCTGTTTGAAACTGAAGCAGTTGTGATAATCTGGGGCATTTAAATGGATATTTCCCTAGTTTAGAAGCACGGTTGCTCATGTGGCTGAGCAATCTCAATGGAGTCCTTGGGATTGGAATTAACATCTCTACTTAGTTTACCACAGCACAGATTTCGGGACGCTGCAAGGGTACCCAGCGGTCCCTCCTAGCGAGGAGATTTGATGAGGCTTTTTTTGTCTGTTGTAGTGACTCTTACATGAAATTTATCTGATGGCCAGGGAGGCTTTTTAGGGTTATTTTTGTTTTCTAGGTACCTTTATATTTTGTAGGAGAGATGGTGAGGTGGTGGTGAGGATTGGATTAGAACTGGGAAGCCACTTATGACAGATTTTTTAAACTTTTTTTTTAATGTCTGATAAAGTGTGTTACATTAAAATATATATATATAATTTATATATATATTATATATATATAAATATATTATATATATAAATGCTTAAAGATTTATTTGCACAATAAATCTAAAAATAAATGAATAGGTCAGCTATACCATCCAAATTTCCATACTGCCATGGGAGAAAGTGAATCACTTTGGGTAGCCAGGATTGAGAGAGTATTTATTGTAATTAATAGACATTAGGGGATATATACCTTAGATACCACAATATTTTGTATAATTTTGAATATTTTGTATATTTATAATACTCAAGTAAATTAGTTTTTTTTTCAAATTCTAACAACACTGATTTCAAATGTCTCTTCCTATTCTCCATCCTGCTCACAGGAACAGTTCTCTAGTCTGCATCAGTGAACTGGTGTCATTAATTAAGAAACCATTAAAGACACATTTACTCCAGCTGTTTGCTAAATTTCACTATATTACTCTTGCTTAATATTAGAGCCAGATTGGTGTCATTGATGTCAGAAGTTTATTTGGAGTTTTGGTACAATATATATACAAATCATAGCTTTTCTGTCTGGTTAATGGTGCTTCTTTGGTTTGCTTGTTTCCCAGTTCCTAAAGTATTTTAGTGTGTGGGTTCGGACAGCCAGGCACACACATTCAAACTGGCTTTATATATTTTATGGCTACAAAATCGTGGTGCATATTAATTTCTTAGTCAAAGTAGACGTACTGTTCAACTTCTTTTATTTGTTCTCCCTTAAACTGTTGTTTGGGCTTTTGGCAGGGCATCAGACTGCATGGATTTTGTTTTGGAATGATTCATTTTCAGTCTGACTTCACTGCTTTTTGTGTTGAGTTCATGCAGCATTTTCTGTAGTTTGTTAGTGTTTTTGGCAATCAACACAATATCATCCACAAATCTGAGATGATTTAATTGCTCTCCATTGATGCTGATTTCACCCTTCCAGTTCATCTGCTTCATTACCCTTTTGGGGCACAATCAGGAAGGCGAACTCTCACGAAGAAGGAAAGCTGGTTGGCGCATGTTTAATTCTATCAAGGATGTCCTCTAATGATAAATCAATCAGGCAACTCGTACCAACCTCTTCAACTCAACAGTACTACCGGCAATGTTGTATGGCAGCAAAACATGGGCTCTGACAAAGATAGAGGAGCAACAACTGTCCATCGTAGAGAGTGCGATGGAGAAAAGAATTCTGGGGATTTCAATCTGCAACCAAAGCCGCAATAAAGTGATCAAACTGCTAAGTGGAGTGCAGAACGTCATTACTGAAAGCAGGTACAATAAAATGCAATGGGGCTGGGCATATAACTAGGCTCATTGACAATCGATAGCTGTTGCCAAGTGGTAGCCACAGGAATTGAAATGACCACTCTGCCAACCTCCAAAGGTATGGGAAGATTTTGTCATGAAAAGGCATGGCTGCACATGAAGAAGGAAGTCCAGCATAAGAGAAGAATGGAAGACATGTTGTGATCGGTGCAATCAATATGAGGTGACTTGACTTTTTTGTGTCCAAATGCAGGTTTTGTGCACATCAACTGATTCATGTGCCATTTATATAGAATGTTCCTAAAAGTCCAAAGCTGATCTTCACTGAAAGTCGTAAAAGGCTTATCGATGTTACAGTCATGCATCAACTCCTAATATTGCACAAATGGTAAATTATCAGTTTAAGAAGAAGGGAAGTCTGTACACCTATTATTTGTATAAAAATGGAAGTAGGTGTGTGAGAGGGGGCAGACTGTAAAAATATATTCTCCCCTGTTTTAGCTGATATATTAAAACTTTTAATGTTTGCACTACAAAATCAGCCAAACTCTTTAGTCCTTCTCAGCCCTTTGTCATTAGTTCCTTCTTGTTTACCCTACCGCCTAGCTACTGCGCTTTGCAGACAGCTGAGGGCCTTTAAAATGTTTCTACTACCTAAGAAACTGAATTGGAAGTTATGAAATATTAATGTAACTCAGCTGTCTTTTGAAATGCTGATCTGCTGTTTAGGTTGTAGGAGAAGTGCAGTAGTTCCTTCTGACATGCAGTCACGTGGAGTGTACCAAATGAGCTTCATTGAGGAATGATCACCACTCTCTCAGCCAATAGCCACAATGAAACTGGGCTGCTTGAAACCTTTGCTTTCTTACACATGGCCTTTTTGTCCTGACTCGTATTAAAATCACTGGACAAAGCCCCGTGCAATACTTCAAAAGCACACACACTGCGTTATCTGCTGCTCTGCAGGAGAGTTTTCAAAATCATATATTATAGAATACACATTGATTTTAATGCTTCCTCTTTCTTTTTTGGAACATATCGATTGTAACTGGAATTCTTTATTAATATTTAAATTGCCAAGAGGTCTGAGTTTTCAGCTATCAGCCCACTAATTTACTGTACAATATCATTGTTGAAGCTAGCATACTCTCCCTTTTCCATGTGTCACCCCACAGATCTTACTCCTGAGAAAAGAGTGATGGAAAAAGAGTCACAGATGATAGCAGTGTGGCATTGCACTGGGAAAATACCCAGAAATAAAGGAAATGACCAAAAAAAAGAGAGAGGTAATATATGTGACACATGAACAAAAAAATAAGTAGCAGGAAACATTGTAAAACCCACAAACAATATCTCATTAGAGTGACCCACCTCCTCTCCAAGGCAGTTGAATGAAAATAGGCTAATAATTATTTGATATTGGTGTCAGAAATAAACAGCTATATTTGTGACAAAGTGCAGGGTGCCTACACTCTGATCACTCTGACACCAGTTAGTTCCCCTAGAGAAAGCTGATTGGGTTACTTAGCTAAGCAGGCTGGTGGCTGAGTGAGCTAATGAGCCAATTAGCCCATCACCTCAGCAATGAAAAAGGCACTGGTAGGAAGTGTCGGGGAAGGGAGGAGCAGGACTAGCTGAGCCCAATCTCATGGAGACCTCTGCTCCTCTCAGGCATTCAGGAGAGGGTCTAAAGCACAGGGGATCTTGTAAATCATATTGCTGCATGTGACTGTAAGGGTGTAAGTGTGTGGGTGGAGGGATCTTCAATAAATGGCACCATGGATACACAACCAGCAGACTCTGCTCCAGTTTCTGTGGTGTGAAAAGGCAGGAGCGTCACCCGCCCTGCTACATTATCTTATATGAATGTTCTGTTGATGCTGGGCTACATCTTTAAAGGATTTGTACACTATGGGGAAAATCCTCTGGCCAGAATGCAGAGAGGAGTCCTTGCTCCCAGTGCCATAGCGTAACGTCAGAGCTCTAAATAACTTGCTTGAACTCCGATTGAAGGCATTGAGGGACAAGAGAATCTATCCATCAGTGAATCCTCTGGCTGTGCCCCTTTCTCAGATTACTCTGGTCCATTCACTTCTTTAACCTCTGTGCTTTTGTGTAAGGGGCCCATGCTCTATTATCCCCCTTAAGCAACAAAATCACCTCAGATTTACAGAGAAGGAGCCTCTATGTCTGTGGAGGCAGCAGCAGGATTTTTTCCTTACTGAAGAATTTCTGTGTGTCATAATAGTAGTCACAAGTTTGTATTTGCATCTGCAGAGATTTTGAGAAACTGGCACAGCTAGAGAGTTAGTGAGTTACACCTATCCAAAAACTTACTTGTAAGGAGAAGCATGTGGATGATATGGCCTGGAATGTGTGTATGACAATATATCTATAAAAAGTGTAGGATGCAAGAACAAAGAAAGGAACCCAGATGAGAAAATGGGGGGCAGTTCATATTCTTATAATATGTTTGCCCTGGAATATCAATTCATTAACTTTAATGGTGCAATAGTTCCTTAGCAAAAAATGAGTAAAATTCTTAAGATAAAAATTCAGTACATTAAAAGTTAACAATGTAGTTAAAGCTTTGGATGTTGTGGAATCCTGGAATAAGTGGGAGTGAGAAATATGTAGGGAGAAGGAAGGAAGGCCACTCAATATCAGATCATAGATATGTACTATGGGAAAGCATGCCAGTTGTGAGTACATTCCAGATCCAGAACACTGCTGTGGCCAATGGCTGTTGTCTCCTCTCAGTATAATTAACAGGGTAAAATTCCAGTTCTAATTTGTTATCTGAAGACTAGAAAAATGCAAAAGGGAAATTTTCAAATCTAGTTCTGGATTATGTTATGGCTAGTGTTTAGGGGTCAACAGCAATAAAAGCTCATGAGGAGTTCTTGTGAGAATTCAGTCACATTTGAACTAAAGTGGCACTAGAAAACAGATACTGTCTGACTTTGGAACTTACAATTTAGGGGCAGATTCAGATCTGTATGGCTCAGTCCAAAATTAAGGGGGGGTGGTTAGAGTCAAAGTTCCAGTTGTGGTCACTGTCTACTGAAAATAGAAGTTAAAAGATCCTTTTCTGGGTACTTAAATATTCTGTAAACAGTTTACAGTGTCAACCAGCCCTTCAGTGGACCTAGTGACACTTACTATATTTCCTCTATCAGCAAAAGAAGAAGATAAGAGAACATCCTGTTTCTTTAAATCTCTACCACAGTTTGATACTGGTGTTGCATTGCACTGGGTAATTTCAGGTCAAATGCCATCTGTGACATGACAGAGATTAACAAAGTACACAGTTGACTCCTTATGCTTAAAACACCATAGTACTTCAGCACATGTTCAGTACCAACAAGCCAGCATAACTGAGTGAAGAAAACAGAAGCCTAATCATTACTCCATGTTCCTAATTCATAAAGAGAGATACTGTGCACCCACACAATGCTTGATGGATGCCAAATCTTTTACAAATTTAGGATTTACACGTGTGTAGCCCTGCTTCCATCTTTATGGTGGCTATAGGTGAAATGCTAAATCTATTCTACCCTAATGCACAAACAAAATACACTGGGGATGGAAGTTAAGTTTCAGGTGTGAGGGAATTTATTATGATTTTGAGCGTTAATCATGAAATCTCACAATAGCTTTGTGTCAGATAAAATGGTGGGTTTAGATTTGACAAAATCTCAGTCAAATTACTGCTTTCCTACCATTTCCTGATCCTGCACACTGGCTCTTAATGGGCTTGAGTGGAGGTGCATTTGAATAGAGATTTGAAATAAGTGAAGATTAAAAACATGGTTCTCAACACCTCTGGACTTTTTCAGATACCAGTTTGAATATAAATGGCATGGCTTGAATCTGTGGGATAGATAAACAGATGGTAACTTCAGTTGAACTCTGCTAATTTATCTGAGCTGAGGATCAGGCTCTAGATCCGTAAATAAAGCAGAAAGGACCACTGAGTAGGAATCCTGAGATGGCAACAGTGTCAATGTACCACTAAGAAGGAGCTCCCACGGATGTGTAATGCATAGGAACTGCATGTATTTATGGAAATGGATGGCAGAACTGCATCACTATCGTCTCTTCATGCAAATACTACTGATGTGACACTGGCAATGCTATAAAAGCTTCTGTGTCTCCATCCTCTGCTATTTGTGCCACGCCATACTCTGCTGAGCAAGAAGACGGCACACTTGGTCTGTAGCTGAAACACAACTATGGTGTTTCGTAAGAAGGGAAAACCAAATGAAATGGTTCAAGAAATTCAAGAACATCAATGCAATCCATTCTTAAAACAGTACTTCATGTAAGTACTGTGCTGAATTATAATAAACAAGAACAGGCAAGACTAGGAAGTAATTTTTCAGCCACAAGTCATAGGTGGATAGGAACCTCCTTCACTCAGCCTTTGACTTAGCAGAAAGAGAAGAATACTGGAAACACTCTGGGATTATTAACCAACAATAAATACGAATCATGAAACCTGGTCCCAAGTATGATAATGTGATTTAATGGAGAGTGGAAATTGTTGACTTCAAGGGCCATACATATATGAATGTAAATGGTGGTTGTGATGCTGGCAAACCAGGTGCTTGCTCTTGCCAAGGCTTTAGACCTCAGCCAAGCACTGACAGATTCATTTACTGGAAGCCAGTCCGCCTCACCTGAGTGTTAGTATGGTTGAGATGAGTACTGGACTTATAACAATGTGTTTAGACTTTATGAAACTCTTGTAAATTGCTGCATGCAGTAATCTCATTTATAATTTCTTTATCACGTTATGCAGTAATATTTGTTTTTGCTGTATAACTGTGAAAAATGTTTGCCCTGAAGCTGCCAACCTTTCAGGAGGAATCGTCTGCCACTCATTAAGAACCCTATCCAAACTAAATGGGCCATTGTGGGACATCACAATCCATAGACTTTATTATTTGCCCTTTCACACCCACAAATAGGCTATGTGCAAAAGGGCTCACCCTACCAGCTGGAAGTGTGGAAAAACAAAATAAAGATAGTGAACAGGAAAATTTTTCATGTATTTGGCTGCTTAGACACTCCCAGGGCTGGAGCTACAAAACAGAAGCAGCACTGCCCAACGTCAACCTGGGTTAGCTCTAAAAGGTATTCAGTGCTGACAGATGACGTCTCTGCCGCTTTTAGAACCAGAGACTGTAATTCACTTGTGTATTTACGTTTGCCTACTTTAACCTGTGAATAACGCTCTCATTTCTTTTCTTAGTTAATAAATCCTTAGTTTACTATACGATTCTCTGTCTTTGATGTGAGATCTGAGGATAAGTGACTGGTCTCTTGGGACTAGGAGCAACCTGAATCTTTTGTGATCCTTGGAGTAAAACATCCAACTATCACTAAATCCAGTCTGCCTGGGTGGCAAGATAGACTGGAATCCCCAAGGGGACTGTCTGACTCCATGGTAAAACTGTAACAGTGCTTCTGGAGTTACTGGGTTAGTAAAATCTAATTATAGAACATACAACCAGCTTGGGGTCTCAGTCCTGCTTCTTGAAGTCTGTCCTGAGGTTGACGCTCAAAGCTGCATGACAGACAGCATGACAGTGGTATAAATTAGATATTAGTAAATCAGCATAAACCAGTAAAGTACATAAACTGAAGTAATTTAAAGTGTCAAAGTACCATTCTACCGTTCCTCTATGGCAATTCTTATAATCCTTATTAAATTATATATTAGATAGCAATATGTTTCCCATGCAAAGGATATTGTGAACTTGTATTTAAATACCTTTTTTACTAGTCGAGAGAGAGAGAGAGGCATATTTTAATTCAGATTAGAGCACTTAAACGAATGCAAATATCCTTTAAAAGACCTAATTATTAGGAAGACATTTCCTATTTGCCCAATTTCTTGGCATATATTTGCTAAATCTGTCCATGGCAAAAAATGAAGATTTGTTTTTCTAATGAAAGTCATAATCAGTAAAAATTTTAATGAATTAAAGCCTCTGAGAAGCAGACCTTTACCAGCAGCTAACGGCTGCTGTGTTAATGAAAGGACTAAAGCAACCAGTCCACTTATACATGAATGTACAACAGCAGTGAAGATCACCATGAGGGATGGTGTAGGCATCTTTATCTACAAAATCTATTATTTATCTACACCTTTTTTGGCTTGATTAACTTCAGAGATTATATGTAGTTTTCATACATCATAGTGATGGAATCTCCTTGGCCCCAATCCATAGAGGCACTTAGGCACCTAAACCTCAGAGTTTGGCCCCTCAGTCCCAATTTTAGACTCCACAGTAAACCACAAAATTCCTGCCAAAACCTAAGCTCATTCAGCACCTAAGTTTTCATGGTAAAAGTTCCCTAGATGTCTGTTTCTGCCTCTGAGCATGCACACTGCTGTCTCTCTCTAGGCACCTGGATGCACCTCTGCTGCCTAAGCCGCAGAGTGATCCACGAACTGGGGGAACATAGGTGTTCTGCCACCTAAGTCATGTGCAGGGCCCAATCCAGCAGGCATGCACAGAGGCTGCCCAGTGGATTGGGTACCATTCAAAAGCTGGCTGAAGGAGATTTTTAGTCCAGTTGTTAGAGTTCTCTCCTAAAAAATGGGAAATCCAGGTTCATTTCCCCCCCTCTCTGACAGAGAGGGAGAAAGGATTCAAACAGTCTCCTCTGTTGAAGTTGTTACACTCTGGATAAATAATAAAAGAGTGATTGGAGTGGGGGAACTGGACTCTGGGTCTCCCACCTCCCAGGTGGGTGTCCCAAGCATTGGTCTACAGAGGCTCGCTCGCTCGCTCTCCCAATAACTATTAAGTATTTATTGGCAGTAGGAGAGTCAGTGGGCCAGAGAAAGAGACTGGATGATACCATTGCCACCTGCTGTTTCCACCGTTCTGTGTGGAGTTTCTCATTCCTATGAGATGGACTCCCTGAAATCACAAACAGAGATAGGTACCTCCCTGCAGCTCAGACTTGGGCGCCTATCTCTGAGAGAGGAGCAGGGCTTAGCACACACTACAACCCCTCTTGCCGGTATCTCCCATTGGCTAGTTTAGGTGGCTCCCTGCATAGTGTGCTGGCTTTCGTGGATCACAGTCCAAGGTGCCAGTCTCTCCATTCATTGTAACAAAGCTTTGTGCATCTCAGTGGTGTTCCTGTGCTTCTTCTAGGTTCCTAAAAGTTAGTTCCATGGCACTCAGTGTTGCTGTACCTAAATCCCTGATTGGAGCTGGGCCCTAGTAAATAATGTCAAACTACATATCTATGTATTCAGGGGTTTTATTTATTTATTTATTTATTTTTGAAGTTACAATGCTTGTTTTCCAACTCAAAATAAAAGTACATTAAAATAACCCTCTAGGTGAACTGCATCTTTTTTTCATAAACTCTAATTGAGAGATGATGAAGTCATACTTCAGATTAAGAGGTTTTGATGTTACAAAGAAATCAATTGATTGTTCAGATGAGTATCAGGTGAAATGAGGTTCTTAGAACAACAATCCAATGTACTAACTACTGGTTTGATTTAATAATTGTTCATAAAATCTATTCCCCACTTTCTGGCCTGATTCACCACTGCATTGTATCTTGTGGAACCACTTACCTTTCTGACTTGGTAGCATTATACACCTTCTTTGAACCGGTTTATCATTTTATATTTATATAGCACCTCCTTTGCACAACTGCCAAGGAATACTGCAAGACTGTGGAGAACCAGGGTCTGTCATGACAAAATAAGTATGCAAAAATAATTAAAATTTAAATTTCTGGAAAATATTGTCAGAAGCACCCTGGTGAAACTCTTTAGATTATTATGTTCAATTAGATGATGATTTGCAAGATTCTTGTTACAGTTTCACTTAAAATATATTAATGTTATGCATTTTGCCTTTTCAGATCTATTATGAATAGAGTGATTTTGAATGTAGAGAATTCATTAACATGATGTAAAACTTTTATTTAGTATGTACAAATTGCTTCCTGTCTCAAAGGAGCAGCATGGAAACAACATAGAGTAGCTCTCAAGGCTGGAAAGCACTATTTTTTCATAATTCAGTGTCAAACTCAAGAAAGAAACAGAGCTCCTGTCCACAAGAAGCTATCTCTGAAGAAGAGTAATTGCTCAGTCATATTTTCTTTCTCAGGATACGGTGTTCCTCTTCATTAAACATTAAAGGCTCAAATCTGTGTCTACCCTACAGACTTATGCTGGTATAACTACTGTGCTGCAGCTATACTGTCATATGCCTGCTCTACACTTACCTTCAAATTCGGCGGTAACAGGAGTTACGCAAGTTATGCAGAGTAGCTTGTGTAACTCCCATTGACTTCATAACTCCTCTTCTCCACGACATCTTCACTGCGCGGTGCCACTTGAGGGGGTGGTTTTAATACGTCGACTTCCGGAACGATTGAGCTGGTCTTCACTGACTGCTCAGTCAATCCACATAGATCAATCTGACAGTGGCAAATTTGCCACCATCAGTGAAGACATACCTATAGTCCCTGTAGTGTAGACATGACCTGAGTTGGGCACATAAGCTCCTATATGATGAAGGGGGAGAGATAGGCCGCTTAGTTTGGAATCCACAAAGGCAGCACAATAGGTCAGGATTTAAGCTGTAGGCAGTGCCCAAAGCAAAATGGCGGGAGGGCTAGAGAGAGGCAGCAGCTCCTTAATAAAGTTTAGCCTAGTGAATAGGGTACTTATTCAGGATGGGGGAGAACCCCATTTCAACTCCCTGCTCTTCCTGAAGGGCCAAAAGGATTTGAACAGGGCTTTACTAGCTTTCAGGTGAGTGACCTACCCACTAGGCTACTGAGTCATTCTAACTCTATCACTGGCCCAACGCCAGTAGGAGAAATTGAGGGAGACTCGCATCATAATATTCCATAGCCTAGTAGTTAAGAGGTGGTTGATGTTGATTCAAATCCCTTCTCTCCTACAAGAGGAGGGATAACTTGAACCAGGGTCTTCCACATCCCACTAAGCAAATGGATAGGAGTGAACTGTTCCTCCCCTCCAGCTGGTTTGTATGAACTTGCCTGATAGGCCTGATGCAGTTGGCAGCTTCTGAGCATGCCTCCTGGAGTGGGCTCTGCATGTGACTTTAGGTGGCCGAATACCTATCTTTCTTGGTTTGTGAATTATTCCGGGGCTTAGGTGGAAGATGAGTGCCTGGACACCTGGAGTGAGGCTGCAAGGTGCATATCTAGAGGCAAAAGTTTTGGTGCTGTGTGAAGTTGGGCAGCAGACAATGGAAGATTTGTGGATTGCAGGGGTGTCAAAAATGGGACTTAGGCATCTACATAGCTTTGTTGATTTCACCCTAAGTGTCTGCAAGACTGGTGCCTTTAGAGATATGCTGCTGCTAAATGAGAATCAAATAATAGATATAAAGGGGACTGCAAATTTAGAAGTACTCATGCATGTATTTAATGTTCCTGTGGTCTTCATGGTATACTGTAGGCGTAAGTATAGAAAAAGCTGTGTATATTGCAGTAATATTATCTTGCTGAAAACCACAGATTTGGGTCTCTATCTGTCATTCTGGGTCAAGCTATTTTAAGCTGCTGAGGCAGTGCAAAGCATCTTGAAGGATGGCCTTTTAGGGCAACTGAGGATTCCCTTTGACACAAGAGACTCTCTGGTGGCATAAAGCCAGCATAGCTAATTCTGCACCACCCATCTCTGCCCTCCCTGTGTACTGGGTATGTTGGGGTTGCAGAAAAGTGGGGAGGGATATGCCAGGGGTGAGTACATAGAATTCTGTCATATCCTTGGCTGGTACAGCAGCTGGCTGCAGCTGTCATAACTTAGGGGAAGAATTGGGTAAGTGGCAAAATGGCTTAGAATGACATTTCTCCATCTGTCTTCAGCTGCACCAAGTGTAAACTTGACATAGATGAGGACTGAGACATTTAATGACTATGGCCAGAAAAAATTAGGATAGAATGGGTCTGCTATACTACTCCATAAAAAGATTTGGGTATCAAGTATTTGACTTTTGATTTGGGAATGATAGGTTTATTTGCCCATCAGGTCTAGTAAACTGTCTCCAAAAATGGAAAATACTTGGGGCCTTATTGTCTACAGCTTTGCACCTTGTGTGATCACTCACACCTGGCTGAGTTGGTGTAAATGCTAGTTCTGGCCTAAGTGGGTACAGAATTCTGACTTGATAGCAGTTCCACATCTACTTTGCTCAGGTGTAAATGACCACTCAGTGTGCAAAGTAGAGGCCCTTGATATTTTAGGGAAAAGCTGCTGAAACCTCTTGGGACACTCAATGAATTGTGCAATGCTCCATAGTGGGTAATTGTTCTTTCTTGGCACCTGAGGTCATCAGGCTATCAAATGGTTATCTAGATCCCTTCCTCCAGAAGGGTAATATTTGATTAATCTTATGTTAGCATTCATAATTACAAATACTTCGCTTGTTCATAAAATTATCAAGCCCTTTGATCCAAACTGCCTTTAAGAAACTAGTGAATATTTTTATTTTTGAGAGGGGAGGGAGGGACAATTGGAAAAAGAGGAGATTGTGTGAATGATACATCATGTTACAATCAAGACCCATAATTTCAGTAGGCAATTTTTAGGGAATTTAGAGCTAGAAACAGGTCAAGCTGGCTCTGTAATGTAATGTCAATCTGAAGCACGTTGGGGAAAGTTTAACCTGCATTGCCCTGGCCAATGCACTATATGTTCTGTAGATAAACACAGGACATCTGTCTCTTTCATTGGCTCCTTTTTACCAACATTAAAGCAAATACCCTGCACTGTTGCATACTCCCCACATTCATTCCCCCTTCTGATGTTTGCATTGGAGAGGCTCATTAACACTCAGTAACATGTTAGGAATGGAGAAGGAGAAGAAGAAAAGCAGTGGAAATGTAGGCAGAACACAAGTAGGAAAAGGAATGTTATTAAGGCAATATTTAGACTATAACCTCAGTGAAGGCTGTTGTAAACTTCACCAGCTGGTAATAGTCCCTTAGATAGAGTGCAGCAAGTTTAAGCCACCCTCCCAACTGTCTCTTCCTCTGACATCCTATGCACGAAAGGGCTGAAGGCAGGTGCTGAAAGAGTTTACTGTGTTGGTTCCACCTGTATTGGGAAATCAGCAGCAGGGATGATATGGCCAGTTTCTTTTCCTTTCCTGCTACACATCTGAGTGTGCAAATGGTGCAGAATCCTCTGCTTCATTAAGTCCAGCCCAAATTTTATTAATAATTGCATCCCCAAAAAACTCACCACCATAACTAATAGGCTTCCCAAGTGGATGTTCCTGAGAGGTGATGGATCCCCCTTTATATAACTGTGGGAGTGCTACTAGGACATAGAGAGCAGTCAAAACAATTTCTAGCCACCAGTAAAGCATGCCAGAGGGCATGCCTGACTTTTCCCATGACCAAAATGTCTAGCTGTAAGGAGAGAGGCACTGAGGAAAGGGATCTAACAGGAATGGTGCACAGATGCTACCACTTCTACCCAATCAGAGTCGGGTGTCTGCTATGTAAAATGGCTGCTCTGTCAAGATGAGCTCATTAAATCTCCACCCTGGTCCTGGAAACCATTATCATCAAATAAACAAGTCACTGACATTTTTCCAATCTGGGTAGGGGGTACTGGAATTTCAGAGATGCGAAATCAGAAAGAACTAATTATTTTGAAACATTTTATAGTATCTTCACAGATACACATCCCCTAACAAAGGGTTGGGATTAAAATGGAGAAGGAACATCTTGGGCCAGAACCTCAGCTGCTGTAAATCAATGTGGCTTCACTGGGACTTGTTTACCCCAGGTGAGAATCTGTTCCTCTGGCCTTCCACTAAGTGAATTTGGTCTTGTTTGTCTTGCAGGCATGCACTTTGCCGCAGGAAAGATGATTAACCTGACCAAGCCCAACAGGTGATACAGTCATAATGGAGACTCAGAACACCTTCAAGAGCATAGAGTTCAGCTTCAAGCTGAGTGAGGACTTTGATGAGACAACCACAGATGACAGGCATGTCAAGGTAGGTCTCTGGGAGGAACAACTGACAAGAAGGACACACTGACCCCCATTGGGAGCTGCTGTTAATATAATGGAACTAGCTCTGATCAAATTAGCATGCTAAAAACAGTATAGCCACAGTGGCACGAGCAGTGGGAGGGACTAGTGGTCCCTCCAATACAATAGGGGTGTACTCAGGACTGCTGGCTGATCCCACAAGTCACATCACCACACCTACACTCTATATTTAGCATGCTAGCTCGATAAGAACTAGTAGAGGTATGTCTCCTCAAATTTGGAATTGCCCCCCCCCCAGCTCAAAGTGTAGCCATACATGGACGTGTAGAACAACTCTGTAGTTTGATTGTGATTCGTAAATTGTGAACTGCAGATTCCTATGTCACGCAGTTTGTGGTCAAATGCACAAGGCTCTAAGTTTTGCAGTAGTATCTATCAAGATCATTATAGAGGTTAGGAGGCCACAATTTTGAGTTTTTACTTCTGTCATTTTCAAAGTCAAACCAATTCTTTGTAGGTGTTTTAACAAATTCCAGTATTGTATTTTCCCTAACAACCCACTCCCCTTTACCTCAAAAACATAAAAGCCAAGAACACAACTCAGCACACATGCTTTATATTGAATAAATAGAACTAGAAAGGTGACAGGTTTTAATCTTCTAGAGGGGGATCTTTAAAGAATCATAGGATTAGAAGGGACTGCAAGGGTCATCTAATCTAACCCCCCCTGCCAGGAAGCAGAATTTGTTGTGTCTAAATTGCCCAAGACAGATGCTATCCTGCTTTCTTCTGAAAATCTCTAGTATTCTTATAGTTAGGAAGTTTATCCTGAGATTTAATCTAAAAAGGAGTGAGGTTAAAAATAATGGAAAGGTGAACTGCAAAAGATTTAAGAGATTGCACTCTTCTCTTTTCAGCTTCTTTATGATGTATGAAGAAATTCTAAAAGATGCCCTGCCTTCCTCCCCCTGCCGCCCTCTCCCAAAAGGGGAGGGAATTTGTTCTCTGTTAACTTAGTTCTTCACTGATTTCTGAAGGATTGGTAGGCATATTAAAATGACATACCGTATCTCTCACCCTTCAGTGGTGGGGGGCGTGGAGGGGAGAACTTCACCTGTAACAGACATCCTTTTTCCAACGGGTTAATACTCATTCATATTAAAATATTTCTGCTGAAAGGGTGGGCGGCCTCCCTCCCCGCCATCCCTCATCAATGCACTCATTCCCCCAACTCCATTTGCCAATGTCCTCTCAATGCTGAGCTGCAGCTCGTTCACTTTACTCTCCTGTCCTTGGCCAGAAGCTCACAGAACAAGCTGGCTGATTCTCAAGAGAGAGGCTGCTCAGCACAGGCTGACAATCAGGTCACTTATAGGTGTCCCAAGTTGGGCAGCCAAAAATCACAGTTCTCTTTTAATTAAGGCATTTCCGAACTTTGGAGTGCTTGCACTTTGCAACTGTACTGTTCTTTTATCATCGGGAGTTTTTTGGCAGGAGGGGTTGGTTCTTTTTAATATCATTTCCCACGTCTATGTAAAAATTGAAAAAACAAAAATTTCAACTGTACTGACCCCTCCCCCCCATGTACGTCATCAGCAGGGCTGGGATCTTTAGATCCACCGCAGAGTGCTCTGCCACTTGAGCCAATGGAGGATCTGATTGCAATAGAAGGCTGTTATCTTCTGTGTGGACCTGTCACTGGTGGGGCTAGAGACAGGTGCTTTGCTAATGCGTTCCATGGCCGTTTGCTAGCTAGTAAAGTAACGTTGAGACTTAGGATTCCTGAATTCAATTCCACATTCTGTGGGAAAGCATGGTCCAGTGCCCCTGAACCCTTCAGCCTCACCCTGATCCTTTCTCTTCCTATCCTAGCCAGCTCCTGTCCCCGTAGTATTCTCTCCCAGTTCCTACCTGTACCACTCTCCCTAACTTGTGTCCCAGCTACATCTCCTGCCCGCTTCCCCTGACCCCTCTCCTATTCTCCCTCCCTCCATGGCACCTGCCCCTCTTACCCTTCTCCTCCCTTCTCTAGATTTTGTCTCAGTCCCCTACCCTGCTGCCATTCCCTCACCCCTTCAGCTCCTGCTCCTTCCCTTGCCCCAGTGTCTGCCTGTGTTCTTCCCTCCACAGCCCCAACCCTCCAGTATCCCTGGCTCTTGCTCCTAGCATACTTCCCAACCAAGCCCCTAGCCCACCTCCCTTCTTAGCACCCCCTCCTTGATCTCCTGTTCTCTCCCCCAACATTCCCCTGAGCTCCTGCTCCTGTTCTCCTCCCATTTTCCTCATCCCCTCACAAAGATTTGCACCAGTTTAACTGTATCAGTTTTAAAACCCTGTCCCTGGCTCCTGCTCCTCTCCCAACCATCCTTCATTCCTATCTCTCCGCCCCAGTCTTCTGTCTTTCCTCTGCCGGATCAGGCTGTTTCCTTCTTCTGCCCCACGCTGCCTGAGCACAGCAAAGGGAGCACTGAGAACCAGTCTCTCTGCTTTCAGTTCTGGTGCCCAGCACATCAGTCCTTGGCTGTCAGGAAGAGCAGTTTCAGGGAAAGTTCTGCTCAACCCTGGCAGTCCTGGGATGGCACATTCACAGTCATTCTGTAGGGATGGCACATGTGAAATCTTGTCAGCAAGTAGCAGCCCTGAGGAGATGGAGCATGCCCAGTGCAGATGGAATCTTCAGAAAATGTAGCTTCCAATCTCTTAACAACCTCACCTGACTGAGCATGTGCAAACTGAGATTTTTCAAAGGTTTATAAAGTGTCCAAATTTGGAAAGGTTTTCCTAGGAACAGAGAAAGGCACATCCCTGATACTCTGGCAACAACCCTGCCAAATTTCAAATCTTTGCTCCGAAGAATGGAAGCTCCAGAGTTTCTCAATTAATATTTTTAACATGGGCAAAGCAACATATTTTTCCTTAATCACTCAGAAATCACTGAACCACTTTAGCTGAAACTTTCCCAAAACATTCAGCCTGAGGCAGACATATGGCATGGAAAATTACAGCTGAAACGGTTTAACTTTGGCATAGTTATGAGCAACTGAAAACAGGAATGGAAGGGTTTTTTAATGGTTTTTCCTCCCTTTTAACGGAAGGGTTAGGCAACCATAAATGTGCATTATTACCTGCACCACCTATAAAAAAGGGAGGAAGAATTAAAGTTTAACCTCTGTTGACAATAGATCAGGGACTTTCCTGCATATACCTAAGGACAGAATTTGTCCCAGAGTACATAGGATATTTTTAGGGATTCTGGAACTGTACAACCGTTAGTTGATTCAATGCTATAGAATATATAGAAATCAGATACAGAATTCTTAACTTTGCCACAGAAACTGGCACTGATATTACTTCAAAAGTCTTAGGATCCTGCTTATGATACAGCATTAGAAAGATCACATTATAATACATTCCTTAACCTAAAGCACAAGATGGAAAAAAACCAACCTGATGTATCCAGCAAAGTGTGTTTCTCAATATCATTCACTTCATTCTGCATGGCCCTGTGCCCTGAGAAGCTATTTACACCAATGCAAAGGGGGTGTTACATCCAACCAAATCACAATTCTCCATTCACTTACATCAGTGAGATAATTTTACATCCATTTTACACTCACTGTGCTCAGTTGTAAATGGCTATGCAAGAGGGAGAGGAAATAGGCCTGGTGATTTATTTGATTCATGGTTTTATACTAATGCTTTTATACTGGAATGTTTTATTTTAGTCATTTTTTCCTGTTAGAATATTTATTATTTACCAAAGGACACAGACTGGATGCTGACTATGTAGCCTAAATATTCAGAAACAAATATTTATCTGCTACTTTTGGCCAGAAGGAAACAGGAGGTACTTGAGTATCAGGAAATAAATTATAATGTGCTATAAGATTAATGTTCCACCTCCTTGCACCTTGGGTTTTCATTTACACCAATGCAAAGTGATGCAAATTAGAATTTTCCTCTCAAACTAGTGTTAGTGTTTTGCACCCGTTTTGTATAGAGCCAATGGCTACATAAAGTACAAAGCTGAAAAGAATACAGCCTGACAGACCCAATATTGGGCCTGCAGTACTGGGGCCTTTGTTCCAGTCTGCCACCTCAAAGCACCTGTAAAACTGATTTAGATAGCTAGTTGAGGAATCCCCAGGTGATGAAGGTCTGTTGTTGTCAACTCTTCCCCCACTGTCCTCCTCTCCCCCATCCCTGGTGGAAGGGTCATAGCTGGATATAAGATTTTGAAGATCAAGTGATTACAGGCAGCTGGAATGCTGTCTGTGGGGTATAAATTAGAACAGCCCTGAGTTACAGGGATATAAAAGTAATGTACAGTACCTTTGCCTCACCCCCCCAAAAAAGTTAAGTAAGTTCATAGAGGATAGGGCCATCAATGTCTATTAGGCAAGATGGTCAGGGACACAACTCCTTGCTCTGGGTGTCCCTAAACCTCTGACTGTTAGTAGCTGGAACTGGATGACGGGATGGATCAATCGATAATTGCCCTGTTCTGTTTTCTCCCTCATAAGCATCTGGCAGAGGTCATTGTCAGAAGACAGGCTATGGGGTAGATGGACCATTGGTCTGTCCCAGTATGGCTGTTCTTATGTTCACCTCAGGTCCTGAGCTAGACCAGAGAATCTAACTCAGTGTCTTTGCCAGTTTCTCTATGTACACATTAGGGACCTTTTTCTCCTCTCATTTTCACCAGTGTAAATTAGGAGTGACTGCAATCAGTGGTGTGAAAGCACAGTAAAACTGTTCTAAGTGAGGGAAGTATCAGGTTCTAATTCTTTGTGTGACAGGATTAGATAGAATAAAGCTGACTAGATATATCCATCCTCATTTAAAGGATTAATAAAACAGCATTCAAAACTCACTTTATAATAATTTAACATTACAAAATCTTTTCTAAGGCAATCTATGCATCTACTTGAAGTGGGAAGGCAAGTTGGCTGTAGCTGTGGCCTAGGCTTATTTAAATCTGCACTGTAGAGTTTCAATCTGCTAATTGGATTTACATTGGCTTTAAAAAAAAACATATCACAGTATCTCATAAAGCTCCATATGAAGGGGATGAAGTTCCTGTTGTTTTAGTGTGTCTGCTCTTTCAGTTCTGAGATGGTCTACATACAAAATGCAACAAAGGTGACTGGCATCTTCAGTTATGCCGGGGCACCAACTCCATTTTTTCAGGTGCAATGGTTATAAGCCTATGCCCACACAGACTGAGCTTCAAATCGGTAACTGCCTCCAGCACCCTGATTCATCCCACTAATCAGACAATTACAGCTGCAAGCAGTCATATTTTCCTCAACAGTTCAAATGCAGCTGCAAAATTACAAGCACAAATTGCATCTGCAAAAGAGGAGGCCACCCTTAGAAAATTTGTCCCTATGCCCTTTGAGTTTACTCACAGCACATAGGGATAAAAGACTACTGTTTATTATATCAAACATAGTCACGTCACTGTTACCTGGCCTTCCCATCCTTTCTTAATTTATCTCTAGCTATTGTCCCTCTTCATAGACAGATAACTCTTTGAAGCAGGGACTGTTTTTAAAAATATATGTCTGTGCATAGCCTGGCACAATCCGTCCCTGACTGGGGCTTCTAAGTGCTAACACAATAAAACAAAAATAAATGTTAAAAAGTATGCTATATGTTTATTTAGGTATACTATATTTCCCCCAACCCCCACCCTGGGCGGGCATGGCATCTTGCTCCAGAGCCTACTGACAGTGGTCAATAAATAAATAAATAAACTGACAATTATATACTCAGCCTAATTAATGATGACCTAAGCAACAGCTTTAAATTGCATGTGCTTCTAAACATCAAAGGCCAAAATCAAAGGCCCCTGAATGGGTATCTAAGGCCTGGTCTACACTTACCTTCCCGGTTCAGCGACAGTCGACGGGAGATACTCAAGTGACGTAAAACACTTGAGTATCTCCTGTCGACTTCACTGCGTCTGTTCTGCTCACCGTCCATACTGCGCTGCACCAATGGGAACAGCATTCCTGTCGATGCTGCGCTACGCCACTTACGGGGGTGGTTTACCTACGTCGACTTCTGGATCGACTGAGCAGGTCTACACAGACCGCTCAGTCGATCCAGAGACATTGAACTGATGGTGGCAAATTTGCCGCCATCAACGTAGACCCAGCCTAAGATAGGAAATGTTCACAAAGGTTTCCCTTCTAGGAAGGAATCCTTGCAAAGGATCTCATCACACTTTCAATGTCTGTTTCTCTCAGAAGGTACAGGGATGAGATAGGACTTGTAACAAGTAGCTACTGATTCCTGCCATGTAATTTGGGTGTAACCTTTTGTAACACTGACCCGTGACACATAACTGAAGCTGGAAAATAACAATAAGTCTTTTATCAGTGCTACTTTATGTCACACCTTTATTACAGAGCTATTCCATAGACCTTCCCCTTGCGCTGGCCACCAAGAGCGTATAGGTGTGGTGGAAAGCACATATTGCTTCTCCCTAAGTCATGTATCACGGAGCTGAGAGGAACTATACCTACTAGCGCTCTCCCTGCAGTGGTAAAATGCCACACTGCTGGCAAGTGGTGATTAGCACAAACAGGGAGAGAGAAAAAAACAGGTAAAGCAAAACAGCAGCACAGAAGCAGCTTCTGGTCTCTATTGCACCACAGCAACTTCACAGAAGTCAGTGGAGTAATTGCAAGTGTATGCACATGTAACTGAGATAGGAAGCTGCTCTTTAATGGGACAGTGAATAGAAGAGGCCAAGTTCATTGGCAGAAATGGAGATGAGTGCCATTATACCAGCTCTGAATGTGACCTAAGAGCTGTAGCTAGAAAGAAGGAAATGAGAGAACCAATAGGTGAAAAATGAAACGGAAAGGTAGGATAAATAGCACCGCTATAACCAAATACACTACAGTGCGGCAGGCTGGCAAGAGACACTTCCAGAGACAGGAAAAAGAAAAGGTTATTGACCGAAAAATATGCCTTTATCCTCAGCAGGTTCCTGAACTATTAGGGAAATCTTTAAAGGGGGGTTTATCACTGTGTAACTGAAGCTTCATAACCTTAAGAGTTAAGTGTTCTTATTCCTGTTATTTATTATTATTTTACTATTAAGTGGCTCCTCCCACTCACTAGAAAAAAGATGTTTCAATATTCCATCATTTCCATACATGCTTGAATACAATTGTACAAGAGGGGCATCAGCATGACTGACTAAATGCAGCAACCATGTGAGCTGCACAGAAGGCAATGGTGTAAAATAAAAAAACTGAAAAACTTGGATTTTTCCATAGTAGAACAGGTGCTGTAGGTTTAGAAGGCTGCAGCAGCTGGTCTATAGCTACCATTATTAGATTTTTAGCTAATCAGAATCTCTAGTCTTTTGTTGTATAAGGGAGGCAGACCTGCCTCGCAGTGAAAAAGGATTTATGCTACCAAACTTGCCCAGGGATAGAACTGCAAAGCACTCTTCCTTGGCTGAAAAGAACAAGAAATTCCATGAAAAATGCTCACCAAACACACAGCAAAGAAAGATTTATGTTGCTCTCTACCATGGGAAGGCAGGTATCCACATGGAGCTGGGTTCCAAAAGCTTCAGTATCATTCCATAGCCAATTTGCAGGGTAAACTAAGAAAGAATTACTTTAGGCTCAATAATGCATGATAGTCATAGCCCAGTGCAGGGGCTGCTGTCAAGCTGGATTACTCCCGTTGCTGTACCTCCTCAGTGCCTCCTAGAACACCCCAGTATGCAAGGTCTGT
This sequence comes from Mesoclemmys tuberculata, assembly GCA_007922155.1. Taxonomy (NCBI): domain Eukaryota; kingdom Metazoa; phylum Chordata; order Testudines; family Chelidae; genus Mesoclemmys; species Mesoclemmys tuberculata. The sequence goes on along the minus strand of ML675624.1, from coordinate 14,769,445 downwards.
GATTATAGATTGTGTTTGTATGTGCAGGTGGAAATCCACCATCTCCCACTGCAGAACACCTCACCCCCACCCCCAACAGGCATACATAACAGCCAGGTACAATCTTTGGTGTTGAATTCTGCTCTCAGTTAAGCCACTGAAAACTCAATGAGGACAAAGGATTTGCCAAGAATTGAGAGCAGAGTTTGTATATTAGTAAAACTCACCTGTGTCTCTAACAGGTGCTTTAAAAATCACCTTTTTATATGGAAATGGAACCCAAGAAGATTAGAGAAAGGGGATCGTTATGCAAATGTAATTAAAGAGAACATGAAGAATGACAAGAAAGAGTGTAAGATAGAAAAAGGACGATGCTAGAATCTACATTTTTCTTTTCATGCAGTATTTTAATAAAGTGTCAGTCTTCTTTTTAACTTTGTGGTATGTGGACCAAGAGGCTAGTTGCACAAGATGTTCAGTACACCCATTCTCTGCTGCTGGCAACTTTTGACTGAGTAAATTCCTTTGAAAACTATCTTAACAGAGAGCATACAATGTGAGTTCAGTTTGCCACTGGCAGTCTGTAGACTGGCGAGTCAGCTGGGTGAAGCAGTTGGCCCATAATGGAAAACAACCTCTCCCTTAAAACTGCTATATTGAATTGCCATATAAGTTCATCAGCTTCTAAAGATAGAAGTGACAGAGTGACAATTATCAGGGTGGGCAGGCCAATTACTCAGTTATACAAGGAACTCAGCCTTCTGTCTAATGTCAAAATTTTACTGGAATATATTTGGCCAACAATCAGTAGTAGACTGTGAATAGGACACTTATGCAGGACAGTGATCTTTTCAGCCTTCATTTGACCTCCCCTCAGTTCTTCTATAGCTAGGTGATGGTGCTTTAAAAGCCATCTCTGATTTAGGCACATTCAGTTTGGGGCAAGATCCACATTCCATCGCCCTTGTGTCTATAAGAAAAAGACTGAAACTGAATGAAAAACAGAGACTCTGTATGTTTGAACAAACTGGTTACAGAGAAAATGAAAAGTGACCTGGATCTTCACCACAAATCAGTCTCTTTTGGAGGTGAAAAACAACTATTTTAAAAATTGGTATTTATGTCTTAACTACCTGGTTGCCGCTGGCAATGTTGAAATTCTGTGTGTAAGTGCTTTCTCTCCCAAACAGGAACAGGAAGCATGGAAAATCCTTAGGAAACCATCTTTCACCCTCTCTCCCCACCATCCCTCCTGAGAGCCCCGAGTACTGGAGATCCTGGATCAAATTTAAATAAGTATCTGGGATCTGATTCTATTTTATGCTCCTCTTCTGAAAAGTGGTGCAACCAAACAAGAAGCATTGAGGGACCAGGAGTAAAAGAGTGTCAGTTCTGCAGCCAAACTGAGGCTCATGGGTTGGAAATGTGTCCCTGTTATTCCCCAAGCGGGTGGTTGTAACTGTGTCATTTGCAACTGAGGGAATGATCAGGCCCTAGTACATTTAGCTGGTTATCCAAAATGAACTGAAACCACAATCCTTTTGAGAGTCACATATGCAGCTAATTAAATTCTAACCACAAAGGGGCTGGAAACCTCAAAGAAAATCAGTTTCAGATTGCAAGAGGGTGTTCATCATAGGTTCAAACTAAAAGTTTGGCACATGAACTCCTCCATATTCCCAAGTTTTCTGAACCCTTAAAAGGAAACAAAACAAAAAAAAATTTAACTGTTATGTTTAACAGCCAGCGTAATAAATAATTTAGAATATAACTAAAGGGACGCCATCAACTTAAAATCACATTTCTGCCTAAAAATATTGTACATTCTGTTGCTACAAATAGTAACTGGGATTACTAAAAATGTAAATAGTGAAGAAAAAGTTTGTTCCCATTGTGCATTTGACAGCATTTTGTATATAGCCAATTTCACTATTTTTCCTGCATATTTAGTTGTTTAAGTTCCCCATTCATTTGTGTGGGTCTTTCACACAGCAACAGAGAACAGTGAAATACTTCTAAAGTAGGAAAACATGCTTTTAATGCCATAAACAAAGGGAGTCAGGGGCAGTTATTTGAAACTACTTTTAACTCATTTTTTGAAATAGGCATACCATCACTAATGTATTCTTTCAGAAGTCAAACCAAAAATGCTTCTTTGCAGCATTCTTTTCACTCTTCAGGTTTTCTCTTCACTGTAACTTATGACTCTTTTCCTACGAGTCTCATAGCAATGAACAAATAGTCATAGTTGTTTTTAAATTGTGATATATAGCTACCAGCACATTCAATTGCTTCAAAATGCAGGAGACACAAAGCTTCTCACAATAATAAACTAACATCTAACTTCAAGTAAGATCATAGTGTCATGCTCACAGCACGCATGTGAGAGCCAAAGCTTCCATTCACAGAGCGTGAAATTCAGCCTTTGCATAGGCCCAGCACAGGGCCTGTGCAACACATCTCACAGAAACCCTATTCTGAGGTTAAATGAGACTTACGTAGTGAATAGGCCGTGTGCACGACTTGTGCACTAAGGTGAATTTCACCAAGAGAGATGAAGGGAAAAGAGATGTTTCTGTCTGAGTCTCTGCAGACTTAAAAAGTAGTTTTAAATCTGCAGTTGTCTAAGTGAAGATGTCTATGTCTACAGATGTCTGAATTAAATCTAGCAATTGCTGAACCCCAGAAGATTTGTGGCCAGATTCACCCATATGTGCTGGCTGATTTGCAATAATCTGGCAATGCAAAGCAGCTGTGAATCTGTTCAACTGGCCAGAAAACTGGGTTTATGGTTGCCTTGTGTCACTCAGCTGCCAGATCATACTGCTGAATCTGGTTCTTTCTGTAGAGAAGCATCCAGAAGTCCAGATACTTATCTAAATCTTTTACTCTAGAAATTTGATTAGAAATCTTGTGATAACAGAACTTGGTGAGATTTTCAGTACTTGACTGAATTGGACAATTGGTTAGAGAATATTAATACTTATGCTATTGTGCCAAAAGGATGCTTAGCGCTTTACAAGTATAATATATTAAAATAAGGACCTTGCTTTGTGGGAACTTACAAGTTAATTAGATAAAAAACAGTCAAAGTTTGAGGGAAGAAAGCTAGAAAAGAGAACGTGACTGAGCAGTCATGTCTCACACATGTCATGTCTTAGGTCTGTAGGGGGTTGCTTGTTTTTTGTGAATACTTCTTTGGCAGAGTTGATAGGAGGAATATGGTTAATAGGCTTCTTGGAAGAAGAGTGTTTTGAGAAGGGACTTGAAAGAAGAGAGGGTGGAAGCATACTAGATCAGGTCAGGAAGAGAATTCCAGGCATAGCAGGCTCCATTGTAGAAGGCACAGAGAAAAGAGCAGGAGAAGCAAAGTGTGTAGCTTGAGCTGCATGCAAAGTGCGGGCCTCAAGTGAAGGAGCAAGAATGAAAAAAGATTGTTTCCACTCCTGCTGAGAAACCTGAAAATACACATAAACAAAAAACCCTCCAAAAAACAAAACCAAACAAACAAAAAACACAAACTGACCAACACTAAGCTCAACTTTTTGAAACGTCATAAAGATTCATTTAGAGTTTGGGACTGAGACTAGATAGTTTGTCTGAATCAGTTTCTCTCATTTCTAGTCTCGGCAGGTAGACAGCTTTGTGGCTCCTCTTTAAAGAACCATTCAGAGGAGGCTATTCTGTCTATTGTTGTTTGCTCAGGACCACTTTCACATTTCTATTCCCTGAATATCCTATAGATACTTGAGACTAAAATTAAAAGAGGCGCTTTACTGTCTCCTCCCTCATACACATACACTAGAGGAAATATTTCCAAATGTGCATTTTCTCAGACTCACTCAAATAGTCTTTTTATTATAGTTCAAAAATACAATTCTCATATTTATGTAGTTACCAAAGGAAGGGGGGTGGCAGGGAACTGAACAATTTGGCTTCTGTAAGTCACTCTTCAAAAATATCCAAAAGCAAAAGCCTCAGGATGGATTAAAATCATGCAAATGTGTGAAACCTAGCAGCCTCCAGACAGTATTTGACACTTTGGGACACATTTGATACTTACATCAAAAACTTAAAACGTTGTCAGGAAATCCTCTTTCCAATTATTTTCAAATTATGCAAGCAATGCATATTACAAATTTTGGTCATAAGCATTTACTGAGTCATACAGTCTGTGTATACCTTTCTCAAGGTCACATCCAGCTTTATATCATAACATACTGGTTTCAAATCCTGTGAAGTTCTGGGGGTTCTCAGCTTTCAGTGGCATCAATGGGCATTAGGGACATTTATCCAGATAAAAAAATTCTGGCCCAGAGACTCTTCTGATTTCATAGCACTTTACACCCATTTTGCACAGGTATAAATGATGACACAGTGCAAGACAGAGGAAAACTAGGTTTACAATATTCAAGTAACTTGAATTCAGGAATAATGAATTACTGTAACATTATTACTACAATATTATAATTTTGTAGCAGTTTAGAATAATTGGGTAATCACTAGCTTTTGAAATCTGCCATTTAATTAATAAGGAAGGTCAACATCCTGAATAGGAGAGTAAGAGAGTGCATGTAAAAAAGAAATCTGCAGCTAAAAGTTTGTTGTTTTGACATTGCTGTTGAGATTACAATCAGCATTCCGTGCTCTTCAAGCTATGATATACACCATGGTGGTCATATGGATTGGCCATTTAGTTTGATCAAAGTGATAGGAAAACATTTTGATTTAAATAAGAGGAAGACATATAACTTTCATAATATCATTGATATATATTCTCTTTTTCAGAGCGATATACTTCTCAACCATCAGTAGCTGGTGGAAAAACAACATGCTCTGACTGAAAGGAATAGTTAATGTACATGATAGGACTTCTCACTTCCATAATTTTAATAAATTACCAGACTGTTTGCTTAGATTTCTTCTCTCTAGTGATAATCTGACTTTCCTGTAAAATTGAGGATTTTGGTTGACAGATGTGGCCATTGTCTTATTTTGATCTTCAGTTTTAAACTCATTTTTAAAAGTCCTCGTGCTATTAAATGCGGCCAATATTAGATACAAATTCAGACCAAAACTCAGTCTAACGCTCCCAAATTTGGAGAAATTTGTGATCGATCCAGTCTTTCCATCTTGGACCTACCTGTAATTTATTATTATTATTAATGATTAATATTTAGTATATTGAGAGTTAAAAGTGGGTTCAGGCCTGTGTAAAACATAGAAAAGAATTAAAAGTCCCTGTCATGAAGTGCTGATGAACTAGGAAGCACATTACAGACATAGAGCCAGATTGTTGAGAACAGCTGCTTTGCAACTGCACTACTGGTAAAAACTGGCCCCAAAGCTTCCCTTACCAGCCATGGAAGGAAAGCATGATCTAACAGAATGCCTTACACTCTATCTGGTGTAGATCTAACAGAATGTCTTACAGCCTATCTCCCTGCTGTTGATAAAGGGGGTCTGACTGGAATAAAGAGGGTGTGCCCAGGACTTCCCTTCAACTCCATGTTCTCCAGCTGCTATTTGGGCCATTGGAGCTTTTGTGAGCAGGTGTAATGTAGAGCATCCTACAGCCTGCTAACTGGCCTGAGACACAGCTGAACAAGGACTGGGCAATGCAAAGGTGATCTTCATGCTGTGTGCTCATTGTAAATAAATGAGGATTTGACACTCATTTTTGAGGGAGAAAGAGACAAGAGTTGCATAAGAGGGAGGCATGGTGGAATGTACGCTGTACGAGATCAGAGCATAGGTATATCAAGCAGAGCATTAAAGGCAGAATTCCTTCCAGAGCTTCCTGGTGGGCAGAGGGGTGCACTCCCACTGCTATCTCCATGTGGGAGTGCATCATACTATCTTCGCAGAGCTAATCCCTCACCGCAAGCTGGTATTTATGGTGTGTGGCATGACCCCTCCCTGTGCCCTTTGGGACACTGCATCTTCAGAGGAGTAGAGAGGCAGCAGTCCTTGTGAGTCCCCAAGCTCAGGGACTGTAATTGTGCCTGGCTCCTTTCACACCCATTCTGCAAACACATGTAAGGCTCAGGTACATTCTTCCCATTTCTACCATGAAGGCCCCACGTTCACCTTGAACAATAAGTTAACATCAACTTGGAGTTCAAGACTAATCTTGTTTGCAGATACCAATGTAGACCAGAAAAGAAGGAAATGTGTTAAACCCTTCTCAATTTCTGACTTCTCATCTTGTCTGATTTGTTCAAATGTTCCAGAAACATTCTACCTGGGGTCCTATAACACAACTGAAATTTCAGATGGAATGATTCAATTTTGGAAAAGCTGATACTTGTGGCAGTTAGAGGTTTAGGAAAAACCAGAGCGTGGGATTGCATCCCTGACCATCTTGGCTAATAGCCATTGATGGACCTATCCTCCATGAAATTATCTAATATAAATATAAAAATATGGTAGGTGCCCAACTTGGCTTAACAAAGAAATCTTTGGTGAGCTTAAACACAAAAAAGAAGCTTACAAGAAGTGGAAGCTTGGTCAGATGATGAGGGAGGATTATAAAAATACTGCTTGAACATGCAGGAAAATCAGGAAGGCCAAAGCACAATTGCAACTACCAAGGGACATGAAGGAGAACAAGAAGGATTTCTACAGGTATGTTAGCAACAAGAGGAAGATTAGGGAAAGTGTGCTTTACAGAATGGAGGAGGCAACCTAGTGACAGAGGATGTGGAGAAAGCTGAGGTACTCAATGCCTTTTTTGCCTCTGTCTTCACAGATCAGGTCAGCTCCCAGACTACTGCACTGGGCAGCACAGAATGGGGAGGAGGTGAACATCCCTCAGTGCTGAAGGAACAGGTTCAGGACTATTTAGAAAGATTGGACATACACAAGTCCATGGGGCTAGATGCAATGCATCTGAGGGTGCTCAGGGAGTTAGCTGATGTGATTTCAGAGCCATTGGCTATTATCTTTGAAAGCTTGTAGCAATTGGTCAAGATCCTTGATGATTGGAAAAAGGCAAATATAGTGCCCATCTTCAAGAAAGGGGAGAAAGAGGATCCAGAGAACTACAGACCAGTCAGCCTCACCTCAATCCCTGGAAAAATCATGGAGCAGATCCTCAAGGAATCTATTTTAAGGCACTTGGAAGAGAGGAAGGTGACCAGGAAGAGTCATCATGGATTCACCAAGGGAAAGTCATGCCTGACCAACCTGATTGCCTTCTAGGAAGAGGTGACTGGCTCTGTGGATGTGGGGAAAGCAGTGAACGTGATATACCTTGGTTTTAGCCAAGCTTTTGATACAGCCTCCCATAGTATTCTTATCAGCAAGTTAAAGTAGTATGGGCTGGATGAATGGACTATAAAATGGATAGAGAGCTGGCTAGATCATTAGGCTCAACAGGTAGTGATCAATGGCTTGATGCCTAGCTGAAAGCTGGTAATAAGCGGAGTACCCCCGGGGTTGGTCGACATTGGTGAGGCCGCATTTGGAGTATTGTGTCCAGTTTTGGGCCCCCCACTACAAAAAGGATGTGGACAAATTGGAGAGAGTCCAGCGGAGGGCAACAAAAATTATTAGGAGGCTGGAGCACAAGACTTATGAGGAGAGGCTGAAGGAACTGGGCTTGTTTAAAGAGAAGAATGAAGGGGGATTTGATAGCAGCCTTTAACTACCTGAAAGGAGGTTCCTGGGAGGATGAAGCTAGGCTTTTCTCAATGGTAGTAGATGACAGAACAAGGAGAAATGATCTCAAGTTGCAGTGGGGGAGGTCTAGGTTGAATATTATGGAAACATTTTTCACTAGGAGGGTGGTGAAGCACTGGAATGGGTTACCTAGGGAGGTGGTGGAATCTCCATCTTTAGAGGTTTTAAGCTGCAGCTTGACAAAGCCCTGGTTGGGATGATTTAGCTGAGGTTAGTCCTGCTTTGAGCAGGAGGGATGGACTAGATGACCTCCTGAGGTCCCTTCCAAATCTAATCTTCTATGATTCTAACTATTTTTTTCTAGCCCAGTTATACTTTTGGGCTTTACAACATCCCCTGACAATGAGTTCTACAGGTTGACTGTGCATTGTGTGAAATAGCACTTCCTTTTGTTTGTTTTAAATCTGTAGCCTTTTAATTTCATCAGGTGACCCCTACTTCTTGTGTTATGTGAATGGGTAAATAACTCTTCCCTATTCACTTTCTCCATGTTATTCATGATTTATAGACTTGTGTTGTATTCTCCCCTTAGTCATTGCTTTTCTAAGATGAACAGCCCTAATCTTTTAAACCTGTTCTCATATGGAAGCTGTTCCATACCTCAATCATTTTTGTTGCCTTTCTCTGCACCTTTTCCAATTCTAATATATTTTTATCAGATTGGGTGATCAGAACTGCACACAGTATTCAATGTTTCAGTGTACCATTGATTTATATAGTTGCATTATGATATTTTCTGTCTTATTAGCTATCCTTTTCCTAATGGTTCCTAACTTTCTGTTAGCTTTTTTGACAGCTGCTGCACATTGAGCAGATGTTTTCAGAGAACTATTCACAATGATTCCAAGATCTCTTTCTTAAGTGGTAACAGCTAATTCAGACCCCATCATTTTGTATGCATAGTTGGGATTTTGATTTTCAATGTGCATTTCTTTGCATTTATCAGAATTGAATTCCATCTGCCATTTTGTCATCTAGTCATCCAATGTAATTAAATCTCTTTGTAACTCTTTGCAGTCAGCTTTGGACTTAACTATCCTGAATATTTTTTATTGTCTGCAAACTTTGTCACCTCATTGTTTACCCTTTTTCCAGATCATTTGTAAATATGTTGAACAGAACAGGTCCCAGTACAGATCCTTGGATGACTCTATGTACTTCTCTCATTTGTGAAAACTAGCCATTTATTCCTATGCTTTGTTTCCTATCTTTTAGCCAGTTACTGATCCATGAAAGAACCTTCCTTCTTATCCCATGACTGTCTACTTTGCTTAAGAGTCTTTTTGAAAGTCCACATACACTGAATACAAATACACTATATGCATGGGATCATCCTTGTCCACAAGCTTGTTGACTTCCTCCAAGAATTCTAATAGATTGGTGAGGCATGATTTCCCTTCACTCAAGCTGTGTTGACTCTTTCCCAACAATCATGTTTACCTGTGTGTCTGATAATATTGTTCTTTATTTTAGTTTTAAGCAATTTGCCTGGTCCTTAAGTTAGGCTTACCAGCCTAACTTCAGTAATGTTAATGTGAATTTATCCACAGTCTTTCACTCTGTGCACCATTCTGCCCTAAGCCTCTGGAAAGGATCCCACTGGGTTTAGGCAGAATGATAGAAATAATTTTAAAACCACCCCCAACATGGATTAATAAATATCAGGATCAGAGACTGACTAGATGGTATGAGAGAAATGGCCAACCAAGCTAAAATGAAAGTTAACTGGTTAATTATCCTGTGTAAAATATATACAGTACAGCTTATGAACCAATGATTCAATGACCAGGAACAGGAGATGTGTGGCTGAGCTTGTTATTATAGTAATGTCACTGTAGGTGCAGGTGTGTTAATAGATTTCATTTTGTATAAATTTATATAGAACTCCAATAGAATGCATCCTAGAAAAGGAGTTTGGAATTAATGTTGATGGAGGGCTAGAGGAATCCCTGCCCCTGCTGTCTCCTAGGAGCATCAGCTGTTTGGCATCATGACCCTGTGCCTAGGAGGAAAATTTCAATGTGACATGTATTCCAGATTAAAACCACTTTTTTCTAAAGAGTCGGCATTTTAAAATGGCAAGTAAATGATTACTATTACCTTTTAGACAGCCCCATAATATACAAAAGGTAAAGCCATGAGTAAAGACTGCTCATGACGACATAAAGCAGGTTGCCTGTTCATGTGGTATCATGTCTGTTGGATTGAGAGGAAGTTTCTGTTGATGAGGGTTTGCATGTTGAGTTTCCCACTTTCCAGTTAGCCCTAGAGTTTCATTTATTTCTAATGTTCTTTGCTGTGACGTCAGTCATGTCTTTTTATTGACAGGTTTGAGATTGGGCTTAGTTTCCAAGCTAATATTTTTGGTAATTTCCTCCATTTTCCCCCTTCTCCAAGGTTTGAATGTTCCTTCCTAGGAGGTATGCTTCAGGTTTGCTGATACTTAGACAGGGTCAGTCCTAGAGAGCACTTTCTTTTTCCAGCTATTTTTGAAAGGTTATTTTATTTTTAAATTATTTGCTTTTTAATGCCTTCACTCTTGCCCCTTTACTTTTGTGTTGCTGTGAACAATGGCCAGAGTACCAGCATATCCCAAAGCTATCCATCAGCAGTGAACAGGTGATTATTGGTTTTTTAGGCTTGGAAACAATGCGAGAGTCCATCTACCTGTCTGTATTTCTGTATCTTTTTATATAAATATACACATTACTGTTTAATGTTTTCTTTTCTTTGAGCTTGATTTGTCATTCAGGGAAACTTGGTGTTTAGATAGTAACCTGCTGCCTATTTTACCAGATATCAGGCTACAGATGACATCAGCTGGGCAATTCCCTCCCCTCTTTCTGCTAGTATTATATATACTGTGCACAGCTAAGTAAGTGTGTGTGTGTGTATGTGTAAAAGTAAACTAGCAGCAGTCATCTCTGTGGCCTAACTTTGTGTGGTACATGCATTCCAAATTTAAGGATTTTATAGACTACACAGGCTCAGAATGTGTTTATGTACTATTTGATCCTGGGTGGTCCAGTAGCTCATTGCTGCAGGTCAAATCTGCTAGTCAATAAAATTTTTTGCCCTGACTATTTGCATTCCTTTTACAGAAACTTCAAACACATACAGTAGGCATTTTTCCCTCTGACTTTTTTGATCTCCTTCAATACAGTTTTACAATGGAGTCAAAATTATGACACAGACCACGCATCATATACAGCTCTCACTTACAGCAGTCTCATTTATTATAGTTATAAAGTAAAGAGCAGCCATGGAGTGTAAAGAATAATGGCTAGTATTTTTTTTAAATCTATTGTCTCCTCTATGCCACCAAAGTCTTTGTGCACTCAGGGAAAACTGCATGTAAACCATACTCCTTTCATGTAAACCACTAGCCATAGATGTATATCCATTCTCTCCCCATCCCCAACATGCATGGGGATTGCAGAGGATACTTGCATGCACATAGTTAAAAACCTGTAAGTGTTTGCAGGATTGGGGCCTAAGCAAGTAAAATATGTTGTCTAGAGATTGAAAATATATGAGAACAATATAATATATATTTAAATATTACAAATCTGGCCCTTTTGCAGAATAATAGATTTAATATCAAATGATACTACATTGTAAATATGTAAATTATATTGTTCCATATTTAAAACATCATGAAAATAAATCAAATTACTAATATTTTAACATAGTGTATATATTTTCAAGTGTATTTTAAATATACATATTCAACACATTTTATGGTCAGTGTAACCAATGTATGGAATGGCACGTTAAGTTTCCTAACTGCATTAGGGCCCCAACTGGCACTTAATCACGTGCTTAATTTTAAATAAATGAGCAATCCCAGTTACTTCAAAGGGTATGCTTAAAAATAAGCATGTGCTCAAGTGCTTTGTTGGGCCAGGGCCTAGCAACAAAATAGGGGAGCATCTAGGAAGTTTAGGAATTTGTCAAGGATAATTAAGACATCTTCACAAAAGTTATCTTTCCTAGCAAAGCTGATAGAATTTTTGAGATATAGCTAAAAGAGATTGTGTGGGGATAGGGGTGGAAAAAGTAAACATAATTTACTTGTGTTTTGAGGATGCTTTCTATAGAATGCAAGAATTTTTAAAAGGTTATCTACAAGGTCAGCAAGTATAGTGAAAGGGACGAGATGTTTGAATTTGAATGGGTATAAAACTGGCTCAAACACTGAAGACATAGGTAATTGAGAATGGTAACATTTCAGGAAGAGGAGTGTAACTAATGGACTGCTACAAGAATAAGTATTAGGAATGATTTTGTTCAGTTTATATAACAATGACCTAGAAGAGAGAAAAAATGCAGTAAGGTGATGCAATTTGTTCACGAAGCTGGGGTGAAAGACTGGTAGACAATTACAAAGTAAGAATGTTCAGAATGACTTGGATAGACCAGAGACAATACAATTCAACAGAACTAATACTACCAATGGCAGAAATGAAATCTATACATCTAACAGTTACACAAGACAAAACACTTGTAAGAAGGAGAAACTGGATGTAGTTTTGTAGAATAGAAATTGTGTTTATTCAATTCTCATGCTCTAATACCTGAGCAACTTAACAGAAATATAAGTTAAAGTAATATCTGCTAAAGAGATAACATCACTGAAGACTCAGACAAGACCTTGAATAAGATACAAATAAATAAACCTTTAACACAATATCATCCAATATCCTTAGGTAACCCTGCACCCAAACAGAAATTTATATAGAAATGTAAACTTCTTTGACCTACTGTGTAAGAATGCCAAACACAGAATGTAATGTGTACTGAAAGCAAAAGCATTCTGTCAATATACGCTACACAAAATATATACAATACTACCTAAAAAAATGTTATTTAGATAACAGTCAAGCACTAGAAAGTTAGAAAATGCCAGAATTTAATCATCTCCTTATGATACAGTTATTAATTACATAATCTGATATTATTTTTTTCACAGAACCTCTGTCAATATTTACCTGTTTTAAATGTTATGAAATGTCTGCAAAATTCAAGCACTTTTGTGAAATTGCAAAATTGTGAATGAACTTATGCGCAATATATTTTTCCCTATATAGATATTTTTAAAAGCATGAAAAGTTGTTTCTGAATAAGATAAAACTCAGTTCACACATAAAAAATATAGTGGCTTCATAGTCATATGCAAGTTTGTTTGTTTTTTTTTAATTAAAGATATATTTGTTTGAAAGCTTTTGAAACCAGATCAAACTGGTTTGAACTGCAAACCGCTCTTGGCTAATAGACATCTTTTCAAACACACACACATACGTACCAAAAATTGCTTCACTCACTGACTGTGAGCCAAGTTCCCCACAGCCTAATGCAGATTAAAATGGCTGAGATATTTATATCTTTGAAAGGAGGTTTATAATGGAAACACAACCAGATCCTGCACTACAGTGGCACCGTTGAGGACCATTAGGGCATTTTATAGTTTTCAGTTCCAAACTAAAAGTTAACAGAGGAGGAGTTATTGACCATAATAAAGAACCCCAAAACAATGAAGAGATCATTAAAAAAATATAGGCACTGAAAATTCCTATTGGGCTTTTCCATTAGCAACGACCTTGGGTACAGGTCCTTGTTACATTATCTGCTTCAGAAAAATATTGCCTTAATATCTTATACATTGAGTGCAATAAGTGCATGTTCATGAGCGATGGGGAAGGGGGGGAATGAAACTTGAAGTCAGAAGCCAGCTGTCAGAAAACAATGTATCATTCTCATCTATTCTGAGCCTTCTCTCTGTGCTTCTTATTATTGCATCACTGGGAACACACCACAGGATGACAGCAAGATAAAATTAGATATGGCTTGGCTTGACTTTTGTGCCTATTCACATCAGCCTACTCTTGTAACTTTTATTGTTAATGCTTGCACTTGCATAGCACAGAGTACGGGTGTCTGCAATAGACAATCACCATCTTGAGAGAGGCTGTTTAAATAGATGGCTTACTTAATTTTGGCATATCACAGTAGCATGGACTAGAATCCAGAATAATCAATTCTCCAGCTATAGAAATATATCTCTGGATACAGTCCACTGAATACCATGGTGGTTATTAAAAAGTCATTATTTCCCAACAATTACAACGCGGTGATAGTGGAAATACCAGAGTTAGTTTTCTAAATGCAGGGAAATACAGTGGTATCTCAGCCACCACTAAGTATTAAGTACTGATTAATGTTGCCTTTATACTGGAAATCAGTGTACTGTCCTTATAAAATGCTGCATAGAGGATATTGTGTAAGCATCATCCCAGCACTGAGGGCCTACACAAGGCTCTGTGCAACATATAAACTCAATTTACCGTTTTTTACCTGCGGCTTAACTGATGCTTAGAGTCTTGGTTGAATTTTCTGCACTAGAGTGAATTGTATCTATTGTGGATAAGACAAATGATTAATAATCTCACAGAATCTCTCTGCCTTTTATTTTGGTGCCCAAGTGTAATATCTTTTTATTTGCTATTTCTGAACTGAATCCTTAAACTTGTAAGTAGAGTAATGAAGAGATTTTTTTTATGTGAAGTGCATGAACTAGCAGTCATTGCTCAACTTCAAATCTTTTCAAACATTGCTGATTTGAAACTTGGTAATAGAGTGAACCTCTTTAAAATTACACTTCTGTTTGGGTATCTGGAGATGCTGTTTTCCATTTCTCACCTCAACTAGTGATACTGATGCCAGCCACTAATTTATGGCCCCAAGCAACCTTCTTTGAAGTCTGTCAAATGTGGAGGTAAATATTGTGTTGTTTGAATTCCATGAAATCCCCCTTATTAAAACACTGTCCTTAGTCAGTTTATTAAACACTTTAAAAAAAGTTTTAGAGGATATAAAGCAGAGAAAGAAGTAAGACCTAAAATCACATATTTAGAAACACTGTCACTTGAAATAAACCACAGAAAAATAATTATTAATTTTCCTCTGCAGTAACCGTTCTTGGGAAGATGCAAATTTGCAAGAAATTATTTTCAATTCTATATATGCACATCCAGGTACATAAATCCCATTTCAGCATATTAGCCATGAAATCCATTTAAATTAGACTGGACAAAACATTAGCAAGCGTAAAATATGGACCATTGTTATTTTTATTTGTATTACAACAGCACCTAGAGACCTCATTCAAGATTGGGTCCCATTGTGCTAGTCACATTGTAAGGGATAATCCCAGCCCCCCAAGAATTTACAAACTAAATAGACAAGCTAGACAAAGGCTAAGAGTACAAACAGAAATGAAGTCCAAGGTTACAGATCAGATCAGTAACAGACCAGAAACAGAATCAGGTATCCCAAATTCCAGGCCAGGGTCCTATTGACATTCATTGACTATTCAGTAGTTTCTCTCATTATACACCTGATTTCCATCTCACCAATGTCAACAGGTTGATGTACTGTAAACAGAATATTCCCAGTGAGCAGATTTTCTACTGTTGACATGCTAAATTTGAAAGCTGTAAGATTGATCTAATCACACATAAATAGAAAAGAACTCTGCTAAAACAATGTTAAGGGTCAGCATGAGATAGGCAGAAAGTGACTTCCAGTTAAGACAAGCACTTTTTTTACAGCCTCTGCCTTCCAGTTCCTTTCTGCTTATATCTCACCTATAATAGCCATGACAGTCTAAGTACAGACTTGCCTAGAGGGAGGCTCCTATAGATCAGGACATATAGGGGAATAGATTTAAGTGGCAAATCACAAGTTCATTAACTTAACATTGGGGAAGTGTCCTATCTACCCCACTTCACCTGTCTCTCATTCAAATAGGTCCAGTACAGCCAATACAGGGCTAACCTTTAGCTCAGAATGGACCCTCCTCAGCCTACAACTAGGACTCTACTCACTTCTTAATCCCCTCCCTTCCACGAGTGGGACAGAAGGTACCAAAGAGAGACCTTGGTCTGCAAGGACTGCAGCTGTCCCTTTCTCCCATAGGGACAAGGCCCACCAGTAAAATCCCAGGTCTCTTCTACCCCTCACAGACTTAAAAACACAGTCCATTTAATCCCTTTTAATCCTAAAAACATGGGTCCTATGCTACAACTACCAGAAGGGAGGATGGGACAGCTAAAGTTTCCTAATGCCCAAGCAGAAGGTTAAATTAAGGGGGGGCCCCACAGGTCCAATCAGGTCCCATCACTCCCTACTTGGCCAAGCAGAAGTGTAGTGCATTCTTGCCTGCATTCCCAGGCATGCTTGCCCCACTCTGTGTTGTCTACCACGCTGAAGTCCGATCAAGTTTCCTACCCAGCAAGCTTAGGGTGGGGTGTCATTTGCCTCACATGGTTGAGCAATAGCCTACAACTTCCTACTGAAGCACATAAGATGTGCACAAAATAAGTCCAGCTGCCAAATGGAAACCTCAATAAATAACAGGCTTTCAGTGTTCCCTTCCTCTTCTGTGAGTGCAGGGGGGCTTACATTGGTTAATCAGGTGGAGGAGATATGAAAGAGAGGAAAGCTACTTGACATATTCCTCTCTTCCCCACCCCAGAAGCTGTGACATTTCCATGGTGCTCTGTGTCTGTACAGTCATAGCGATACCTGACCTTCCTATGTGCAAATTTTGTAGGTACAAATTGCCCCCATACCTTAACTGGAAGCCACTTTTCTGAAACTCTATCCCCTAATATATAAAGTGCTTTGGGATGCAACATGCTATATGAATGTAAAATCTTATTTAGTAAACTCTGCTTGACTGGACATGAGATCTTGGACAGCTGTTTTGCTGGGACATCTCCCAAGCAAATGATTCAACCTAATGATAGTGAATGATAATGACTGTTGCTTAATTGGGATGAGTTTAGAATAAATTTAGCTAGTGCAAAGAAGTGTAATGATGACTAACTAGATGTTACATAGGTGTGAAATTCTACACCCTGATCTTTTGATATCTAAATTACCAAAGATCACTAGGGTGCTTTTCCCTGGTATTCAGAAGTCTTAGGGCAAAAGTGGCTTGGGTTTTGGTGCCCTCAGCAAAGGCTACCTAGTTCTGTTGCTACCTAGTTCTGTAGATCTAAATTAAGGAATTTGCATGATCTATTTCAAATAACCTATTTATTTTCAGCAAGGAGAACTTGAAAGCTCTGGAGACTATAGCTGATTTTTTTTTCGCTTTTCGATTATTTTTCTTTTAAAAAGAAAGTAGGAAATTAAATGCAATATATATATATATATATATATATATATATATAAATACAAGCAACATAAATATTACATGCTTAAACATGCCAGATGCAGGAAATGCCAATTTGCAGTTGAACTCGTCATGCTAGCTCTGCTCCATTGTACATACGCACTATAACATATTTTAGTTACATGATCATATACTGTTTCTTGAATTGACAATGTATATTATATGTATGTATAATATATGTGTGTGTATTTTTATCTAGTTTCTATGTGAATAGCCCAAAATTTTTTAAATTTACTAGCCTGAGTTTCACAGAGACGTGTGCCTGCAGTTAACACCGACTACAAGAGTTGTGGGGGTCAGAAACTCAGAAAAATAAGGTGCCTAGTATAATATGTATATCGTGTACAAAGTATATGATCACATATATGCAAAATTTCTTTCCAATATTTGTATGCAGTATATTTTACATTGAAATCTTCCTATGCAAAATATATTTTCAGTGTTTACAATGCAGTTTTATTTTATAGTCTGATATCCTGTATATACTGATATACTGTAGATTATAGAGCTGAGTGGAGACAGGTAATTCCATTTTGTAAAGGATTTTGATATTTCTAAATTTGCTTTAATTCCTATTTGGAATGAAAACCAAAAATTTGCACATTTTCTTTGGAATGGAATGGAGCCTTGACTGTAAGGAAGTCCACTTGGAAGGCCATCTTAGGTGTGTGCACCCTAGAAACCCTGGTAGACCCTGACTTTGGAACAGTCCACCTGGCTGGACTGCTGAGGAGTCAGGTAGGTGAACGGGAAGGAAACCAGGTAGTTTTACAATGGAAACTTGTCTGGCAGGCAGGGTTCCATCAGTATTTTGTCAAGTATAATGTTTCAACTTTGATTAAGAGAGAAATGCCAACAAAAAATGTTTTAGATTCCGCACTGGCTCTGTGTGTATATGTTGGGGCTGAGAGAAGACACAAGGAGCCTTACTTGCCCCATGACTCCTCTTGTGTTCCCACTGGACAAAATCAGAACCCTGGCTCTAGGTGGAGTACATGGACTGCTTACCCTAATGTCACAGAAATGCAAACCACCACCAAGAGCATCAAAAGGAAGCAGACACATTGCCCCACACTCCTTCCATAAGCACCAGTGGAACTGGCCAGGTTCAAATAAACTGGATGGAAATTTCACACTCAATCCTTTATAGGGGGTCTAGCAGCATTTTAAAAAAAATGATAGTAACTATTTTTTCTAACATAATTTGAGCCTGTGGATTTCAAAAATGGTTGTTACCAAGCTGTCAGTTTGCAAATTTTGATGTATAGACCCTCACGCTTGCAAATAAATATGGCTGCCAAAATTCACCAGAAATGTTTGGTATCCCAACAGCATGTGCATGAACTTGTCAGCAAAATCACATTCTTTGGCATAATTCATTTTCAGTCTATTAAGAACTGAAATGAGGAGACACACTTCATGTGTTTATTGCACCCTAATACTCAACTTAGTCATCCATATAGCCTAATATCATAACACCAGTTATTTTTCCTGTAATATGTGAAATCATTTTCTTACATGCTTTGTATTTGTTTTATAGTACATAATGCTTTGTAGTTAGAGTAGAATTAACATCTAAGTGATGATGATGATGGCAATTTTTACAAATAGAGAGAGCAACAGTAGTTAGATGAGGTGGTGGTTTGTGACACTCGGATTGGTTACAGTTGCAAGTAAACTATGGAATCAGTAGTAAGTCTAAAAAAATTCACAGTCTCTATTATTTGCCAAGAATAAAGTAAAGAAGATGTGCATGAAGCAGATGAACAAGGACTGCATAGAATAATGAAGGCAATGGTCATTAGAAAGAAACTGCAAGATATCAAATAAAGAGAGGTCATTGACAGAATTGAGTCCATCTTTCATTCAGAACAGACGGTCTCAGTTGTGCAGCACAGAAATTGCTATGCCTAATACGTGGACAAAGACAATATCCTGAGGTTAGAGAAAGCGAGAGCAACTGCAACTCATGTATCATGTGGCAAGCTGTCATGACCCCAGTGAGGACACCAATGTTTGTAATACAACATGGTCCATGTTTGGGAAACCTATAGACTAGAGATGCTGCATGTTCAAGGAGTTCCAGCAAGGGAACTTTGTTGTGAAGAGATCGTGTCAGAACTTCAACTAAGTGGACCCTTCTCAGACTCAAGAGTGGCTTAGTGGCATAGGAAAGAAATGAGAGAGAATTGTTGGTATCACAAAGACCTCATTCAGTCCTCGGCAGATGGGCCTTGACTTACAACCTAAGAGGCCATATCACAGCAGACAGGCTCATCGACAGCAATTCGGGGCCCCAGGCAGAACAGTCAGTTCTCCCCCCACCTCCCCAGAAAGGGATGGCTGATATTTACAGCACTACCTTTTATCCTAGTGTTCTAATGTGTTATCAATATGCATAAGTTGTGATATTGCTTGATCTAGTACATTTCCTTCCCCTCTCCCTCCCTCCTCCCCCCACCCCAGTTACAGCACCAGTATTAAACAAATTGGAGTGGGCTTCTGCCAGAAATTTATGCTTATTTATTATGTGCCATGCAGGTTTCCAGGCAGCTGAGGAAGCAGTATCTGCTACTCCTCATCTGGGTCCCTTGGACTCCCCAGGGAGATTATTGATGAACTTGGGAAACTGAAAGAAAGAGAGGGGAAAAAAAAAAAAGAGAGAAACTTGGGAAACTGAGTAGCAGATGCCACCTCGTGAGCCGCCCGGAAACCTGCACGGTACATAATAAATAAGTGTGGCTTAGGGGAGGGGCAGACAGTGTGAGCTGCAGGGTCCTTAGGGGGAAAAGGATGTGGAGGAGAGAAGGGGAGGGGGAGAGGAGGGATGCATGATGCGAGCGGGCAAGGGCATAAGGAGGGCGTGTCAGGGCCTGAGGTTGAGTGGGGATGGAGTGTGGGCACTGCTGTGGGGAAAAAAAGGCAAGACAGGGAGCTAGCCTCCCCAAGGGGAAGCTTCACTCACCACCCATAGCCTGGGCCCTTTTAAATTGCCAGGCCCCTGGGCAATTGCTCACTTTATTCACCCATTAATGGGCCTCACAGCAGACATCAGAGCCATGTGAATAAAAAGGTCCTAGGACAAATGCCATTGGACAGTTTTGAGAAGAAATAGCTTATGACACAAGAGGGGGAGCCTGGACATGTACATGTTCATGATTCACTGCCAAGTGATAATGCTCCAACTTTTTTCATGCTATATGAGGTAGAGAAAGAAGTTAAAGGAAAGGCCTTAATCATGAAGGCAGACAGAAATATTTTTCTGAGCCTAATCAGCCTATGAAGCCAGCAAGACTTGTGCAACAGATTTTGCAACAAACTTTGAAACATGAGTTAATGACTGTCCTTTTTGCCATTAGCACAGAGAAATGGCAGTCTAAGAACAGGTACAAAAGCAATACTGGGTGATGTACTGAAAGCTGATGTCCACTGCCCACCAACAGTTACCCTAGTTGGGAGAATCTAAGAGCATAGGAAGATAAAAATGGCCATACTGGGTCAGACCAATGGTCCTAGCCCAGTAGCCTTTCTTCCAACAATGGCTGGCGCCAGATGCTTCAGAGGGAATGAACAGAACACAGAAGAGGGCAATTATTGAGTTATCCATCCCATTGTCCAGTCCCACCTCCTGGCAGTCAGAGGCTGAGGGACATCCAGACTATGGGATCGCATCCCTGACCATCTTAGCTAATAGCCATTGATGGACCTATCTTCCGTGAACTTATCTAATTCTTTTTGAACACAGTTATATTTTGGCCTTCACAACATCCCCTGGCAATGAGTTCCACAGATTGACTGTGTGTTCACTTTCCACAAAGTATTAATGATTTTATAAACCCCTTTCATATCCTCTCCCTTAGTCATCTCTTTTGCCAAGGGTCCATTTTGTTCATCATGCTTGTGATCATCAGAAGCTCTACTTTCAACAAGTGATGCTGTTTTCTTTTGCATACCAGGCACTAGTTTGAAGACATGTCCACTGTCCAAATCCAATACTTTCTCCGCCCAATACAGCAAGATGGAAACAGGAGAATGGAGGTCTGGTGCCACAGCTCATGTCTTTGTCACCATGGAGGCAGTATTCCCTGGCTGCACAACAAGGTGCAGAAGTCAGTGATGCGAATGCAAAATAGCATGACTTTTTTTTGTACAGGAATATGCAAATGTAGAGAGTTGGGACAAGGTTATGTCAATGTACCTTATACTTAGTGCTTAAGAACAGTAATATCAAGTAAATAGTGTGGTAGAGCAACCCCCCTTGGTATCGCCTATTGGCAATAGTCCCCTTTGGCAGCGGGGCCTATAATAACTCTGCCCCAACCTGGATAGTCCTTTGGCTCTTCCCCTTGACACCTCTCTCGTGGAGTGCTTGGTGCAGGCCTTATTTCAGGCCTGGGAGGTGTCCTTTAACCCCATGGGGGAGGGGCAGGTAGTTTCAGTCCATGTCCGTGCCCCAGGGCCTGGAGAGGTACCTTTCTGCCGCTCCTTCTCAGAGCTATAGCGGTGGTGGTAAAGCCTTGGAGGGTTGGAGGCACCGGTCCTTCTGGTAGGCTGGGACCAGGGTTTTTCCTTCTCTGGCTACAGAGAAGCACTGTCTCCTGGTCTGGTGGAGTCTCTCTTCCAGCTGCCACAAAACTTCTGGCAACTTCCTTCTCCTTTGTTCCCCCCCTGCCCTTTAGATAGGCAGGGTTTAAGTACACCTGGAGTAGCCCTTAATTGGGTCCAGGTATCTCTAATTGACCTGCAGTAACCTCTCTGCCTGCAGGGAAAAGGGCCTTTAGCACTCTAGAGCTCACATACCAGTCCTGGTTGTTTTTATATGCACCCCATCCATGGGCCCACAAAATCGCGGGACCTCCTTGTCAAACTCCTCCTAACCCTGGGCAAAATGGCCATCTACAAGACCAGGGAGAGTGGGTTGTCTGGGGGGGCCTCTCTGCGACTGTGGGGCCTACTTCCATTCCTCTGTCCACTCACGCATCCGGGCAGAGTTTCCCTGGGCAGCATCCGCTGGCTCCTTTGACACCTTCCAGGAGCAGTGAGTGCTGTCTGGAGTTCTCTGCTCAGTGTCCTATGGTGGTTCCCTCCGTTTGACCCTGTGACCCCCACGCCCGCTCCTTTCTTCATTCTTTGTCCCACACAATCAGTTGTGTTTTGGGTCCAGTGACTCCTCCCCCCATCGGGAGTGGCCTTTAGCAGTGGGTGGGCTTGCTCCCACCCACTTCCTGGCTCACAAATAGTATACCGTTTTGTAGCCATCTGGCCTGACTTTACCACAACAGATAAGTGATCAAATAAGATGTTGATTCAGTCTGCCATTGTATATCAAAAGTTTCTTAAACGGTACATTACATCTTAATTCGTATGCATTAAAATTGCTTAATTTTTAGTCAAGAAAATATTTTCACTTTTTTTAAAAACAGGTATTTTCTGATTGTGTGTTGTATTTCCCGGCCCACTGAGCACAGTCCCATCCTGTCTCTTCTGCCCACAGTCCACCTCCACTCTGCCCCAGACTCCACCCTTGCTTCACCCCAGACCCCGCCCTCTCCCCCTCCCCAACCACTCGCTCCCCCTCCTCTCTTCCACACTTCCCCTTCCCTCATGTGTTTGAGTGGACAGGGGAAGGGACGCAATGAGCAATGGCAAGGGATGTGAGCGGGGGAGAAACGGAGCGATGTGGTGAGCTGCAAGCAGTGGGGTCAGACGGGGCCTGGAGGGAAGCAGGGGTGCAGTGTGGGTGGAGCTGCAGGTGGAAGAGGCCTGGGCCCTTTTAAATTGCTGGATCCCAGGGCAAATACCCTCTTTGCCTCTCCCTCTCAGCAGCCCTGTATATTTCTGATAGTGAAAGAGATTTGCATATTTTTGTTTCAAGATACTATTGCTTAAGTTATGAAAGCCATGTCAACGTGCTCTTTCATGGTTGTATAACATAAAAATACTTCTAGTTTCTCTTGCAAATAATAAGGTGAAATTCAATAGCTTTATAAAAAGGTTGTGCATATTATTATTTGATCAGGTTTTTTTACATCCTACAGCTCACTAGGATCCGACTGAAGTATCGTAATCCTAAGCAAAAAGGAAATAAAGATTTACACTTCAGTGATTTCCATGTGTTAGTTTGTTCTCTTTGTAGAGGACTTTATGCACAACATGCAGCTTGGTAACAGCTGCATTTGGATTCAACACGTCTTCATTATCTTTAAAAGACTTATTACCAAATTTTAACAAAAAATACCTCTTACAGCAAACTAAGAGATGGTGCAGGATACACTATGCATCTGCGTACTGCGTCATTCTTTATTATATGTGGTTCTCCCATATGGGGACTGTGATTGTCCTGCAACTTTTCTGTGACCAGGGCAGCTGCAAACATTGCTTTTTTGTTTCTGCTTGGTTCTTCTGTGTTTAGCTGGGTGCTTGTTTGCCGTGTCACTGAACAGCTTCCCAATTGGCTCCTGCTGTTTGAGTTGTACAAAACTCCTGTCAGTCATATTGTTCCATTCTGTGCACCACCATGTGTGGAATATACACTGGTCTAATATTGCACATTTTACACTGCTGCTTTCCATTAAAATTCTGACTACATTATTTTGACACTATTTTGGGAAGGTTTAAAAACATCCCAAGAGAATACTATTCACATACATAATCTTTGTATTCAATGATTGCACTACATTTTTAAAAAAACCCTTCACTACTTCTGCTAAGCTTCAACTGGCATTTAGAGAAAATCTCAGCTGAACTAGGAAAAATTCTGGCCAAGTGGTAATCTACTGGAGGCTCTTGGGAATTATTTTTCAGTGTCAGACATTCAAGTTCCTGCAGATGCTTTCAACTCTCCACAGATTTTTCTGCTGAATATCTCAACTACCTTTATCTGAAAACTGCAAATGACACATTCCAACCAAAATAAAGTCTAAGTTGCATAATATTAATTTTGAAAACTAAAAGGTTTTTAAATTGACATCTTGGCTAGAATACAAAACAAACAAACAATAAAATGAAACCATACATATGTCTCTCCCTTATTCAGCAATCTCTGTGAATCAAAATCAAATGAAGTAATTTAAATAGTTTTTCTAGCCCAATAACACCAACAATAATACTAGTAGCCAGCAATTTAGATCCCAGATTTTAGCCTGGGGTAATTTGAAAGAACTAGGTATTAAGGATCCAGTTTTGAAACAATCTCCATTTTTTGCAGTTTGTGGGCAAAACTGATATAATTTAAGATGCCTAATTAATATTTGCTCAATGGGATAAAGAAAGTAAACAAGATTTTAGGACATGGTCAAAAAGAAAGCAGAAGACCTTGTTCTTGCAAACCTGATCAGCACAGCTCGCAAGCATGTGTATAACTAAGCACAGGAATAGTCCCATTAAAGACCATGGGACTACTCAGGTGATTAAAGTTATACTTGTACATAAGGTCTGTGTTGGTTCAGGGCTTTACTCTGGATGTAGTCTTCATGACATTAACAGGTAAGTAAGACCTATTCCTGATAGGGTCCCAGTCTACAAAAAAATTACTAATACAGTAAATGTCATACTATATCTAACTGTTATCTAGGTTATTAGATGGTGCCCATCGCTATAATTGCTATCATTAGCAAGCCTTCGCTATGAATATTTTTTCACTTTTGGGCTCCCTATCTCAAAAATAATGTAACAGAAACCACAAAAATGATGAGGCATGGAAATCTTCCCATATGAGGAGTTTTAAAATATTAGACTATTTAATTTGGAGAGGAGATGAACATGGAATGCGTGATAAATGTATTTGAAAAAATGTAATACATATTCAAGTTAATTTGCCTGATCTTACTTACACTTTCTCATACTACAAGAACCAGAGGACTCGCAATGATATTAAATACTACAAATTTAAAAGAGAGAGTGCACAATGCATTTTAGTACAACATTTAATTAACTTGTGGAACTCAATGACACAAGATACTGTTGAGGGAAAGAAGTTGGTAGGATAAGACAGTTATATGAATACTAAGAACATTTAAAGTTACACTAGCTAAGATAAAATCACTAGTTGCTTGAAGTTAAGAAGAAACTTTTTCCATAGGCATATAATTGCCCGTTTGAGGGATTTACACCTTCTTTGGTACTAGTTAGTATTGTAGATATGATTCCAAGCCAGAGAATGCATATTACAACTCCTATGTTCCTTTATGCAGACACAATCACTTAGTTATACATCTAAATGACAGTGATTACACCCATAACTATTTTCAGCCAGATTTATGTAGGCCTACAAAGTTTCAGGAACAAAGAGGGAGTCTGCTTCTTAAAAAATAAAAATAAAACATTACGCACTAAAACCATAATCTTTAGTATGAGCTGTTAACAGACTCCTGATGGTTACACAGCTTTTGTTCCCACTCTGATTATGGTGGAACAGTAAAGAGAGAATAGTGAAGGCTGCTTCAGAGTTTTAAAATTAAAGGGTAAATATTCCATCCTATTCAGTGTCAACTAATACAAAACTGCCAATAGATAAAAGTGTGGCGTTACAGTAGGTAACTGAGCGTGCTGCACAAATTCACAAGCACTCATGCGCTTATATTATTTATACCATAACGTTTGTTGGTTGTCTCTGGAGCACCAGGTGAAGCCCCTATGGGACATGAAGTACTTTAATTATGCATTGTTAGAGGTACACATACATCATGCACACCATGGTTTTGAATATTGAATTTCCTGGGGCAACATTCTTATGGTAACTAGCAGACTCTTTAGTTCTTCATTAGGTCTTTTATATGCTTCTGTGTATCAAAAACACCAACTGCTGTGTCAATGATCCTCCTGTGTGTAATATCAAATCTACCTTAGGAGATATAAATGTGTGTATGGGTGAGGAATATGGATCACCATTTGTGTTTACACATTAAGGGTCATTGACTTCACTGGGAACACAACTTGCAGCCTCAAACCCTTAAATTGTTAGTTGCAGCCCTGTTGTTATTACAAATGGCTATGGTTAACAGGCAAATGTGACTACAGATCTGGTTTTAAGGTTAAGATTACTCAGTTGTTTCCTGACTAATAATAATAATTTTGGATGATAATGTGCATGCTTTGGTTATGTGTTTTGTCACTATGTGCCTGCTTAATAAACATCCTTATGAATAAGGCTCTTCATACAAGGGGCAATGCTAAATTAAATACTATTAAGAAATATAATCCCAGTTATTACATAAATACAGGGCAAAAGACAATTTTTAATGAAATAAAGTTTCTCTTGCCTATTAAGCCCTTAATCTTTATTCCAGCATACTCATTTACACATGCTATAAATGAAAAACAAACAAACAAACCCAACCTGAAATACAGACTCTAAATACAGAGAAAACACAGAGGGTGGAGTCAGACTCACTTCATGTCAATTGCAGGTTTAACAATTTAAAGCCAGATTTGTATGTCTTTGAGGCATATAGCATGTGCAAGCCTTGTTGCAGAGAAAGGTGATCTGGCTTAGTCTTGACCTATCTAGCTGAGTGCGTAGACTAGCCTGGTCTGGATGTAAAGAGAAATGCTGCTGCATCAGTAACAGGTGTCTAGACACGAGAGCAGAGTTAACCAGCTAGCACCACCTGTGATGTATTTTATTAGGGTTTTGTGACTTGTATATTATGATAGCTAAGATTCAAACTCAGAGGCACATGGTTGGTAGGAAGGAGACCAGATGGGTCTCATTCCCTTGGCTGAGTCTATGAGAGCTATGATAAGCTTTTCTTTGGTAGAGTCTATTCTCTGCATTTTCCATGACCAATATAAACAGCAGTCTCGAGACAGTGGAGAAACAGCCCATTTATCCCTTCCAAAGTCTAGAGGCCTGATCTAATGCCTGCTGAATTCAATATGAAGGCATCCAGCAGATCCTCTGTACTGTAAATGGCATTTTCTAAACCCTAACTTATTCCCTCCTAACCAGAAGAAGCAGCAATAATAGAATAAAAAATAATGGTAAAAAAACCACACTGGATCCATCTTTCTGACAGTTCAGGTTTGTTCCTTACATCAAATTAGCTAGTGTTTTATTCAATCCAGTATAAAACTCTCAAATGATGGTGCTTTTCCCTATTCCTTTGGAAGATCATTCCACAGCCTATTACATTTAACTGTCAGGAGGTGCCTCTAGAAATTCAGCCTTAATTTAGCCCTTTCTTAATTGTGCCCCTATTTATCACACTAAACTCATCCTCTGTAACATTAGCCTTCAAATATATGAAGACTATCCGCACATGCCAATCTAGTTGTTGCTTACCCAAGTTACAGTTCACATATTCAATCCTGTTACTCATTCCTCTGAAATCAGGCTGTGGTAAAAGGTGAGGACAAGGTTATTGTTGAGAAAATGCAGTTTTGTGGGTTTCCTACCCTGTTGGTGAATAGAAGATATCATTTTTAAAGAGTTTCTTGATTTTTCTATAAGAAGATATTAAAAGCAAAAAAACTACTACACAAAAACATATCAGTAAAGGAACATACCAGAACTTTGTCAGCATTAAGTACAAAGGACTTAACCCACTTGAATACCCATCATGATCCAAAAGATAAATAGTGAGAGGTGGAATTAAAGTATCTCTCTTTTAGTTGATAACAATTCTCTAATCTCTGTGAGGACAAATAAACACTGTGCTCATCTTAGAAAGATAAAGAGACATAGAAGCAAAACCTGTAAATACTCTGCATGTTTTTTTCCAGTGCCACAGAATCTATAGCCATACATCTTGAAAGCAAGCTAAATGCTTTGTTGATTTGCATTTCCTTAGGAAGCTTCTCCACGTCACCACAGCATTACATTCCAGAAGTCTTTCTTTAACCCCATTCTACCAAGGGTCACAAGTGACTAAGCAGTTCTAATTAAAAAAAAAGGTCCACATCTGCCTAGAAGGTGGGTGAAATTAATTCATCCCTGATTTACTGTACCTTCATTGACTTCAATTACCTGCTCCCTTTGAGACTACAGCCTGATACATGTAGTAATGCCAGTGAGGAAATCAGGTTTTTTTTGTTCAGAGTAACCACATAATGTAGATAAATCAGGGATGAATTTTTACTTCTGTGTTGCTTCTCCTTGTCTTTATAAAAAAAAAGTTATTTCTGTAAGTATGGAAGAATATAAATAAGCTTAACAGGAAGGCAGACATTATGATAATCGCCTTCCTAAAACTTCTTTACTAATTTGCATACACTGATACCAGGGAGGGACAGAGATTAGTTGCCATCAAAAGATGCAACATGTTCACCCAAGGTGGAGAATTAAAGAGGGCCCCTTTCAATTAATACAAATAACTCTCATCAATTCACTTAACTAGTTTAATAAGCTTGGCTGACTATTAATGCTGTCCAGTGCACTGCTGACCACAGGTGAGATGAACTAGGAGTGTAGGTCAGCCAGGTTCTGGGAAAGAAGTAAAAGTGCCCCCAAAGTATTCCCTTCTCTAGGGGAAGAAGAAGCCAGCCTAGTTAAGATCTTCTGGGTCATGCCACCTGTTCAACCCTTCTTTCATCAGCCATGGGACACGCAAACTCACTTCTGCATCTGTTTGTGCAATTGCCCATTTAATTTACACATGATGCATGCTTCTGAACACTGTGCTGGATTGAGACACTGCCACTGATCATGTAATGAGATTTCCCACATTGGCACATGTCAGTCTTGGGACCTGATTCTCATTTACAGTAAGGCCAGTTTACGCCACTTTGGTAATTGTAGTGAGTGGGTGTGGCCTCCCTCCAAAACAGGCCAGGCCTGTGGGGGTGGAGCCAGAGACTGCCTGTCTGCTTGCCCGGAAGCAAGGGGTCAGGACAGGAAGTATAAAAGAAAGACCCAGGAGCTTAGTTGGCAGCCAGCTTCCAGAGGAGAAGGATGTCTCTCCCTGCCCTCCAGAGCTGCCTGGTACCTGGGGAAGTGGACCAGGGCCTGGTCTAAGCACTGGCGAATGAGCAGTAGGCAGCCTGGGGCCAAGAGGTACCCCTGGAGCTGAACACCCCGCCAGACCTGGTGATCCGGAGGGGCTAGGAGCTGCTGGATGTGGATGAGGAGGAGGTGGCCATACCAGGGGCCAGACTTGGAGGCGTTTCCCTTGGAGTTGTCAGAGAACAACAATGGGGCACAGGATCTGACAGGGCCGGACCTGGAGGAACTGCTCCCCGATGAGCTGCCTGATCTACTGTCTCTTTCCCCCCCCCCCCGATGACATTGAGGGGTTCTGCAACCTGCCCCTGAGGGACTACCCCAACAAGGTTGGCTGGATGATGTCACACCAGGTACCCATGGGAAAAGGGGCAGGAAGTAGCCCAGGGGAGGGGTCACCTAGTCTGGGGACTAGAGCACCAGACAGTGAGTCAGTGTTAGTGGGTGTGGCCTCCCTCTGAAATTGACAGGGAGGGGCAGCCAACCACACTACAGCAATAAATCCAACTTTTAAACCTACCCCTGTCTCTTTACTGTTCCATAGTGCAAAGTGGCATCCATAGACATCAGAATCAGGTTTCAAGAGTACAATAGATCTAATAATAATAACTATCTAATATAAAATAATTGAAATCCTGCTGCTCTGAGATGCTGCTTCTCCATGAAAAAAACTGAATCCTTTCCAAGTGGATTTTACTGAGAAGTAGATGTCTTACTAAACCTCAGCAGTACCTGACTTGGGGAAGTAATATGGAGGAAGTTCCTTGTAGAATTGAAAATGGCTGCACAGCTGTCTTTAAATATGGTAGTGGGAAATTCAACGAGTAGAAGTGGCTGCCCCACAGAAGAAAGCGGTATGGTAGGGAGCCTAGGGCATCTTGATGGTATTAACATCCTGAAGAGAGAGGGCCTGGAATTAAGCACATTCTCCAGCTGGAAGGATGTTTGTATTCTGAGGATAGATAGTAGAACATCTGAATATTATATAACCTGAACACAATGCTGGGGTGTTTGCTTTTCAATATTAGAAAAATCACACCACTTTTATGAGTGTTCTTGGATTTGTTTATTATGCAGTTATTGCTGCCTGTAGTTACAAAGGAGTTTGCTAGATGAACTCAGCAAACCCTTTTCTGGTTGAAAGTGGATGGCTGATTGTCACCATGAGTCCTGTTCCCTTTCTAGCAAAGGAGCTCTGAAGAGCAAACCTTTGGGGAAAATAGAGAGAAGAGACCATCACTGTCTCTGAAGAGACAATAGAAGCCTCTCTAGGAGGAGGAGTGGGGAGAATGGCATTCAAGAAAGGGTGGACATGACTACAGAGCCCTCTTGGAGCAGAGCTGTGCTAAGTGCCATATATTTGTAAATAAAAAAATTGCTAATTTGCTGTCTGATTTTATTCTAAAGATTGTTGTCCCTAACTGCTTTGACTCTGTATAGGATACATCATTATCTTATCTTATTTTCTGTTTCCTCTCATTGTGTAAACATACCACCATCCTGGCAACTCCTTCAGTCCCTTAAAAGAAAAAGAAGGTCCTCTTTTATAGGACTGGGAGTTAAGGTTATGTGGTTAACAGAGGACTCTGATTAGTTAACAGTAAGTAGTACTACAGGCCTACTGACAGCAAATCCTGGCCCTGGGGCAGAACAGCCAATGGCCCCAAAGAAAGGGATGGCTCAGGTCCAAGTGGGCCTCATACCACCACCTCAGCAGCCCAGGAACCTGCATGGTTCATAATAAATAAGCTCGACACAGGGGAGGGATGGAGATGGGGGGCCTTGGGAGAAGGGTGTGTTGGAGGAGGGGAGAATACATATCTATCCTCCCACCTGCCTGGGCCCTTTTAAATCACCAGGCCCCTGGGCAGTTGTCTCTCTTGCCCTTTCCTTTCCCCATCAGCGGGCCAGGAGTGGTATAGTTGGATTACAGAAGTAACTGTGTTTAAAATTTCTCCCATCCTTTAAAATATGGAGCATTCTCACAAGTATCATAACTTCCTGACAAATGGAAAACAATAACTTTTTGCATTTTTTTTTTTGGTAGCTCTCCTGAACAGGAGAACAGTTATACGGTATAAATTAGGCATACTTCTTAACCAAGAAATCATGGAAAACAGTGTAGTGACAAGGAACAGACCCCCTTATTACACACTGTGCTAGCTTTACATAGGTGATATATATAACAAATATTTGGGTAACCCCATGCAGCCAACACTCTGCTGGCTGCCTACATAGCTATTTTCTTAGATGAAGGAACATTTTGTTGAAATGTTTTTAACTACAGCTATGAAAGCTTGAAAATCTTTGCCGTATAAATAAGTCTGCTGCTGCTTCTTCAGCAAAAAAGCCCCCTAAAACTAAAACTCCAAACTCTTCAACCTCAGTAGCCTAAGGGCAGCTTAATTTACATTATATGCTGCAACTGAAAAATATCACAGCTCCTGTGTGGATATTGCTTTGAGAGACTATAGGCACATAGGAATGAGATAAGCCTAAGGAGCCAGACAAGGTTTTTATTCAGGAGATCTTATATTTGTAGTGAACAACTGGCTGCAGTACTTTTAACCTTCTTGTTACTTGGGTTTACAAAACATTTACCATTCTAAAAAAAATCACATCTGCTAACTTTGACTACTTGCAAAAACAACGAGAGTCCTGTAGCACTTTAAAGACTAACTAATTTCTGCAGGCATAAGCTTTCGTGGGCTGCAACCCTCTTCATCAGATGCAAGAAATAGAAATCAGATAGGGTGTGTGTATATATAAATATACACATCCAAGGATAAGGAACAACAATGGGGAGGATATGTTAGCAAAGTCCATTCAGTTAGAGTAGATGAGGCCTATTCACAACCATTGATTAGAAGGTGAGAATGTGTGAACAATGACAATTACTTCTTGTAATGAGAACTATTCCAAGTCCCTATTCAGACCCAGTTTGATTGTACCGAGTTTGCATACAAGTTCCAGCTCTGCAGTTTCTCGCTGAAGTCTGTTTTTGAAGTGTTTTTTGAAGAAGTATGGCAACTTTCAAGTCAGTTACAGAGTGTCCTGTGAGACTGAAGTGCTCTCCGACTGGTTTATGGATGTTCCCATTTTTATGTCTGATTTGTGTCCATTTATTCTTTTGCATAGTGACAGTCCGCTTTGGCCAATGTCCATGGCAGAGGGGCATTGCTGGCACATGATGGCATATATTCCATTAGTAGATGTGCAGGTGAATGAGCTCCTTATGGTGTGGCTGATGTGGTTAGGACCTGTGATGGTGTCACTAGAGTCAATGTGTGGGCAGAGTTGGCAACGGGGTTTGTTGCAGAGATACGTTCCTGGGTTAGTGTTCTTGTTGTATGGTGTACAGTTGCTGGTGAGTATTTGCTTCAGGTTGGGGAGCTGTCTGTAAGCAAGGATAGGGCTGCCTCCCATGGTTTGAGCAAGTGAAGGATCATCTGCTAGGATAGGTTGTAGATCCTTAATGATGTTTTGGAGAGATTTTAGCTGGGGGCTGTAGATGATGGCAAGTGGTGTTCTGTTGTTTTCTTTGTTGGGTCTGTCCTGTAGTAGGTGACTTCTGGGTACCCATCTGGCTCTGTCAATTTGTTTCTTCACCTTTCCAGGTAAGTATTGTAGTTTTAAGAATGTTTTATGGAGATCCTGTAGGTGTTTGTTTCTGTCTGAGGGATTGGAGCAAATCCGGTTGTATCTTACAGCTTGGCTGTAGACAATGGATCGTGTAATGTGTCCAGGGTAGAAGCTGGAGGCATGAAGACGTGTATTGCGGTCAGTGGGTTTTTGGTATTGGGTGGTATTAATGTGTCCATCTTTTATTTGAATTGTAGGGTCTAGGAAGTGGATTTCTTGTGTGGACTGGAGGTTGATGGTGGGGTGGAAATTTATTGAAATCCCAATAGAATTCTTCAAGGAACTCTTTCCCGTGGGTCCAGATGATGAAAATGTCGTCAATGTAGCGTAGGTAAAGGAGCGGTGCTTGGACAAGTTTTGAGGAAGCGGTGTTCTAGGCCAGCCATAAAAATTTTGGCATACTGTGGGGCCATGTGGGTGCCCTTAGCCGTGCCACTGACTTGAAGGTATAGATTACCTCCAAATCTGAAGTAGTTGTGAATCAGGACAAAGTCACACATTAGCTACCAGGTGTGCCATATCATCATTAGTGAAAATGTTCCTGATGGCTTGGATGTGTATATATATATATATACCCCCATCTGATTTCTGTTTCTTGCATCAGAAAATGTGGGTTGTAGCCCACAAAAGCTTATGCCTGCAGAAATGTGTTAGTCTTTAAAGTGCTACTGGACTCTTGTTGGTTTTGCTGTAAACAGACTAACACGGCTACTTGGAGATAGATGAGATTACCTCAGTTCTCTCCCCCTACCATTCTTACAGATCTCTCTTTCTGTGTGGTGACAGGCTGCAAAGGCTGACGTTATAATGGCTTCTATTGTACATACACACAGTATCTATTCCCAGACAAAATAAAATTAATTAAGCAGGAGTTAAAGTGGTAAATACAAGTCTATAGGCTACACAAGAAACACCCCTCTTCAGTTCCACCACAAAGGGTCATTGAAGAGTTACAGGAAATTAGAATTCAGATTTTTAAAATGATCATGAAAATATACTGTTCCAGGGTCAAAATCTACTTATCCATCTTTCCATAATTATGATGGTAATTAATGGAAGAACTAATCATACTTTATACATCTGTTTCAGAAGTCTCACCCCAAGCAAACAGAATGTTAGAATTCTGCAAAGTTTTAATAAATTAAGATTAAAAAAATTGAGAGTGTGGATTTGTGAAATTTTAAGGTGCCACACATAGGTGGCACATAGGTAGATGAATGCCTGTGGCAAATATCATACAGCTACTTATATGCTTCTTAAACTCTCTCTTTATCATATCTTGGTGGTTTAACCTCAATGTGTCAGTTTGGCAATGGACTTATAATTGTCCAACTATTATAAAATGTGTGACAGAGCTTGCTGATTATACATAGGTGGCAACACAAGATGATACTGACAATGAGTTGTAATAGGCCTGAAAACAAGAGCCTATGTTTAAGCAAAGAGCATAGAATGTATTTCTTTTAGCAATTCTTACCATAAATGCCAAAAACATATTATATTAATAGTAAATTAGAAATGGTGCATATGACCATTAGCAAATATTGTGTGCAAATATTACATATAGAATAGTAATGCAAAACCAGGTAGGTGGGTGACAAGTTAAGGCTGTTAAAGGTACATTACATCTGTATTTCTATTAATTTATATAAATAATTTGTAAAATTGTGTGTTTAGGGGGGGAAAAAAAGCCCAAAATGGCTGAGAACTTAAACTGGATTGTAATAGATCACAAATCCCAGTGATGGTTGAAAGTAGTGGTATTCTATACAAAAAGAGCTCTCACTCATACTTGTGGCTGTTTCTGTCACTTCACACTGACTCAGCAGACATTCTTGACTTCAGAGTGGTATTTGGGGTTGTTGTGTGGGTAGTTGTGTTAATTTGTTTGTGGGTTGTGTTGTGCTGCAAGATTTGTTTTGATTTGTCCAGGTGACAAATAAGGGTGATGTGCTTCCGTGAGGGGCTGTGTGTGTTTGGGTTTATTGTGTATATTGATTGTGATTTTTGTGTGGATGGTTGTGTTGAGTTGTGTGTAGATGGTGTAGCACTTGGAGATTTGTATTGATTTGTGTGGTGCAGTTGGGTGCATGGGTATGGCAGCTGGGCCAAATAATCCACCATCTGTGTAGTCTTCCTCATACAACCTATGAAATGGTTGCATGCAAATTAGCTGTAGAGTAAGGATGGTGAACTTGAGTTACTGCTGATGTCACAATGGTCTAGGACTCACAGATACATGCCTTACTTTAGCTGTACACTGCACAACTGTAAAATAACTGAACTTAATAACTAGATGATAACAGACCACAAAACCCAGTGATGATTCAACCTGGTGTTATCTGGAACAAAAAGACTTCTTTTAGCTGTATCCATCAATTCACCCGGACCCAACAGACATTTTGGCTTCAGGGTGACATACAGAGTAATATTCCTGGAATATTGTTAAATAGATTTTTTTTTTAAAGCAAATATATTTAAAATTGTATGTTATTCATAGATTCAAAGATCATGAGTTGATTCAATTCAAATTAGATGGAAGGATAAACAAACGTAGATCTGGGATTAGGGTTTTCGACTTCTCAAGGGCTAATTTCAAAGAGTTACAGAAATTAGTTAGGGAAGTGGATTGGACGAAGGAACTTGGGGATTTAAATGCGGAGGAGGCCTGGAATTACTTTAAGTCGCGGCTGCGGAAATTGTCGGAAGCCTGCATCCCAAGAAAGGGGAAAAAAACCATGGGCGGGAGTAGCAGGCCAAGCTGGATGAGCAAGCAACTCAGAGAGGGGATTAGGAAAAAGCAGAAAGCTTACAGGGAGTGGAAGAAAGGCAGGATTAGTAAGGGAAGCTACCTTAGTGAGGTGAGAACGTGTAGGGATAAAGTGAGGAAGGCTAAAAGCCGCGTAGAACTGGACCTTGCGAAGGGAATCAAAATCAATAGTAAAAGGTTCTACAGTCACATAAATAAGAAGAAAACAAAGAAAGAAGAAGTGGGGCCGCTATACGCTGAGGATGGAACAGAGGTTAAGGATAACCTAGGCATGGCCCAATATCTAAATAAGTACTTTGCCTCGGTCTTTAATAAGACTAGTGAGGAGTTTAGGGATGATGGAGGGATGACGAACGGGAATCTGGATGTGGTGGTGGATATTACCGTATCTGAGGTAGAGGCCAAACTTGAACAGCTTGATGGGACAAAATCGGAGGGACCGGACAATCTCCACCTGAGGATATTAAAGGAGCTGGCACGTGAAATTGCGAGCCCGTTAGCAAGAATTTTTAAGCAATCGGTAAACTCGGGGGTTGTGCCGTACGACTGGAGAATTGCTAACGTAGTTCCTATTTTTAAGAAAGGGAATAAAAGTGATCCGGGTAATTATAGGCCTGTTAGCTTGACGTCTGTCGTGTGTAAGGTATTGGAAAAAATTTTAAGGGAGAAAGTAGTTAAGGACATGGAGGTCAATGGTAATTGGGACAAATTGCAACATGGATTTACTAAAGGTAGATCGTGCCAAACCAACCTGATCTCCTTCTTTGAGAAGGTGACGGATTACTTAGACAAGGGCAATGCGGTAGATCTAATTTACCTCGACTTCAGTAAGGCGTTTGACACGGTTCCGCATGGGGAACTGTTAGTTAAATTGGAAAAGATGGGGATGAATGTGAAAGTTGTAAGGTGGATAAGGAACTGGTTAAAAGGGAGACTACAGCGTGTCGTGCTGAAGGGTGAACTGTCAGGCTGGAAGGAGGTTACTAGCGGAGTCCCTCAAGGATCGGTTCTTGGACCGACCTTATTTAACCTTTTTATAACTGATCTTGACACAAAGAGCGAGAATGTGTTAATAAAATTTGCGGATGATACGAAGCTGGGGGGTATTGCTAACACGGAGAAGGACCGGGATGCTATTCAGGAAGATCTGGACTACCTTGTACACTGGAGCAATAGTAATCGGATGAAATATAATAGTGAAAAGTGCAAGGTCATGCACTTAGGGATTAATAATAAGAATTTTACATATACGTTGGGGATGCATCAGTTGGAAACGACGGAGGAGGAGAAGGACCTTGGGGTATTGGTTGATAGCAGGATGACTATGAGCCGCCAATGTGATATGGCTGTTAAAAAAGCAAATGCGGTTTGAGGATGCATCAGGCGAGGTATTTCCAGCAAGGAGAAGGAGGTGTTAGTGCCGTTATATACGGCGCTGGTGAGACCCCACCTGGAATATTGTGTGCAGTTCTGGTGTCCCATGTTTAAGAAGGATGAATTCAAACTGGAACAGGTTCAGAGACGGGCTACTAGGATGATCCGAGGAATGGAAAATCTGCCTTATGAAAGGAGACTCAAAGAGCTTGGCTTGTTTAGCCTGGCCAAAAGAAGGCTCCGGGGGGATATGCTTGCTCTATATAAATATATCAGGGGGATTAACGTTAGGGAGGGAGAGGAATTATTTAAGTTTAGTACTATTATAGGCACGAGGACGAATGGGTACAAATTGGATATTAGGAAATTTAGACTAGAAATTAGACGAAGGTTTCTAACCATTAGGGGAGTGAAGTTCTGGAATAGCCTTCCG
This sequence comes from Mesoclemmys tuberculata, assembly GCA_007922155.1. Taxonomy (NCBI): domain Eukaryota; kingdom Metazoa; phylum Chordata; order Testudines; family Chelidae; genus Mesoclemmys; species Mesoclemmys tuberculata. Next base: position 14,732,385 of record ML675624.1, on the reverse strand, counting down.
AGGGAAGTAGTGGGGGTAAATGACTTATCTGGCTTTAAGACTAAGCTTGATAAGTATATGGAGGGGATGTTATGATGGGATAGTTTAAGCAATTGATTTTGGATTATCGGCAGATAAGTCTGCTCAATGGTCTGTGGGAATGCTGGATGGGATGGGAACTGAGTTACTGCAGAGAAATCTTTTTTGGGTGCTGGCTGGTGAGTCTTGCCCACATGCTCAGGGTTTAGCTGATCGCCATATTTGGGGTCGGGAAGGAATTTTCCTCCGGGGCGGATTGGCAGGGGCCACGGAGGTTTTTCGCCTTCCTCTGCAGCATGGGGCATGAGTCGCTTGCTGGTGGATTCCCTGCAGCTTGAGGTCTTCAAATCTCACTTTTGAGGATTTCAATAACTCAGTCATGGGTTCGGGGTTGTTATAAATGTGTATGGGTAGGGTTTTGTGGCCTGCCTTGTGCGGGAGGTCAGACTAGATGATCATATTGGTCCCTTCTGACCTATGAGTCTGAGTCTATGAGTCTATAAAGGCAAGAAGGACCATTGTCATCATCTAGTGTATAATATAATATAGGCCATAGAACTTCCCCAAAATAATTCCTACAGCATATCTTTTAGAAAAGACATCCAATCTTGATTTAAAAATTTTTCGTGGTAGAGAATTCACCACGACGCTTGGTAAATTGTGCCAATGGTTAATTACTCTTCCCATATGAAATTACACCCTATTTCCAGTCTGAATTTGTCTAGCCCATGGGTTATGTAAGGGAGACTTTACAGACAGTGAATTATTTGGCCCAATTGCCATACCCATGCACCCAACCGCCACCCATACAAATGAACACATCTCTCAGCCCAACACACCCTACATGCAAATCAATCAATTCCCAGCCTTTGGATCATGTTATACCTTTCTCTGCTAGATTAAAGAATCCATTATTACATATTTGTTGCCCATGTAGGTACTTATAGACTATAATCAAGTCACCCCCTTAACCTTTTCTTTGTTAAACTAAATAGATTGATCTCTTTGAGACTTTCACTAAAAACTTGTTTTCTAGTCATTTAATCATTCTTGTGCCTCTTCTCTGAGCCGTCTCTAATTTATCAACAACCTTCATGAACTGCAGACACTAGCAATGGACACAGACTTCCAAATACTGATGTAAAAAACCCCTCTACTCCTGCATCTCAGTATCACATTAGCTCTTTGGGGCACAGCATCACACTGGGAGCTCATGTTTAGCTGCTTATCCATCCCCACAACTCTTTCAGAGTCGTCGCTTTCCAGGATAAGGTGCTCCACCCTGTAACTATGGCCTACATTCTTTCTTCCCAGATGTATATTTATATTTACCTGTATTAAAATGCATATTGCTTGCCTGCACCAAGTTTACACAATTTTCTAGATTGCTCTGAATCACTGACCTATCCTCCCCATTATTTACCACTCTCCCAATTTTTGTATCACATGCAAATTTTCAGTGATGATTTTATGTTTTGTTCCAGGTCATTGATGAAGTTAAATATCGTAGGGCCAAGAACCAACCCCTGTGGAACCCCACTGAAAACAGACCCACTCAATAATGATTTCCTATTTACAGTTATATTTTGAGACCTACACTTAACCATTTGTTTATCCATCTAATGTGTGTTGTATTTTATTTTATATCGTTCTAGGTTTTTTTACTCAAAACACTGAGAGTCACCAAGTCTATCACTTACAGAAAATTAAGTATATTACCTCAACACTATCAACCAAACTTGTAGTCTCACCAAAAATAGATAAAGTTAGTTTGACAGGGTCTATTTCCCATAAACACATTGATCTGCATTAATTATATTACTTTCCTTTAGTTCCTTATTAATCAAGTCCCATATCAGCTGCTCCATTATCTTACCAGGAATTGATGTCAGGCTGACAGCCTTATAATTACACGTGCAATCCCATTTGCCCTTTTTAAAAATTGGCACATTAGTTTTCTTCCAGTCTTCTGGAACTTACCTGCTGCTTCAAGAGTTATTGAAACTCAACATTAATGGTAGGGTGAATTCCTCAGCCAGCTATTTTAAAACTCTTTGATGCAAATTATCTGGACCTACTGATTTAAAATTATTTAACTTTAGTAGCTTCTGTTTAACATCCTCCAGAAACACAAGGGAAATGGAAAGAGTTTTATTACCATATGATGAGACTGGATCATCCATTTTCCCCAAACACAACAAAAATATTTATTGAACACCTCTGCCTCTTCTGCATTATTAATGATAATCTTACCATTTCCATCTAGCAATGGACCAATACCAGGATTCGCTGTCAAGATTCTTTTTCTTCCTAATATACTTTAAAATCTCCTTTTTATTGTCCTTAACTCTGTTAGCCATATATTTCTCCATTTGTACCTTGGCTTCTCTTATCAATTTTCTAAATTCCAAACTTCTGATTTATATTCATCATTGTCAACTTCCCCGTTCTACCATTAAATTTTTTATTGTTTTTTACAGCTGCCTTCACTTCCTCTCTAAACCAGGTTGGTTTTTAAACCAGCAGAGCTTTCTTCCTCAGTTGCACTTTTGCAGCATCTAGTAAGGTGTTCTTAAATGATTCCCAATCATCATTCACGTTTTTCTGATTAAATTTTTCCTGTCAGCTGATTTGGCTGCGTATGAATACATCATATTACCTTTTTCAACCTTCTTATGATGCTCATCTTTTTAGCTTGTAAAGTCATCTATGTGTATGTCCTGTACTTAACATCATGAGGCACTAATCCTGATTGGGACTTTAAATGTTACCATCACATAAATATTAAATTAATAATTGTCTTTCTTATTGGGAAGTGTTTCTGCCTATTAGTCCATTTAGATTTATTTTTTCTTTTTAATACTTTATGATTGTACCTAATTTCAATTTTTGTTCAGACCTTACAAAATTTTTAATAAAAAGGGAAGAAGTCATTACTACTACTTGTAAATGTGTTAGTGAAACTTCCTGAAATTAACTTGTAAACAGAGGTAAATTTCATAATCTAACATGCTTTGAACAATCAAAATGTAAGGCATTTTTTAATGGGAAACTAATCTCATGTGTTCACAAAAAGGCTAGGCTGAATTACAAGTGCAAAAACCTCAATCCTTAATAAATCAGATAGCACTTCTACTCTTCTCATCTAAAAGATGGAAAAAGGTTTCTATGGGGAAAAAATGAATGTGGTTTAAAAAAAATTAACACGCTGATCTATTTAAAAAACATGGTAACAATGTTAGCAGCAAATGACATTACTTCCTGTGTCATTCATTGCGATGATAACATTAATCATGATGAACTCTCAAGGTATTCATGTTGATGTAATGCACAGTTCCATAGATGTTTCACTGTCATTTAGTATGAATCAATGTCCACTTTCTGCAAAATGTTACTGAGAAAAATATATCTGAGGACTTTATTTAGTGTTGTATTCTTTTATTGTGAAAGAAACTGGACCGAAAAGAACAATACTGAATTGAATTCCTGCATAATAAGTAAATATGGTTATATGGAGAGTGCACTTAATCCGATGGTGAAATAATGTGAGGCACTCAAAGCTGTTAAATTTTTGCAATAGCTTAATCAAGAAAATGTTGAGACATTAGAATTGTGGTTAGGATCAGGAGTCCCTCAAGTGTCGTCATTAAATTTACAAATCAGTGTAATAGACAATAATACTGTTCATTTATACAGCATAGCTTCTTGGATCAAGGATCTCAAAACATTGTACAATCACTAATGAATCAAACCTTATAGTATTATATGGCATAGTTTCCTATCAGATCATACCCCCGACCCCATAAACAAACCTGAAGGCAGGTGCTCTCCAGGAGATCATCTTCATGATTTATTTCTGGATTTCGTCTCCATTTGTTCTGTGGGGAAGGGTAGAGTTTGCTCCCCATCAATCAGGCTGCAAAACCAAATCCGATGGATCCACATTGAACATGGAGACCAAGGGCATCCTGCACAGAGGCCCTGTGACTGTCTGCCCCACATTCCCCTGGCTCTCTCCCAGGCAGCCGGGCTCCATTGCATTCTAGTGCTACATTATACAACCAGTTTTCAGTCCAGTGTTCTAACTGGGAATAATCTAGGTTAGATTTCATGAGACACTGTATTAAATGGTTGGTTGAGGACTCCGTATTGCATATTACATCTAGGGCTCTTTCTTTATCTACTAATATTGTTTGATTTTAAAAAAGCACAATAAGTATTTTGACAGGATTTAGGGTGGGATCCATGAAGATCCTTTAGTGCTAAACACTGTTTTTAGGCTACAGAGGCACTGTAACTCTTTCATTGGCCCAAGCAAAACTTAATTATTCTATTTAATTAAAGTGGAATAACTTCAATAACAGAGATTACAGGAGACCCACATCAGAATATTTCATAGTGCAGTGGTTAGGACATGCACTTAAGAGGTGGCTGATTGCTGTTCAAATCTCTTATCCTTATCAGGATGAACCTGGGGATCCTCTAGGCTGAAGGTTATAAATTGGGTTTCAACTCCTCCGCAATCCATGCTGTTTTGTTTCAGGGTGTGCCTACAACTAAAGTGACCAAATGCCTAATTTCCCACCAGTTCATTGATCACTAGCAGAGCTAGGCGCCTCCCTGCAGCCCGGATTTAGTTCCCATTCTCTGAGGTGGTGGGGCTTAGCATTCACCCTTCTCACTGACATCTCCCATTGGCTAGTTTACATAACCCCCCCACCTAGCTTTGTGGATCACCATCTAAGGCACCTATCTCTCTCCATTGATTGAATAGGATCCTAGGCACCTAATTCAGGCTTTGTAGATTGTAGTGTGGTCCTGTGATTTTCTAAGCGCCTAAAAAGTAAGTGCTTCAACACTCACCATCACAACACCTAAGTCCCTTTGTTGAGCCCACCCTTAGTTTTTATAATACCATATTCCCTTTTGTTCATGCTTCCAAATACCCTCCAATTGTTCAGTAACATTTTTCATCCTAATATTTGCTACATTATTTTAACTGGAATAAAGTTGAATGTATGGTGTCTAGTGCCTGCTTTGTTTTATAAGTAGTGGTGTCAATGAGACTATTTGCTTAAATAAATCATTAAGGATATGGCCTTGGGAGAATAATTTTAGTAAGTTGGTACTACATCTACTTTTGTTCATTTCTCCATGCTTTTCAAAAATAATTCAGTGGTGCAGTGAGTTCATTAATACCCCAGGATGAATGCCATCCAGATCAGTTGATTAGTAAATGTATAAAATTTTCAAATATGCCTTTACCTGCTCATCAGCAATACTGATTTTCACAAGGTCTACATAACTTCCTAATTGCCCAGAATTCTTTTCTTTTTTTCTTATGGTGATTGTAAAAAGTCAGAATATCTCAGCTACTATTGTTTCATTATTAATCTAGTCCCCCTTCTCATTTATTAAAAGATTGGCTTACTTTCTAGTTTATTCATTTTTACCTGATTAGTAAAATTCATTCTTATTCTCTGTGACTAGACTTTGCCCAGAGGTCGACAAGGAAAGTGTTACTCACTCAATCTGGCCAGTGGAAGGACCAGAGTTGCTTCCCTGATTTCAAATATTTGCATGATAATAGGGCTGTGCACCTGTTGGGAACTAGCTCCTTAGCTAATCTATGTATGCTGCCCCCCTCCCCAGCATCCATCCAAGTGGATGTATTGCAGAAGGGTATCTGGGGCCATGTCTACACTATAAAGCTTACAGCAGCAGTTGTACCGATGCAGCTGCACTGCGGTAAGATCACTCGTGTAGTTGCTCTATGTGGACAGGAGAGCTCCACATCAGCTGTAGCTGCTCCTGTGTCAGCAGGTAAAGCTCTCCCGCTGCCATAGTGCTGTCCACAGAGTGCATCTGTCAGTGAAATTTACATTGCCTGGGTGTATTTTTTTTCACACCCTTGAGCGACATAAGTCATACCAACCAAAATGGTAATGTGTAGCCCTCAGCGTCTGTTTAGAGGTTTGGTCTATCTTTCTCGCTCTGTACCTTGGCTGAATAGAGCCACACTTCAGAACTTTGCTCTGAACTTGGCTGAAGGGAGTTACATCTAAATCTTTACCCTAGATGAGAAAGTATGATTGCATTTGCTTTTTCAAGGGGGCAGGATATTCTTCACATTTATTCTTCAGCTTTATGCTAAAGCATACTACAAACCACACCTAGGTATCCAACATACTTTCATGCACCAGGCAGGCTGTCAAATCTCTTCCTAATCCCTTAACTAAATTAACTTGTTCTACTTCTTGCAGCCCTTAACATGTCCTGCAAGCATTTGATGACTCCATAGTCTTAGTTTAGTTGCTTCCCATGTTACATATTATCCCACAAAGTACAAGATCCTCCCACCCCCAACACAATTTTTAAACAATTATTTGGGCTAGTTGCCCAGCAACTTGGTTACTTTATCTAATAAACATGGGCATAACTAGAAGTGTTCATGCCATCATGAAGGGAGTGTGATCTAGTAATTAGAATAGGGGACCGGGAGTACCGCCTCGTTGGGTTTTATTCCCAGGTTAAGTGTCTTTGCCTTAATTAATTACAGTTTGTAATGTGCTTTGAAATCATTGAATTAAAGGTACTATGCAAGTATAAGGTGCTTATTATTATTATAGTGCATTTATAATTGGGACATAAAAGAGAAACCTTTGAACCATAATGACATTGTTCCAGACCCTTGAGTGTGTGACTCCTTCCTCTGAACGCTGTTCAGTGCCAACCACTGGTAAAGTCTTTCAGAGTACATGAAAACCCTGCAGTCTTTTTCAGCCAGTCCTGGCCAGCAGCCCATCAACTGTTCCACAAACAAACATATATTTCTGTGTGTCTTTCTTCCTCTTCTTTTTGTTCCTCCTTTTGTCCAGCTGTGCAGGCAATTAGCTATTGAATCCTTAATAAGCCAATTTAGTCCAACCCACATGCCTATTTTACTCCTAATAAATCAATTAATTCAGCTCACATGGAGCGGTTTGTCATATTTACAATATCACAGCTATTTGTGTAGGAAGCACAAAGGTAAGGAGTTATTTTAGAAAAAAAAATCCAATCCAAATTTTGTGTTTCTGTTGAGCAGCAGTACTAGGGGATTCTTTACTTCAATTTGGAGAGGGGAAACTCACAGTGACGGAATTCAGACCCACTAAAGGCGGAACAGAGATGAGAGAAATATGACTGGTGGTGTTGCGTGTTTTTAAATGAGCAGTAAATTATTTTAGAATAGTGCATTATCAAACTCTCCTTTTTCAGAAACATTTCCTTAGCTTTTTAAGCTTTTCGAACTTTAGGAGATGGCCTTTAAAACAATCAACAGAACAATGTCAAATGTGTCTTCAATTACTGGGGGGGCAAATCAAAAAAGTTTCAGAGGTTCAATTCAGAAAAGCTTCTACATTTTTGCATGTTTATGCAAATGTTAACTTAACTTACCTGCAATGGTGGCCTTAAGTCGCATGAGATGTGAAATCACATAGGGCTATACGTTTCCAACATCCCACCCTCACTAAATGCACTTGCATGTTCCTCCTTCTGGATGCATGCAGGCAATTTTTCAGATTTATTTGGACTTTGAATAGACTGCATGCAAATCAAACTAACAATTTTCTAGGTCTGCTGTGACAAAGTGAATTAAACTCTTTTCAATTTGTTCATAATTTTTATTATTATTCATTTGTGTTACAGTACACTTGGGTGCCACAACTGGGTCATCTAGATAGCCAATGTTTTCCCCTTTAAAATAAACTGGGCACAGTATATGCAATATTATCTGAAGAAATTGTTTTATACTGTATCTTAATTCTCATTCCACCATTAAAAATAAAGGTTAGAGCCATATACAGCCTTCAGATGTGGACACACCTCTGACGAAAAGATGTGTGGTCCATCTATGCAAATAGTATGACCAAAGTTATTTTTGAGTGTGAACAATAATATACAAAATGGTCACATCTTGGTTCATGGAACATTCAATATATGAGTTCTTAAGGCCAATATGTAAAAACATACTACTTTTCTAGCTTTAACATATTAACTTCTGTGCTGATTTTCCCCCAATCCCCCTCATTTTGGAAAAAAGAAGAAACTCTTTCCTTTGACAGTTTAGAGGAAAAGTGTGCCTCCCCCCACTTTCCAAAGATGGACAAATACTTCAAATTCTCAGAAAGATTTTCTATATCACACCTTCTGTTGAGCATGCATGGATTTTTATTTGGTTGGGTTTTGTTGTTGTTGTTTGTTTGTTTAACCAATAAGAAGAGACTCTAGTGCTTCTAGTTCTTTCAATATGTTATGTCCTAAATGTTGGTGCTGGGTACTCAAAAGATTTAGAAGATGTAGAATGGCCCTTCTCCATAAAAATGGGTAGATAGAAGCTTTTGTCCAATATTTACTGGCGATTTAATAAAAAATAAATGTACTTCTCAAGTACATAATCCCCTGACTTGCAAGTGCAACATTGACATGGGAAATGCACTAAATAAATTCTCTTGCACTAATTAAATCACGCAATGCTTATTATTACCTTCTTTAAAAAAAAATTCTGATTCAGTGGAACAGAAATGACTCTGCCGGTGTGGGCAACAGTATATCTATAGCACATCCAAACCTGATCACATCTTCTCATACAATACTTTTGATTAAGAGGATTTTCACTCAAATCTGGTTTCTCACCACTCTGAGTAGTGGCCAAAATCCTCCCAGGGCAGAAGATGTTGTTTTTTTGTCTATGGCTCGAGAACAGAAATTCCAGAAACTACTTATAAAAGAGCTGCCATCCATCAACTTGTAGATTTCCCAGTTATTTGAGACTGCAGCCAGGAAGAATGTCGACTCTATCATTCGTAGCGACATGGACTCCTATAATACTGTGTACTGTAGAATCTCTTTGGGGATTTACTAGCTCTCTCTTCTTCTGACTCCAGAGTTGCATCTGGAGATGGGGGCCCAAGGGAGAGATCTAAATTAATCTAGAGAGACATTCCACTAAGCCATCTATTTCTCTGTGTGTGTGTGTATATATATATATATATCTTTCCATATATAATGTATATATGTGAACACAGTCTCTCGCATGATTTTTCTCCTTGGCGTTTTCCTCTTGCTTCATGCATATAGTTTGATGCCACAAATATACATCATAAGAAGAAAGACAGCAGTGAGCCAGGAAAGGGACTGGGAGTCCAGTAAGAGGGGCTTGCAAATCACTGGATAGAGAGAAATGGGTCACAGAAGGGAGGAACATAGAACCAGTCATAGTAACCAATGAATTACAAGTCACATTTGAGACTGATTTAATGGGACCAGAGTGAAATGAGGGTAGGACAAGTGAAGTTCTACTGAGACTGAAGATGTGATGTTCTACATATTAAATCAACAAGAGCTTGCATTTAGCAACTACATCATTTTTGCTTACTGATTACATAATTCCAACACAACTGAAACCAAAGCTTGCTGTTCACTGAAGCCTGCACCTTGTTCTTGGCTCTCTGTCCTTGATGTTTAGGCGGCAGTCAATATGGCAGCTGACCCCTTTGATCTCTGCAGCCACAGCATAGGTACTACACAACCGCTGCTCCACTCAAAAGAATGTGAAGAGATGTAGGGAACTGGGGGCAGCAGCTCAAAGAAAAAAAATAGCTCAGCAAACTGAGTGCTGCAGGGTGCAGAATGTTTACTACAACGATACTTAGTCATCAATATACAATTCTGTAATCAATAGTTTTAGCCTGATGAGTGGAGTATATAAAAGTGAAATTATGTGCAGGAGGTTTGAGTACGACTTATACATTGTTAGTAATATGCCGCTGTTTATAGCGCCTCATTAGGCAGTAAGAGCTATAGTGATTGAACTTTTGTGTTTGTTTCAAAAATGCCATGGTACAACATTTTAGTCTTTCTGCTACAGTAACCACTGGTTGTTACAAATCCCTTCATGAATGCATTATGGAAAACTGGGGCAGATTTCTTTACTTGTTAGCCAAGTGCATGCCTGCTGGGGCTTTATACTAGCAAACAGTGGATAATATTTTAAAGGCAGAGTACAGTAAAACCTGCTCTACACAAAGTAGCATGTTGCACAAAACTAATTTTCATTAAAGCATCCCCCACTGTTATGTGAAATATATATTGTTTTGTTATTTTTCAGGCAATTCTTTAAATGGGTTCATTTTCCTACTATATTTCACCTGCTGGTATCCTGGAAATAACTTATTTGAACAGTTGTGTTTTTTTATCAAGAATTCACATTAAAAAGTTTCATTGTATTTCTCTCTACAATCTAGTGCACAGAAAATGCATTCTTTAAATAGATTCGTTTAAAGCTCCTCTGCTTTATTTATTGGTGTTAGCACAAGCAGCAAATGCCTTCTGCTATGACAGATGTACAGCCCGGAACCCCATAAGGCCATTTCAAGTACCATCATTCTCAGCTCACCAGTGACACTGTGGCCTTTCTTAACTGGGTGGGAACTTTAGTAATTTCGATCAAGTCATTGTTACAAATGCAAAAAAGGTAAGAGCTGATGTTTCTGACAACAATAACATTTCTAACATTTGGAAAGGGACAATTTTTCTCCACCTCAAAGTTGTGGTTAGTATTTTTCCTTAGATTTCTGGCCCCTGATTTCTAGAATTTATCGGGAGTGGGAGAAATGTAGTCAGTCGCACCTTAGTATCCAAACTACAGCAACCTCTGTTGGGATACGATACGCAGGTTTATTTCTCTATCCCTTGCTTCATTAAGGAGATGTTGGATTCAATAGCTGTAACTACTTAGCCTTAGTTAATATAATTCACTCCAGTATATTAGGCTATAGTTCACTTTGCAGTAATCAGAGGGACTTGTTAGTTTTTAACTTTACTTCAATCTTGCTAACATAATGCATGTTGAGGAAAACACATAAAATAAAATGCACTGTGCCCCATTATTAAAATGATAGCTGAAAAGAAATCTTTTGCAAGAACAAGTTTTTAGAGTTCTTTTGTTATGGATCTTGTATGTTTCAAGGGGTAGGGTGAGACTGTAACATTTTGCCTGCCAATGTGTGTGGGTAGCAGAATGAAGAACAGAGAAAAAAATGTGGGTTTCTGTAGCTACTCTTCATACCTATGCAGGTCTCAAACCAAGCTGGTAAAGATGTCATGCCAGCACTTCTTGCCCTCTCGTTTCTTTTCCCTTACCTGCCCACATACATTCTCTTTCTTTCTTCTCCCCGCCAACTGAGCAGACAGGCAGAATGGAAAGGAGGGAACAGATGGGAGCAAAGCAAGGTGGGAGAAATACCAGACTGTGGTAAAGAAGAGGCAGCAGAAACAAAGGGAATGGAAAAGTAGAGAAAGAAAAGAAGAGGAGAGTTATATTTTTCAAAGGAAAAGGAAAGCCAGAAAATGGAAGAGATATCTGGAAAAAAAAATAGCCATGGAATCTAGGAACACTTGATATTTAAACAGCCATCAAAATTACTGAGTCACCCCAATGGATTAATATATAAATCCACTACCCATTTATAAGGTCTCTTACCTCGTTAGTAAACAATGAATTATGAGCTACATTTAAGCCTGTGTCTCTGGCAGAAAAGAAGAAATGAAATAATGGGATGATTCTGAAGAAGGCAGCTGGGACTTGGGCTATAGATAAAGGGAGGAGTGAGGTAGTACCTTCATTTTTATATTTAAGCACTGATTTTATGCACACACTCCAAAAAACGCTGTCTGCCTGGATATGAACTTCAATGAACAATACAATTGGGCAGCATCTGGCCTAACCCATGCTATATTTGAAAAGTTTCTGTTTCTTGAGTCAAGTTAGAACTGTCAAACTGTGCACATAGTTAGCCCAGTTAACTGTCTGATCTTATTACTGTTATTACCTGAAGAAGAGCTCTGTGTAAGCTTGAGAGTTTGTCTCTCTCACCAGCAGAAGTTGGCCCAGTAAAAGATATTACCTCACCCACCTTGTCTTTTGATCTTATTATTTTGATCTTCCTTCCCCAGCTCTTGTAACTTGTAGCATCTTGTTTCAAATTAAATGGTAAGATTTTTGAGGCAAAGACAGTGTCTTTTGTGTGTTTGTACAGTGCCTAGCACAGTGGGGCCCTAATCTTGATCATGGATTTTTGGAATCTACTGCAGTATAAATAAATAATGAGAATAATCAAAATCCTCTGTATTTTCCACAGTGTGAACAGTGACGTGTGAATTTTCAAAACAAAGGCAGATTGGTTTGGGGGTTTGTTATAACCTCCTCCCCTTAGGCAGATTCACCAAAATGTTTGCAGATTCAGGAAGTTTGCATGATCTCAATCTTAAACCCGGTAAAACCTAGCAGTTGTTATATGCCTACATGCAGAAGTCAGCTTTCTTTGCTGTTAACAAAGGCAGAAATCTTCAGCTGGTTCATGTTCTCCAAATAAGTTGTAGAATCTCTCCTTGCATATATCTCTGCAGTTTTTTTGCAGGAAGAGTGTTTTTCACAATGTACCAAGTAAAGTAGCTGTAAATATGACATGAGGTGGAAAGGGAAGCACAATAGGTATCCAAATTGACTTGTTTCTTCCAGTAGGCAGAAAGTCACAGCTCTGCATCTGCTTGACCAATAATGCAGGTGTGGGAGAAACTAATATCAAATCTTTGAAGCAATAGATCTTTGAATTCTTTCCTCCCTGCCATTAAAGGCATTAACATTCTTTCCCCATCTTATGTGATACCAATCATCATCTGCTTCTGTGTGAATAGCCTCCTAATACAGAGTCTGTTGAGAAGTTCAGGGAGCGAAAATTCATTAGGCATACTCTATAAAGCTCATTCTCCATAAAGTTTTCAAATGGCTGTGTAGCGGCTCTAAAAAAAAAACCCCACAACTCCATGTCAAAGACTGATCTGTAGATGATTATTTTTGAATGACTGGCTTTAGTGATCATGGTAGATGTATTGCGAGCCTTTAAAAAATTTGAAATCCACTTTCACAGCCCTCATTGGACAATACTGTATTTCACAAGATTCGGACGTTTTGCACCTGTCTCAATTTTCTGCACTTATTGACAGAGGAATGCCACCAGTGCATGGCATATGCATTTGTGTACTTGCACCTGAAGTACCAAAATGTCTTGGCATTTTTGGGTTAACACCATTTAACTGGTGGTAAAATAGATAGTGAAAGGGGTATCATCAATATGGTTGTTATAATTTGCTTTGTGTTTTTATGTCGGATTTGTACACTAGAAAACTTTCTGATCAAGTATTTCATTATAAATAAGATATTGTCTGAAAGAGATGGAAGTTGCTTTCTTGTGCTGCAATAATGGCATCTCCTGGAAATTAGAAGTTAATGTTGCTATCTAGCAACAAAGTCTAGATTGTTCAAACAACCAACGTACAAATTTTGCAAACAAGAATTCACCTCTATAAATGTCCCCAGAATGTTAATAAAAGTGCTCATGCTACCACTGAAGCAAACTCATGGTTTTTATTGGAACAAGCATCCAGACACTTCTTTTTGCAGCATTCACTCTGTTCTACTACATAAATTCTCCTCAGAAACAAAGCAGAAGAAATCAGTGGTGCAGACTTTATGATGCTTCAGGGTGCTACTGACAGCAGCAGGTTGTGCTGTGGTACTTTTACTCCAGTTCATTCTCCACACCAACGAACGATGTCACCAGTGAAGGCTTCTAGTCTGAAAATAAAACCAGAGACTTCATACTGTGTGGTAAAAGAACCCAAGGAGCAACAGCTGAAATAAGCTACAATACAGAAAAGTGAGGCTACATCGTCCATAGCTTATGTATTTATTTATATTAAATAACAATAAAAATGCTCATATAAAATCTTCTAAGAAAAAATATTCTTATACAAATAATGGATTAACTCAGCCAGCCAATAAATCAAAGCAGCCAAACAACCATTTTAAATCCCACCTCAACATACCTTCAACCTTCTCCCCCTAATTCTGTCAAATTAATTGCTTTTGCAGTGTGCCTATACGGTCCATCAACTTTGGACCACAGGAGCAAGCAATTTTCAGAGTCCCATGGTTCTCACTGAGAATGCGCTGCTGGCCCCTTTATTTTATTACCAACAGTATCCAGCTTGAATCTCTTGGTTGACCACAACTGGGAAGTAGGCAGTGATGATATCCCAAATTTCCAATAACCAGTTCTATAAAGGCAGGTGATATTTAAGAACCTATTCTGAATAGGTTCTTAAACATCATGCATGCAACTCCCGACACTCTGCACCCCAACAACCCAGCACCCAGAACTTCAGGGCACCCTCCGCCGTGAAATTGACCCTCCCTGGTCAATTTCGGCGGCAGGGAGGATCGCGGCACAGACTCCCCGCAATGAAATTTACCCTCCCTGCTCAATTTCGGCAGTAGGGAGGACCGCACCACAGACTCCCCGCACTCAAACTGACCCTCCTTGGTCAATTTCAGCAGCAGAGCTGGGGCATACTCTCCGCCGTGAAATTGACGAAGCAAAGTCAATTTTGGCGGCGGAGAGGGAGACTTGGCATTGCAGCCAAGTATCTCTGCTGGGAGACTCGCTCTGCGCTGTCATATTATAAACCCCTCCAGCGCCCTGCTAAAAAACGGTTCGCTGCCTTTATTTTATTTTAAGAACCAGTTCGCAACCCGCCAGCCCCCTGCAGAGCGCGACAGGAGAGGACGCTAACAACCGGTTCGCTAAATTGTTTTAATTTTAAGAACTGGTTCGCGCGAACCGGTGCGAACCGGTTGCATATCATCACTGGAAGTAGATCATCTCTGAGATAGGAAGGTCCAGTCCACTTGGAGCTGTATAGGTCATGACCCTCACCTAAAATGATAACCAGAGACCAATAGGTTCCCAGTGCAGATCCCAGAGCACAAGTGTCATATATTCCCTGCAACAGTCCCTGCTTAATAAGTGAAAGGATGAATTTTCCATCAGCTTCAGTTTCTGAATGGTTTTAAGGTGTACACCCATATACAGCACATCCCAATAGTCTAGTCTTAAGGTAACAAAGGCATGAATAGCTGCCACAAGGTCTGTGCCTGAAAGGAAATGTTATAACCCCTTGGCAAGGTGCAGATTGTAAAAAACAGACTCCAAGCTGTTGGACAATGCATATTACAGCAGGAACCCAGTCAAACATTGCCAGCAGTTGTGAGCTCTGGGTAAACATGACCTCAATCAAAGGGGCAAATTTTTACCTCCATATTCTCCTCTGGCTGCATCCTCCAACCCCGCATCATCATCTCAGTCTTGTTTGGGTCATGCTTCAGCCAGCTTGCTCTCATCCCTACCCCAAACCCAACAAATCACTGGCCCAGCCACTGGACCACATCGTCAGAGTCAGATGCAAGAGAGAGATGTACATCTGGGTGACCCAAGCAGACTGAAAACATTGCGTCACATGCTTCCTCATGACCCCCAGATACATGATGAACAGGAGCGGCACCTTGTGGCATCACACACTTGAAAGCCCTTCAGGATGAGAAGCAATTTCCCACAACTACCATGTAGCCACTGAAGGTCCTTTCAGTGATCATTGTAATGTTTAATAGGCAGGGCCACATTCTGCCCTGACTTATACACTCTAGAAGCACATTGATGTAAGCGAGGTGGTGTGGCAAGATGCGGGGGTTAAGTGTGGGCCAGATTTGGCCTACAGCATATTTTAAAAGTCTACTGGGTAAGTTGGGAGAGACGCCAGATGTTCACAGAACTAATCAAAGGCTTATTTTTGTGAATAAATATTATCCCCAAAGTCAATGTCATTTAATCTGCTTGTTCTGATTTTGTGCTTCATTAAGCTTTATGGACTCCATTTCATAGTCAAGTTGAGGTAGCTGCTGTAGACCGGCTCTGTCGTCACTCCACAGCCTTTGTGGTAAGATTCCATCCCCTTTTCCAGAAAACTGCCCAGAACTTAGCCCAGTTACCCGAGCTCCGCACTGAGCTTAGCATTTCTCCCGTCATGTTTGGGATCATAAACAAGCCTTTAAGATCATAAGCATCATGCTGGTGTTTATTTTAAATGAAATTAGGGGTAATGTTAACCGATCATGCAAAGAGTCGTGGCAGACCTACTGCTGGATTCTTTGTTTAAAACGGCAGGAATGTTTTTTTAGAGAAGGGATAGAAATGCTAGACCAAAATTCAGTTACAATAGTCCACAGAAATCTGTTATACATACTCTGGACAGTTTTCACATTTTATTTTTAATTGCATTTCAATGGAAGGCAATACCCTCTAAATTTCCTCAACAAAATACTGCTTAAGATGCATTTATCCCTAAGGCCAAACAACAAGGTGAGCAAAATTTCTATTCATCTTTAACTATGGATGCCATGCATTTATACTGTATTTTACAATGAACATTATAAATCTTTGCTATGGTAGGTACCATAAATGCCCCACAACTATGTGCTCGCAAAGGTGAGGGCTGATGGCTAGGAGAAGCTAGTCATTTGGGGAGGATCATTTAAACTAGGACATTTACTCATAACAGCCAAGGATCACTTTATAAACAAACTTATATTAGGTGCATTTGCTGCAAAAGTGTATCCTTTTTTCTGAAAAACATATCAAATTTGTTGACGGTGTAACAGGGCTCAGCCTATGCTACTTTAAATGGGAGAAGGGGTGGGGCAGAGGGCTAGTGAAGATCTTTCAAGGAGTCCATGGTATACTTCCTCCTTCCCCCATTTGCTCTTTTAAAATGAATGGTGCAGTAAGGTGCAGTGTGATGGAAATGGTGGTGAATTATAGTAACAAGAGGCTCCTGTAAATCCCTACACCCCCTACAGTAGGTCATTGATCAGAAGTGAACATTTCATGGAGGTTGTTTTTTTTATCAGTCCTGCTGAAAGCAGATTTGAGGCATGACCACAGTCAGAACTGGTTGCTGATTAACCCAGATGGCCTGTCACCTAAGAGATTTGTGACGTAAAATATTACTTGAACTTTTAAAATAAATAACTGTAATTTCCATTTAATTGATTTCTCACCATGAACTACAATTATTCAATGGTAATTTACCTCAGGATAGAAGCAACGAGCACAGCAGTTGCACATAAACTGGTGAGAAGGATGCTGTAAAAGTGGCTTTTGAATGAAATGAAATGAAAGAAAGACTCCATTTATTACAGGTTAGCTTACATTTGCACAGTAGTCAGCTCAATATTGTTTCTTTTTCCTGCAATGTAATCATCAAAGACAACATAATTTACAAGGAAACCTTTGAGGAAACATATGGAAGCCTCTGCTGTGCAAACAATAAAGATCCTGGTTTGAGAACAATTCTCTTACCCTGCTTTTAGGACTGCTGTGTTTATTAGTTACTACAGCTCCCAGGAGCTTACTTGGTATTTTACAGAACAAGCAGAAATGTATGGTCCCTGCCCTGAACAGCATACAATCTGAACTTCACAAATTAAACCATCTTGGAACAATACCATCAGAAGCCCAGATTTTGTATCTTGTTAGAGTCAACAACAATCTGAACCTCAGACATTTTAAATTGTGTCCTATAGCTATAGTCCATGATTTTTGAGTTAGTTCTAAGTTAAATAAACTGGCTTTTTGTTCATCCGTTCCCTATCTGTAGGGTTGACTCCATATTGCTCTGTTGCATTGACTGTAGTGTATTGTAGTTATGCTAATTTATAAGTAATTATTAATAATACTAATTTGTATTATGGTAACTCCAAAGGGTCCAAAGACAAGACTGGGGCCCCATTGTGTTAGGCATTATACAAATATAGAATAATGTAGTCCCTAATCCAAAAGGTTACAATCTATATAGACAAGGCAGGTACAGGCCTGGGGGGGAAAGATATAATATACAAGCAGTGATAGTCCGCAAATGTCATAATTAGCTTCATGCATTCTTCTTATTGTTTTGTTTCAGTTCCTGAGGGTTTTTTTAAAAACAAACAAACAAACAGATGGATGGGGTTTTATTGGGAGGGGACTAACTAAACAAAGAGGGAACACAAAAGTAGGTGGTAAAGGTGGAGGGGGAGGGAAAAGACAGGAACCATCTAGTGCAGGTGGAATGAGTCTGAAGTGAAGAGATTGTGAGAGAGGGAATGAGAGGAGGCTGGAGCAAACAGCCAATCAGCACAGGGGAGAGAACATCCAGAGTCAAAACTGAAAAAAGCAATTTGCACTGATGACATCATCTATGTCAAAAAGTCTCTGTGGCAGCTGCTAGTCTCTACTCCTGAATATCTTGGTGGTTGCTCCCAACCATTTCTATTTCTTCCCAGGGCTCACATTGTGTGGTGTGGTGGCAACATGGGCTGGGGTGTCCCCAGAGAGAGGGTCCACCCTTCACAGTTCTTGGTATGGGGTGCACTGACTGTCTTTTTTATTTCTGGGTTAGCTGGATAGTTTTGATTACAAAGCCCAAGTCTTTATGCATTTGCTTTTTCAAAACTCTGCATCATTACATTTTTCCCAAGCTTGGTTTATTTCATATTTTTATGAATAAAAATAAGCAAATTTTTAAATTCATGACCAAATAACCGGTTTACATTGTCAAGAGAGAAGAGATGCTTACAACTAATCACTGGGAGCATGGCAAAACTCTGTATGCTCTGCATCAATGTAAGGATGCCCCACCGCAGACCCTCCACTTCGGTCACCCTTTAGCTCACAAATGACTCAAAAACCCTCTGGTTTAGCAGTCACCAGTACAGTTTGTTTTACAGTGCCTTATGCATCCACCACCTCTCAGCCCGGTTAGGTGGACAGCTGTCTCCCATTCCCTAATGAGGTGTAGGCCCTCCTAACCAGCTCTAATGCCCCTTAGTTAGCTGCGGCTGGTGTGACAGAGGGCTGGCCAGCGGGTTACCACTCAGCCCTCTGTCACAATCGAACAGAAAGAAATCTCCAGGGTTATAATAATGCCAATTGTACATCTGTTTTCCTCAAAGGGAAACAAACTGTGGATTCTCATAAAGTTTAATGCACATTGGGGTTCTTTTTTACTTGCAGCAGGAATTGTTATTACTGTTGCCAAAGGACATGAGCCGGTCAGCCCAAAAATCAGCAAATGACTTGCAAAAATCTAGTAGGTGGTTACAGTGGAAAAACTGACACACCACATTGGTCTGTTATTTTTGGATTGATTAGGTATTTTATAATGGTCTGGAATGTGGACAGGGATTTTTATGTTTGTAAATCCCAAACAAACAAATAATCAGAAGGAATACCTACACCATTTACTTGGATACTTATCATTACCCTCTTCACTCCCAGAAACTCAGCAATTGCTACTGCACGAGAGACTAGCTTCGTTCTGTGGCAGCTGGAAATCTAAAATCTGTGAATAGTTTTCAATCCTTTTGCCCTTTCATTGTGATGATAAATACAATCTACTGCTGTTCCCTAAGGGCTGTGGGCACACATACATTCAGACATTTGTTGGGCTATTTGAGGAATAATGGTTAAAAAAATTACTTTGAGTCACTAATGTTGCTTTCATTCTGGAAACAATGTAATGCTGTTTTTTTTAAATGGGTTAGTAACCACTTCTCATAACTAACAATTGGTTTCTTTACATCATAGATCAAGCCTTTGCCATGATTTTTAAAAGTGTCAGCTTAGATATATTACTTATATGCAACTGTATAAACCTGTGACAATTTCAGGAATCTTGTCTGTAAAACTTATGACTACTGGTTGATGTTAGGAAAGTTGTTATGTATCATAGAATGCCTCTGTGTACATGGGGAATCTACCATTTGCTGATAAGGCTAAAGCCTGTTTCTCCCAGACCAGGTACAATGGAGAGTTGTTAACCTTAACTACTGTGCTCTGGACTCCACAACAGGTATGGTAAGAGGATTGTCTGAAGCTGCAAGAGGCTACTTCCTCTAGCATGTCTGAAAGGGGCTGGCGAAGAGTGGAAAAGCAACAGCAGCAGAACAAAGGAACCAAGTGTTGAGGCGATGGGCAGTATATAATCTTATGAGATTTACTGAGACAGGAACAGGAAGCTTTGGGTAGAAGCGGGAAAGAGACAGGTAAACTTTTTGTAGCAGGGTAATCCTGTTTCCTGGAGACCAACCACGATCAGAGAAAGCCAGTTGGTTTGGAAAGACGTCATGATTCTAAAGAGAAGTAATAAACTGCCATGGAAGGATCCTGCACTCCTCAGAGATCTGTGTCCACACACTAAAGTACTCTCCAGTGTGGTGAGGAACCAGAGCAGAAAAATGGGTATAGGTGTGTTTTCTATTTTGTGTTGATCTGTGCATTTCTCATACTACTAAGTAAAGAGCAATTGTGTTTTAAAATCCTGTGCACTCTGGCTGTTTGTTTGCTGGTTTTTATTGACACATGCCCCTGAACAGGTAAACAGTAAACCCAGGGCACCCACACAGCTGGAGTTCTGGGAGAGGGTGTATTAAAGCTATGGAAGTGTCTGAGGGGTCAGCATTGGTCCTAGAGAGTAGGCAGTGGACCATGTGGTATCAAAGAGGTTGTTAAACAGAAGATCTGCATCCTGAGAGCATGCTTAGGGATCCCAAACCAAGTAGAGGGCCTGAATTCTGTTCAGATTCCACCAGGGCCTTAAAGCACAAAAAGTCCATTTGGATGGATCCCCTCATAGCAGTCTGGTGTGTGTCCAAAGAGGGAGTTCAACCAGAGCTGTGGCATAGGCCTACTTTAAAGCTGTTTTCTTAATGCCATCCTCATCTTTTGTAACATTCTCCACTATCTGAAGATGGGATAAATTCAGTTGGAACTGGACTTCACAAATGTGACGCTAGTAGCCAGGATCATCCCCTCCAAGACAGATATTGGCCTCTGCAGGGGCATGAGATGTAGGAAAGGGTCCTTGCAACTTTTTTCCCTTTTGTTCATGGCTGGATCAATAGTGTGAGATCTTGAATTGCAACTATTTCTTTCTTATGACTATATATTGATTGTGATATACTGTACTATCCCTCTAAAATATGCACTTGAAGCATCCTGGGTTGGGGTTTGAAAGCTACTGGAGTTGCATCAGTGTTGAATCTGTCCCACTGATGCCAGACAACAGGCAGACAATAGTCAAATAAATGTAAGCAGAGAAGTTAGACGGTGAGAAATACTAATGCCACCTAAATTGTTTACAGTCAATCTGAAAGAAGCTTTCCACAAATGGAATAAAAATGCCAACAGATTTAGACACTTGAGATTTACAGGCAACACTGTTCTTATAGCAAATGAGATAATCATGGGGGATTAATGTCCACAATAAGACAACTGCAGCAAGAAAGTGCAAAGGTTGAACTATGAACAGAAAGCAAGCAAATATAATGTATCTGCATCTGATCAGAAATAGTGTATTCTGCAAAACGAAACAGTCTGGTAAAAGCTGTTGATGAATTTAATATATGTGTTCAGCATAGCTACTGTGAGAGCAGAGGGCAAGTCCCAAGAGAAGGAAAATCAGAAAACAAGACTGGGTTGGAGTACTCTCATAAATTCTACAACTTTCTGAAGAACTGACTCTGCTGGTTCTTCAGGTTTTTAATAAATATTCTGCTAACAATGATGAAGAGGACCAGAAATTCAGGTCTCTACAGAGGGGATTTTAGTATGGAGATGCAGAAGATATTAGATATTTCAAGGAGAATGAAGAAGATCAATGAGTGTGTTTATACCAAACAGACATTCAGGATATTATTCATAGCTAAAATTTAGAACAGTAATTGCTGCTAAATACAATAGCTAGCTCAAAAACAGGCCAGTCAGTGTCAGGAAGCAGCACCCCTAGTCCCTGTTAGGGTTAATGAGCACAGCTAGCCTGGATTAGGCTGCTTGATGGGCTATATCACCTGACTGGCTCTTAAACCCAGCTGCATCAACACTTCAGTGGCTGTGGAAAGCATTTGCTCACAGCTGCAATAGCAACTGTGTGTTCCAAGCCCTGTTCCTCCCTTGGCCCTAGCCTTATCTCACTCCTAGTAACTCATTTCTGACCCTCAGCTCTGATTTCTGGCACCTGGCATCTAACTAAAGCTCTGGCTTCGAGCTCTGATTCCTGGCTACTGACTCCTGTTCTGACTGCTAGGGATAACCACCCATGGCCTGGTCTCTGATACTCAGTGGGCCAAACTAAATCACAGAAAGCAGCTGTGGATGGAGAAGAGCAATGAAGGCTGCCAAAAAATGCCAAATGGGTGTGATCACAGCTTTTGCTAGGATGAGAAAAGATAGACAAAGCACAAGACAGAATTCAAAAAAACCAACACTTTTCAGATGCTTTAATTGCCTGGAAATGGTCGTTGCTGCTGTGAAATGGGGCACTATAAATGTTATTCTTGGTAGCAGTTTTTGCTTTCAGTTAATTTGGAATATAGCATATTGTATTATACCAGAGTAGCTGTTGAAAAGAAACCGGAATGACTGAGAATGGATTGTGATAAACCTTTAAGAAGAGAATTGTTGCCATGCATCTGTTGAGGCTGTATCTTTTAGGAGGAAACATCCTTCTGGCCAGTGACCTAACTTGTTCATTTAAAGATGTTCTTGCAAGGATAGCCATAAGACTAAACCTTGGTTTCATGAGGATTTCAGAAGGAGCACAGTCATGTAGCCTATATCTGCATACTTCAGTGCTACAGAAACAACATGTAGGAGGTGAGCTGCTACCAATGAAAACCACTAGTTAGGTATCTTCTTAAATTCTGCTAGTGTAAATCCACACATCACATCAGGGGAATACAAAGAAAGGGGAGTGAGAGAACTTCAGAACATTAATCTGCTTTTTGTGAAATACTCCTTGGTAAAGTAATTCTGTGCCTTTATGTTTCTCTGAACTCCTTTAGTGCTGCTGCTTGGAGGGTAGTGGTAATGAAGGAGTACAAGCAAACAACAAGAAATGCGAGTGGGAGTATCTCTGGAAGTAAATATGCCTGGTTGCTCGGCATGAATCTGATGCAGCATGACTGAGTGACTGATTCAATATGTCTGAGCATGAGTAAAAAAGCATACTGATTGAATATGACTGAAAAGATAAAAGAGCATGTGTGTTGTACATGCAGTGAGATAATCCTTTACAAGTACAAGAAGCAGTGAATGGAAGGAGCAGAATAGAAGAAACTGGGAAACACATCAGAAATGTAGTGGGATACCAGGGGCAAAAGGACGCCCCTCCCAGAGGGTCCAATCCTGATAATCAATGGAAATTCCATGCTACAATATTGGCTCTTAAGACTGTATCAGGGAGCAACATCAAGTATATGATGTTATGTCCTTTATGGCTGAATTGTCCCTGGGATGAAGTTCAAAGAGGTCTAAAGTGCCCAGCTCCTGCTGAAAGTCACCAGGCATTAAGTGCTTAACACCCTTTGGTCCCTTTGAATATCCCAGCCTGAACCCATATATTTCCTATTTATTTTCCTGGCAACTTGGTTTAATTGTCTTATATGCCTACTTATGGGACCCCTTTCATAGAGACACCACATTTAGTTTATTATTTGTATGATTGCTTTGTGCTGTTTTGAATTGATGTGCCCTACCACAAAGAACTTCTGCTGGGAGTACTTAAAAATTAAATAAATAAAGAGAGTCTGTGATGATGATTCTTTAATAATAAAAGAATCAACCTAAACCATCACCTCGGTCTCAAACTGGGCAGTCTTTTAATTCCTTTGCTATATGGATTTAAACTTTTTGTGTAGGACCAGACATAGTAAATATTGGTAGAGTATTAACTATAGTAAAGTATTAAAATAAAATACTTCCATCCTGGTTGTGGAAGGCTGGATTGCAAATCAGTTCAGTATAACTGCATTCAGGTGCTATGGGGACACGCAAGTTAAAAATTAGTAAATAGGAAAGAAAGAAAGAAAGAAAGAAAGAAAGAAAGAAAGAAAGGACAGGTTTTTGTCCAACTTTCGGAACCACAGAGATTCAGGTTGGTTAGAAAAACTATCCAGATTTCTGGATATTTACAGAAATTAAACCAAGCCTATAAATCCGATGCTCCCATTACTAATTAAAAAACTGAATAGAGCAGACTTTGCTCTTTCATGTTGTCATTCTCTTGGATAATGTAGCAGGGTGGTAACATTGCTAATAAATTTAACTGGAAGAATACAGGCTGACCCAAGGGAATGTGAGACTCCAAAATAAACATCAAATCAGTACAGTGGAGGATATATAGCGAGAAACTCCCTGTCCCTGTTATAACTCAACAATCATATAGTTTGGGACAGGGACTTTGTCCTCATCGCTCTGGTGGAAAGCACGTATGCTGTGTGGCTATAAAAAGCTAAATATTCTTACACTGAAATTTGGAATGACGGATTGTATAATTATACAAACTGCACCATCACCTGAGCAGTTTCAGTCTGCACCATATGTTCTGGAATTCACCACAGGTGTTCACCTGTCTTGTTTTGTTTTTGAAAGCCAAAATCCTAAATTAAAATATGATTTTGATGTACTTTCTCCCTTTTGCTGAGTTTTATTTAACATATAATTATGCAAAATGACATTATAAAGAGACCAGGCCCTTTCAAATTGTAGGGAAATGGGACAACTCAGAACTGGAGCTTGTATTTTTATTACCGTGTCTTTATGGTGCTATAGATACTCTGCAATGTTTTACACAATTTTCCTTGGATGTCCCACCTTTGGGAGGAGATACCTTCAGCAATAATATCACAGTACTATAGAAAATGAACTGAACTTTATAGGGGTAACATTCTGGAATGTTGTCACAGAAGGATGGTGGGACAAGCCGTACAGACTCTTTAGCGTCTCCACAAACTTGATGCACCTCCCTCCCAGTTTTCTGAACCAAAGAATGTGTGGCATCAGCCTAGATATTGGAACAGTTGGATTCCAAAGGAAGCCAGGACTCAAGGAAGTTCCCCAGATAGCTGAGGGGAATTGGAAAAAGGGACCTTTGAACCTGGCTTACTGAAGGCAGCTTTGCTGCGTTTTGCAGGGCTTAAATAAGAGAATTCAATCTCTAGGGAAAGGGTGTTGCCAGAAGGAACATTTCTCTATTTCTACAGGACATCTGGGAGCATCTACATTTGCACACCTGAGAACTAAGCTCTGCTGTGCAAGTTGTTATATTTATTTGTTTATGTATACTTTGCTTTTCTTTGAGTAGAAAATAGCCACAACGGAAGCACTGGGCAGGACATCTGAGTTTGTTTTGTTTGCTTTTGTAACTTTTGTGGGGGGTTTTCTGGGGGCCTAGAACTAGGGTTGGTCTCTGTTGTATAGATGTTTAATTAAGGTGTAGCTCTAAACATGCATATTTCTACTTTATCATATGTTTCTATCTCCCTTTTCTTCAGTCTTCCTGTCACCAACAGAAGTGGGTCCTCACCCACCTTGTCTCTCCTCCTATTCTAGTAGTCCTCCCACCTCTCATAGTCATAGTACTTGAGTTTTCTCCTCCCCTCTATGACAGATGTTGATTTCATCATCTTCTGAGGAGAAATGCTACCAGCTCAGTAATTTAACGATAGCCCACACATGCAAGAAACATGCAGAATTAAGCTCCTTAGAGGAGTTATTTAAAGTAGTGAGGATGCAAGGAAACCTTGTTGCACTTGTATTGTTACCCTCCAAAATAAGATGTAAGTTGGGTAGCCAGAGATAAAACCTCTACCTAGCTAGCCAATGCTGAAAACAGCCCCAGAATTGAAGTCATTGATTGAACGATGCAGGCCAAATCCTCAGCTGATGAAGACAGTGCACCAGCTGAGAATCTGGCCCAGCATCTCGTCGAGATCTCAATCAGCCATTGAGAATACTTCGAGCAAACTTCTAACTCATTCTAATTGAATGTTGGATTTGGAATCTCACTTTTTTGTTGGCTCAGAATTCAAGGACTAATCCTGATTTTTCTATTTTTATTGTTTGTGGATGTCATTAAGTGACTGCTCCATACTATCTGACACACTTAAAGTAACTGAAAATGTAGGTAACCAGTGACTACTTTAAAAATTTAGCAAATGTCACTAAAAGGCTGCCAAAAGGACTGTTAAGGGAGAAACTAGAAACCATTTAGACTGGAAAAAAACGCTCCAGGATGGTTCACTTGTCATTGTCACAGGTGAAAAGTGTCCACTAATAAATCATTCTGAAAGAACACACTGATTGAGGAAGTCCTCTTCCTATCTGCTACAAGTTCAGACTTTACTAGTGAACTCTTTTCACTGTGACAGACTGGAATTTTTTAACACAATTAAGCAGTCTTGTTACTCGGAAACACTAAAGAGGTGAATTAAGGGGGAGCAAAGAGTTAAAATGGCATGGTTCAAACTGAAGATAGCAGGCCCAGTTAGCTCTCTTATCCCACTATCTACAGTGCGTGTCCTGGGAAAAGAGAACCTTCCATTGATATGTTGCCCTTGAGTGGGTTAGTCAAGGAGGTGGAAGAAAGAAATACAAAGGCTATAAAAAGAATGTGGGTTTACATTTAAGGTTTTATGTTGTACATGTGACAGTATGTTTGCTTCCATCAAAGTCAATGGGAGCTTTTCCATTAATGACAGAAGGAGCAGGATCCTGAATCTGCCCCTCTATCCATTAACTTTAGTATTTTATTTTGTGCCTATGACCAGCTATCGCACCACATGCTTGATGATATTAGCAGAAGAGCCAAAAGGCTTTTGCCACTGTCAGCTGTTTTGTTAGCTTCCTTTATGTTAGTTCATGGATCATCATTTGTACTTTATTTTGTTGACACTACGATTTTTATACAGAGCTTTAAACTACGCTAGTGACTAGACTCTGCTCAAGCTCTGTATACAGAGAAAGCAATGATATTACTTTGCCTGGACCTAACTCTCTCTTTCTCTCTCTCTGATCTTTCAGTAAAAATAAGTTGAGGCATTAAGAGGAAAAACAAACCCCCAGAAATGCAAAGGAGAGAGGGACGGGGACTAGCAATCAAACATTGCATTATGTAAGTGCAACTAATCGTAGGGGTAACTTTCCTTCGCTTGCAGTAAACATGACCAGAGTTATTGAGACTGTGGGTGTGCTTACGAGTGAAAGTGCTGCATCTCTTAGCTCACTGAAGAACTACATCCTTGGATTCCTCAACATTATTCCATAATGACAGAAAGAGGTTCCAATTTCTTCTAACTCAAAAAAGTCATGGGCACTAAAATCATGACTGGCTGGGGGGATTTAGAATGAGATTCTCAACCTTTAACTTCACACCAGTTTAAGCTCTGCCCAGGTCAATTTCAACCAATAATTGTCATCTGATATATGTCCAGGGTCCTATCTGAAATGTGGTGCAGGCACTAGTTTGCAAGGATCTGGCCTGAGACCACCAATCTACCACACAATACATCATACTAACTGCAATATCAGCAGAAAGGCTATGTTCTCAGCCCTAGAGATGGCATCGTGAGGAGGCTTGAACTGTTGTGTGCTCCAGGTCTATTTTTCAAAGAGGCTTTCAGTGCTATTAATCACTTATACAAAAATACCAGTATCAAAGTGATTTTTTTTCCTTTAGAGCACAACAGTTCTACATTGTTTTATACATTGTCCAAAAATATTAGTTTGTCATTTAGTTGATTTTTGACCCACTCCTTCTCTGTGGAAGAAGAAACAGGAGATTGAATATGC
The DNA here is from genome assembly GCA_007922155.1 of Mesoclemmys tuberculata. NCBI lineage: Eukaryota > Metazoa > Chordata > Testudines > Chelidae > Mesoclemmys > Mesoclemmys tuberculata. Next base: position 14,704,762 of record ML675624.1, on the reverse strand, counting down.
TTGACACTTATTTGAAATAAAATAGCTAGACTATTTGTGATGGGGTGACCATCCCACCCAAGGTCTGAAGGAGTAAATTAGGCTAATTAAGCCTAGGCTGCACTTGAAGGATACCTGGCGCATTGCTAGGGCCTAATTGCAGATGAAATCTAGCTGGGGAGAAGCAGGATCTATGCAGAGAGGGAGTTCCCTGGCTGGGGAAGGAAACTTGCAGTTGCACTCCCTGATTCAAGGGAGAAGTGCAGGAAGTTGTAAGGGGAGGGTAGGCATGGAAGCAGTCCAAAGAAGGAGCAAATGGTTGGGTGAGTACAAGTCCTTAACTGTTGGGTTGGGGGTCCATGGACTGGAATCTGGTGTAGAGGATAGGCCTGGGTTCCCCTGCCAGCCGCCAGGGAAGTGGCACAGAGCAGGCAGTGGGGAGGGACTGTCTGAGATAGTTTGCCTTAAAGGATTTACGCTACCGCAGAAAGAGGGAGAACTTTAATGCTACTTGGCCAGAGGGCTAAGCCAGGAAGAGGAAAGAGCTGCAGCTCCAGATGCATGAGACGCTTCAGAGTGAATGAGTAGAATGATGTACTGAGTAACTAGAGGAAGGGGCATCCAGGTGGTAGAGCTAATTTCCCAAATGAACCATGGGGAAGTGCCACCGGGCAGTGTGTAGAGCAGTCCCCGTCACACTATTTTATTCATTTTATCTCAAACCATGAAATCCAGAGGTTATGTTAGTGTGTGTGAAGTAGGAGGAGTCACCAAGAGGTCACTCCATGTGATGACTGCACTGGGAAGTTTTACACTTATTTTGCACTGGTGTGAATGACCATACAAAGTGACTGGAACTGGCAATTCAGGCCTTGTAACTCTGGCTGCTAGATTTTGCAACATTTTGAATCAAAATGAAGGACCCAAGGGCAGGCCCTGTCTCTGTTTGCACATCCTGCTGCACCTAAATATTTTTGTTTTGTGAAAACTAATTGAGTACTGGACAGTATGGCGTTCAGAAGAGTATTTATGCTAATTATTAAGTCCACCTGACAGAGCAGCTAGGGCTATGACTGATAAAGTGGTTCAGAGGAATGAATACAACTGGAGGTCAAGAACTTCTGAATCCTAACCCTTGATTGGTCACCACTTGCTATGTGGTTTTAGATAAATCACTTAAACTCTGTGGTCTTCCCCAGACTGGGATAAAAGAATGTGTTGTTAGAAGCTGTCAGCTGGCACATTTCAGAAGTCTAATGTAGACCAGATCTTTAATTTGTGCCAAGCTGCTCAAGTTCAGCTTGGGGGGGAGACGGTAAACTCATTTGACATGTGTGAAAGCCTACACTGCCTTGCCTACACTTGACTTTCCAACTGTGTCTGTTAGAACGTGTTAGTTTTAGCAACACACCTTTATATCCCAGTCTAGATAAGTGGTGTAAAATGGTGCAAATTGGTAGTCTGTCCCCCTGCACCCCAGGAAGGGTATAATTTAGAGGGTGGCAGAGCAATGTTGTCGTCACCATCAGCCTCCCTGGGGGGCTGCTGGAGGAAGTCCCCTTTCGGATCGAGCTGGGATATCACAGGCGTTCAGCTGGCAAAGACTGCAGCAAGGGACATATGTCCCCAGCACCTCCCACTTTGGCACTGGTCCCTGCAGTAGGCTGCTCTAGTGAAGTAAATCTGGCACTCAGGGGCACAGTGTCCTTATCTGTACAACAGGGACAGGCCTACTTATCTCTCTCACAGGGCTAGCATGTGAATTAACGGCTCCTACATTTTTTTCTGACTCTATGGAATATAATTAAGCTCCATGTATTAATAAATGCTTTTTGATGCCACCTCCTGCAGTATGTTACGGAGGCTTTTCTCCAACCCATCTGGAATTATAGAATTATAATTTGGAAAGAGCAAAGAGAGATGTTACCAACAGTAATACTCAACTGAGGGAATAATTACTAACCTACTACTTCAAAAAAATTGAGCTCTCCACTTCCACACCTGCCAAGAACTAGAGGTTACAGAAAGTCTTGAGGAAAAAGCCTCTTGAGAAAATGTTACTGATGAACAGAAAGCTTCCTTAAAGGGAAGGACATCTCTGAAGAATGTCTGAGTATTGCAGCTCTGCTGGTTTGTTGGAGTGACCTTCAAACATTCTTATTACACGGGGAAATCCCACTGCTGAAAGATTAATTCAGTAATTCGTCTGGCTGCCATGCTACAAGTGGCTCCCTCAGCCAAGATTGAAAGCCTTGCACCTGCTCCCCTGTGCCTGATATATACAACAGTGCCTAGGTCCTGCTAAACCTCTCATTCATTTTTTTAAAAACTTAAATCAAATGTGAAAAGTCCCCAAGCTTGTGAACTTATTATAAAAGGCATTTTTTAAAAAAGTACATCAGAGTGTCTCTGTAATCAAAAAGAAAAGTCACTCTGACGAGGATGAGGATGTACTGTCCACATGCTGGAGGCTGCCTTCCTGCTTTGCCTTCCCCAGGTTCACCTGATTCAGAACCTGTCACTTTACTGAAGGGAGAAAAAAATCCTAAACCTCTCTGGGGAATTCATAATGGATAAACAGTGGCTTATATAATAGGTACTGCAGAGATGGGAGAGAGACTCTTGCTGTATCATATTATCATTCTGATAAAGTATAATGCCAGTTGACACTGTTCTACCAAGGTTAAACAATTCACTGGTCTTAAGACTTTGCTAAAATATCCCTCTAATGTGCATCTTATTTTTTTTAAACCAATATTTCTTAAACTACATTCTATATATCTTCCTGAGAAGGTTAATTTACCCCATTTGTGTTTCCAATTAACCCCAAATATGATATTTTATATTCATTAAGGAAACAAAATTAAAATACATTTAAAAAATCAAACCATGCAGAGAAAAAAATTAGGTGATATTTTGGGGCGGTGGAACACTTTTTTGTGTTAGTTTTCTGAAATATTTGGGACTTACAAAAGTCAGATGTAGCAAAAACATTCTGATTCTGATCTCAGTTCTGCTGCTCTTCAAGTCAACGGGTTTACACTGCTGTTAAACTGGTGTGAGATCAGAAGCAGACTGCAAATCTGTAAACAGATACTATAAGTATAAAACTGGAAGTAAATCACAGATGCATCTCTCCCCAGGGAAGTATGCTACATACACACAACAAGAGAGAGCTAAGAAACTGTTCCCAAAATATAGCCTTAATGAAAGGGAAATAGAGTTTAATACAAATGGTTTTATAGCTTGCACCCACAGCTGGCTTAATCGTAGCAAAGTTTCTCTTTCCTGTTTTTAATTTCAGTGCTTCACTTCCCTTGAACCAGGAGGTTAAATACTCCAAATCATATAAGTGCCCTCAGATTGTGAAGGTCCAGTTGAATAATGATGACTATGAGCTGGAGCATTAGGAATGTAAATTATCCGCTAAGTGATAACTGTTAAACTGGATTTACTAATACATTGCCTCAGTTTAGCAGTCAGATAGACACCATGCAAGTGTGGAACTGGTGAGGGAGAGAGAGATAGCGAGCTAAAATACAGGGAAAATATTTGTTCCCTTGTCCTTTCATTTATTGTCTTCAAAACAAATAACAGAATCACCTCTGGAAATAAGATACTGTAATCTATCAGGGGGCAACATCCACACAAGTAAATATAATAGATGGAGGAATAAAGAAAAATATTGAATGAAGCTTTCATGCAAGATCCACTGAATTATATAATACCATTACATTACAGTGTGAGTCCATTTGGATACCTTCTATGAGTCACAACTGGTGGATTATGGGATATAAATTGCAAAGGCCTATGTAACCTGTTTGTTGTTGTCACATAAATTATGAAACTGATAGAACGTGTTGAAATAGTTCCAAATAGCAGATTGATTTCTCTTCTCTCCTCCAGGAGGAAAATGCCTTTGAAATTCCACAGGTAACTGGACTGAAATGTGATAAAGTAGATGTCATTAAAAACTCAACATCCTACACTCGAGCTATATAAATTCACAAATTTTCCTGTCCTTATAATGGATGTTAACATGGTACCTTAATCACTACAGCCTGGCAAATGTTGAGATTTTAATGGCACATGTTGTGCCTATGATTGCTATACCATAAATATGAAAACCTGACACATGACCTTAAACTAGAAACAAACCAAGTAGAATATGGCCACTTCCTCCTTGTGCCTGTGGAATTTATGACCTCCAGCAGCAAGAGAGTTAAATGCTATAGTTAGATTATGTTTTTAAAGAGCGGAGTGACTTTTGATGCCAATCTCCCCAGTATGTCATCGCACAATTCATTAAGTGAATTCTGATATATTTTTTATATTCCTGATCCTTCACTACTGACTTTTGTGGGTGCAAGATCAAAGCTTATTTGCCACTTCCTTCTAAATTACTGGGTAATATCAAGTCTCTGCCAAAGCATGGATACTGAATACTCGCTGCACCACTGATCTGATCTCCTATGATATATTCTATGATCTTCCTGTGTCAAGATCTTCCTTTATATAACCTAATGACATGCCAAACCACCCTGCAAGAGATATTAAAGACAGTCAATAACATTACCAATACTATTGGAACAATAATGTTGTTCTCACTCATAATGTCAGGGTTGTAATTTAAGTGTAAGCAGTTTTTGGTGGATTGTGTGTCAAGTTTTTTAATAAAGTGGCTAACATATTTTGGGCACTGTGCAAATAAATAAGCATTAGAGAAATATAACACTTGTTTTGAAATGCATAATCTATGAATTTACCTGTAGTAAGGGAATGCAGAGATGGAGGCAGAACTTTACTGATAACCAATTAGAAAGTTTCATTAGTATCTAGAACTTTTAAAAGTAATTTTAAAATATGCATTTCATGAAAAATACCTTGCATCATGAGAGGATTTTAATATGGATCAAATTATGCACACTGGCTACAATTATATTAACGATGACTCATCAGCATATATAGTTTATAAATGTTTCTGATGTAAAATCTCTGCATTCATAATGGGATATTTTTACCTATGAATAACATGACAGCCACGCTGTGACTGATACACTTGCCATTGCTGTGCTAGAATCACCATTATTTCCTGGAGAGTTTTCTGGCCAAAGAGAGCTGAGAGGCATAGCCCTATATATTTTCTGGATTATTCCTTGGGAAGCTTTTTAGGATGGCTCCCCTGAACTACATGATGGAACAGGTATCCTCAGTTGCTTTGCTCTTGGCTGTGGGAGATGTATTTCTTTGGTGTGTGGAACACTACTTTATTTGAGATAAAAACATGTCTTGTTGCTTTTGGAGCAGTTGCTGGAATCTATCCTTGTGCAAAATGGATATAGGCTGGCAACAGATACTATTATAAAGTGATTACCCTGCTTCTTGGTTTAATAAAACTCCAAATGAAAATATTTTTGCTTTGGGGTTCCCTCCTTTTTAATATAAAAGACATAAGAGAATGCGTAGCCAATAAAAAGCTAGGCGAAGTGTCAGAAGTGCACTGGAGTGATATAGGACCTGAAAACTAGTTATTAACATTTGGCTTCAAGTCACTGGAGCAAATTTTGTTCTGCATTACACCATTTAATCCAGAGTAATGGCATTGACTTCATTGGAATTTCTCTGGATTTACATCATGTATGGGGGAATGAGCCCAATATAATTTTATTCTTTTCATTCACTTTTCCTTAGTAGCGCTATAGAATTCCCTCCTCTTCCTTAATGTTGCACTGAGATGTCTGACAGTATTTATAATGTAGTCTTTATTATTAATAATGATCTCTAGTTCTGATCTAGTGTTTTTCATCAATAGATCTCAAAGTGCTTTATAAAGGCAGCAGGTACCATTATCCCTATTTTACAGATGGGGAAACTGAGTCATGGTGGCGAAGACTAGCTGCCCTCCAAATCTTTTAATGCAACATATACAGACTTTTCAAAACAGAGGTCGAAGTACAAGCTACTTCACACTACATCAAGCACATCCTGATGTGAGGATGATGGATAACTATAATACATACTGACATACATAATTTCTAAAGCATCTAATCACATACTACATGTGAAGTGATATACTGCACAGCATTTATCCAGAGGGACAACCACAAAGAGAGAGACATCTTCACCTTTGTGGATTATCTTTTGCAATTCTTTTTTGAAGCAACACTGAAGAGGGAAAGATTTCCTGTCATGAAAAGCAGATCTAAAGCAGACTGCATACCCCGAATGTTGTAAAAGTGCAGTAGAACACTCATTTAAAGAGGCTGAAATGACACTTTTGGAATAGTAAGTAGTTTGTTTAGATAATAACAAACATATATAATTTAAAACTCCTCTAAGGAACCATCATCTTGCTTGATTTTGAATTGCACTCTCCCCATTAATAACTCAAACACTTACAGGAATTTGGTTGTGTTCAATCCCTGACATACAGTTAATGTGACTTTGACTGACTACAGGAATAATTCTGAGAAAACCATACCTGATAGGATTAAAGAAGTCTCTTTTCCCTCCCCTGCCCTGCCCTCTCCTTCTCCTCTTCCTGCCCCCACCCCTCCCCCAGCACTAAAACATTATGCTAAATTAAACATCACTTCCTGAACCAAAATAATAGGAATATTACCTGCCATTGTTTATTTCCTTTTGCAAACAAGCAGTATTTATGAACTTGTCCTAGATGTAAATCCTAATGCTCAAAGTCACTCTTGGGTTGAAATTAGTTACGCATATTAAATTATATTTTTTGTCTTTAACATTTTTGTGGATGAATTTTAGTGGTTATGAACGTGTGAGACTGATCATGCTGGCTCATCTTGGGTATATGGTGCATGTTAAACTACTTAAGCTTTCTGTCGCAATTCTTCCAATACCTCTTTACCATGATTTGAAACTTCCTTATTAATCCAGTCCTAGGTTTTTCTTGATGACAGACTAGAAGTCATGCCAAATTGCATAGTGCTCTTTGCATCAGTGAGAGTACTATAAAATTAAGGCCCTGTCATTTTCTAATTGTCTGATAATATTTCCAAAAATCCAGGCTGAATACAATTCAGCATGTTGACACAGTGCTAGTAACTGGCACAACATAGATTCAGCTATGCATGCCACCTGAAACCTAATGCACTCAGCACTGTTTGGGGTAGAAATGCAGCCCTGGATTAAAGAAGAATGGCTGGAAAAACTTCTATTTGAGGAAGTCCCTAAGGACAATAAAACTGCTATTGTCCTGCAGGAGAGACAATGTGAGTGAGGTTATATCTTTTATTGGACCAAGCTCTGTTGGTGAAAGAGAGAGAGAGAGAAGCTTTCGAACTACACACAGCTCTTTGGACTTGAAGAGCTCTATGTAAGTGCAAATGTTTCTCTCTCTCTCTCACTAACAGAACTTGGTCCAATTAAAGATATAACCTCACTCATGTTGTCTCTCTAAAATCCTGCAACCAGCATGGCTAAATTGCCAACCTTGCATTTTAATTTTTAATGATATGGAGATCTGAAGTTGATTTTATTTTATTTTTTTAATTGACATCACTAAAAATACCATAAACAATACAATAATGTTACAAGTGTGTACTCACTTGCCATATTCTGTACACAGGAATTTGGAATTATACAATTGGTTTAGCTACAGTTAATTGATCAATCGGGTTCTTTGAGCGTGTGCAATAGAAAACAGGAAATTGATAACGTCATGGTCAGTGTAGTTTTATGATACAAGAAGTGATTCTGAATGATGACAATCAATGTCAAAATGCAATGTTTTATTTCTACCCAATTTCACGGCTATTTTCATTTAATTATTGATTTACAGACAGTGTTAAAATTGTTAAAATTTTTTTACTGACTGTCCATAAATTTACAGATGGTTGGCAACCCTGCATACAACATTGCTTTGAGGAGGCTGGCTACAACTAAATACACGTTTCTGGCCCACTTGTTAAGTATGCACAAGTTGCTCGATATTGGGCCCTAAACAAAGTCCTACTGCTGCTAGGGGTGGGGGGCAAAGGGGACATTCCTCCCGAAAAAAAATCTTCAAGGGGAGCTAAAATAATATTAGGCCAAAATATCTAAAGTCTTCATCCTCTATATAAATTATAAATCACAGTACAATTCAAACAAAATAATTTTTAAACTCTTAAAATCCCACATTTTCCAGAGGTCTAACTAGCCTCTGCATTCCTGGAAGCTTGTTTTTTAAATAGCAACATCCAGGGGCTCCAAAATAGCCTTCCCCTTCACCTCCCCACCATAATGGGATCCTAGAATCAGCCCTGTCCTGCTGGAATGTGTTGTTACAGTAAAGAACGTTCCAGAGATAATGGTAGGCTCTAATGGTGAATAAGGATTTCCCATCATCCATGTTTTTTGCTTTTTTTTTTAATTCTTGAGCTTGGCACAGAATCTTATATTCTGCTCAGGTACAAACATGAAAATCGGACAAACTCAGAAGACTCAAGACCAAAACCATGAAATATATAATGGATCAAATACAATCCTGGAGTAAATGTTATAACTCTGTTAAAGTGAAGTAAATTGCAGCTTCTTACACCAGGACTGTACTAGGCCAAGCACTTTTTTAAAATGGGGGGTTGGTTTTGGTTTTTTTTGGGGGGGGGTTGTTTGTTTGTTTTTGTTTTTGTTTTGTCCTTTTACAAAAAAAGCCTTTTCCTATTGTGACATACTCAGGGTACAATCTGGACTGATGAACAGCTGTGTCCCATCAATTCTCTAACCTGAGGTGCCTTTTACACTGCTTCGCTGTGAGAGCTATGACTCCTGGTCTGCTCTCACACAGCCTGCAGCATGTGAACAATCCCAGTTATAGTATACGAGTGCTGCGTCCAGTCCCCCTTGAATGACACTGCTTAGTGACATCAGCAAACGCCCAGTCCTAGACTTTCTTCAGAAATGTATGTCTTGTACTGCCCAGCTTTCTCCAGATAATACAAGCTCATAGTAAGTCTATCATTTTATTAATAGAAAAATGATGTGCACAAATCCTGTTATCCCAAATGAAGTTTCTCAAACTCCTCAAGGCAAACACACTGGTTTAGATAAAACAATTAAACAAGTTTAACTACAAAGAGATTTTAAGTGAACACAAGTAATGAGGCATAAAAGTCAGAATTGTTTACAAGAAAAATAAAATTAAAACACAGCTAACGTCTAACTTAACAACCTTTCAGTCAGGATTCCCCCCTCCAGTCCAGTGCTGCTTCCTTTGTTCTTTAGATGTTGTGGATACCATGGGCAGGGAAAAAAGGAGGAACCATTTAGGGTACCTGCTTTCCCTTCTGACAGTTCTTTCTCTACTTCAAGAAGCCTCTCCAGCTGAAGTTCAGGAAACAGAAAGGTGTGGGGATGAGCACCCCCAGCTGTTCCTTTGTTAAGATGGAGACTTTTATTTTCTTTCCCTACCTCTTTTCTTTCCCTTCCTCTTTCAAAGAGTGGCCAATGATGATCCAGTTAATTTTCCTGAGACCTGACTCAGGCATCAGCTTGCCTTTTATCTCTGTGGAACTGGTTTGTGGCCTCTCCCCAGACTTGGAACATCTCAGTTATACCGTACAGAGGAATCTTATAATTTTACGCACAATATTGCCAAACATACCAGGATCAGCAAATTATGAATTTTCAAATGATACCTTAAAAGGCATACTTTAAATTTACAAAATGTATCAGAATCCTGTGAAAGAGGTGAACACAGGCCATCACATCTATAAAATACAAAAAGAAACTTTTTATAAACACTACTTTCACACAGATAAAGAGGTAGATTGCTACCTGTAAAAACTTTGGGAGAAAACACTTCCCACTGTCATCTGTGACTGTTATAGGAGTTCCAGGCCTATATCAGAGGATAGAATTGATACTTAGTGTGTTTACTTGTATGTCATTTCCCAGAAATTTTTGGTTTACACACAGCATAACATCATAGCTGTGCTGGCCTTGAGCTCTGGGAACAAAGCAAGAGCTAGATTATGGCATAATTCTGTGCAGGGGAAAGAATGGACCTGCACTGCTTCAGTTGGAGCACAGGAAGGCATTATTCTCTCGGAAGGTGTAAGCCTTTTGCAGCTCCAGGGAGTACAGGGGCAGCTCACCCATGTAGCGGCACATGCAATCACTGAAAGTCTGGTAGTGTTTTCTCAGGTTGTGGTTATCACCTCCGGTTGCACTTTGAAGACCAGCAGCTCTACATAGCATCTCCTCATAGGGACACTCTAGATGTAGACCTAATTGCTGTCATAGGCATTGCTGTTGAAATCCCAAGTCCAGCTTTTGGTAGAAAAGCAAACTCAGTGCAGAATAGAGTAAATGTAACCTCACTCCCAGCTAGGATTTCATATTTCATGACGTCAGTGAAAGAGAATCTGTTCTTGCCCTTGACACATGATCAGACTCCACTTCAGCTTTCCAGATGCTAAAATATACATCTCAGTGAGGTAGACTTGGCAGTCAGAACTAGTGTCAACCTTTTCAATAAGAGTAAGTAGGCTGGATGAAATTGATGTGACTGTTACTTTGCGTCATCCTAGTGGGATTCTGACTTCCTTTCTCAGTAGGTTGGAGGGAGGCCAATGGTTTGACATTGTGGCCTGGGCCAGGAAAAACATTAAGTGAGATACAGAGTGTGTGTGTGCAGGGGGGAGGGGGTCCACTCTGTTGGAGATTAGCTCCTTAGTAAGCAGTGATGATTTGCTCAGTTTCTGGACATTCTCTCCTGGTTTGCTGGGGATTAAGGGCTGTTAGTATTGGGAATGGCAATTAAACCATCCGCTAGCTACATTTGGTACTGGAAAAGCTGTATAGAATTCAATAGTTAAAGCATCCTAGAGAGCCACAATAAAAAGGGAAGCATATTATTATCACAGGCTTGACTTCATGGTACAGCAATGCACACTACAGGAGTGTGATTTCTAAAGCACACCAATGTGTTGTGCACTAATGGACCCCTGAAGACTCTGCTGTCATGAATCAAAGTTTCCCTAGTTCACATTACTACGGTGTTGTTTGAAATGGGACTGTGTTAATGCACAGCAGAGACTTTTTAGTTTGCTTGAACAGGGTCTACGCAGGCCAGTTAGTGTACAACATATTGATGTACTTTAGAACGCACACACCCTTCTGCTTTGCACTGCCTCACCATGTAGACAAGCCATAGGGTACCCATCATTGCAGACATCTAGTATTCATTATAAATTTAAAATATTAACTATTTATTTTTACATAAAATAAAAGTATTCTCCAGGGGAAAGACCACTGATTCCTTTCTCTCCCACACTTTTATGATGCTAAGTTTAAGAAATTTGGTTCTATGTACGTTAACCCAAGAGCCCCTTTCTTTATGACCGCTATACTGTTAGTGAAATGCGTGCCACTGAGATGAGTCTTAGATTGTATTATGAAAATTGCAACGCTTGAGTTCAAAATGATTTGTCATGGAAATGCGTTCCACACCCAAGGGCCTTCCACCCAGAACACCATACTGCTGGATCATTTAAATGCAGACCTCTCTTCCCCCAGGGGTGTCCCTTTTGGAATAAAGAAAGCTGCAGAGGGTGATGGTCAGCCCTTAACAGCAGTGTGTTTTTACACTTCTGGTGTCAGTTACCAAGCTAAGGATCAGCTCATGAAAATATCCATGGATGTGTGTGGAGCCAGAGAGCAACTGGAAGAAACCAGGGTTGCCAAAATAGTCATCAGGTCTTGGGTTTAGAAACTTCTTCCATGAAATGCTGAAGCCCCCTAAGACAGTGAGTTTGTGACTCTGGCACCAGACTTTATATTAGCTCAGTAAATTCTTAGAGGAAATCAGTGGGCCTGTAAGGGGTGGCTTGAGTACCCACTCTGTTTTGTTTCAGGACTCACATGCTGCATGATATGGGTGCACGTAAAGGGATCTGATCTAGATGTGGGGGTTTTCCTATATTTTTCCAGCTCTAACCAGGACTGGCTATCTGACCTTCAATAACATTGCAAGCAGCAGAAGCTGTAGGCGCCCAGCACTTTTGACCACTTATTTCTGATGTTATGGATTTAAGTGTCTATCCTTACACACCCGTATTCTAAAAATGTCAGCTGCCGGAGAGGTGAGGCTTTGTTAATATTTGTAACAATCTTTGAAATCATTGTAAGAAAAGTGCCACTTGCAAATTATTATTTCCATATTAAAAATAATCAACACTGAACATATTGTGAAAGCCACTAGAGGCTCTGAGCGGTCTAGTCAGGGTAGCCATTTTTATATAATACATGCATCATGTGTTGGGCAACAAATTTAACTGGGCCAAACATGATGTTTCAATAGATGTAGTGTGACCAATGGGCATGAATAAGGTGAACCTTTCCCACATTTACAAAGTCTTGAAGGAAAACTTATGGAAGGCTTCCTAGTTTCAAAATATTGGCTCAATTTTACATTCTTTGCACACACTACATTTCCATTGAAGTCAGTGGTGTTTTGAGACCTATAAGGAATATTGAATAGGGTGCTGTGTTTTTATTACATTCCTTACACCAGCTCATCCCTGTCCCCAAGCATCTGCATAGGCAGTGATTGCATTGGCCAAGCCCTTATTTTAAATCAAAGGAGATGAGGCCTGAGTGTAGCCCATACCACAGAGAGAATCACCATAGCAGCAGAAAAATGAAGCAACTCCTCCTGCTGCGAATAATGTAAGGGATTCTGTTCTTGACCTGTGCCCCACTACACACGGTTCTAGCAAAATCCATCTGAATGAGGAAAAAACTGCTGAACCGACATAAACTGAAAGCTTAACAAAATTCAAAAATGCAATGAAAAATAGAGCAGGTGGCACATAGATTTTCTATTTAAACTCTACCAGCTCTCTTTCCTGAGCCCATTTCTCTCCGAGCTATGGAACACACCTGCCCAAGAGCTAAATGTGCATAAATTCTAGGCCTTTTTAAGAAACAATCACTTTGCCAACAAGAGACATATGAAAAATGTAGGCCTGTCTTTGCTTGGTATCACTGCCACCTCTTGGATTAAGGAATTCCATGTCCTCTAATGTCCCCCTTCTCATTCAGCTCTTTTATATGACTAGCCAAATGTATCCAGATTCATTTTAATGAATGTGAGTCATTTCCCGTATTCAGGAGGCAGAGCTGTTTACATTGTAAGTAAACACACTATCAGCAGTGCTAAAAATAAACAGGCAGTACCTTCAGGAAAACCTATATGGTAAAAGGATATATACTGCTGAACACAAAAAACCCAAAAAACATGCTATACTTTTCTTCATATTGTAGCTTAAAGAAACAAGGACATATTCTGATCTCTGTTGCAGTGGATTACTCTGGATTTCCATCAGCGTAAATCAGAGCAGAATTATGCCCTTCATATTTCTTACAATGACATTTTAAATTCAAAATCTTGAACTATAGCATAGCTTTTATACCAAATGCAGCATATTTTATATTAAAGAAATCCAAATGCTAGTGTTTTAATTTATGAAAAACAAATGTACAGTTCTTTCTAGCCACTGAAACCCTTCTTTGTGTTTTAACTTGTATAATAAACATTCCCTTTTTGATCCCCTGAAGATCTCAAGGCCAACCTGACATTATACAAAATAAAGAAAATGTGGCTGGACTATGATTTTTTTTCCTGTGATAGGGCGGACTCTGGTGTAGTGTCTCAAAAACCAAGCTCATAAATCATTAAGTCAATCAACAAGTCTGAGGAACAATGTGTTCTGTGATTTTAATTTGTTTGTGGAAAATGTGTAAATAGATGCTGGCAATGAAGTTGGAATATGATGGATACTACTTAGAAATTAAATGATTCAAAGATTAATCTTCTCCATGTGTTGTAAAAAAGGCTAGAGGTCTCATTTTCTTATCCACTGAAATACCAGTATCAAATATTGGCTTTTAAAAAAAGCAAAATGTCTTTAGTTTATAATGGATGCTCCTCACTCTCTGACCAGTGTCCAAAAACATGGACAATGAATGTTTCAAGAACAGAAAGAGAAAACTCTCAGCGGAATATTTTTATGTGAATATAACCACAAGAAGCCAGAGCCCCATCAGCTCCACAACACTTGCTGCACTACAGCCTGGTGGTATGCCCTCATGGACTAGACATGGTACTAAGTTCTACAATCTCATGCTGGTTCTGTAACTCTCTGTGTGCGGCCTTCCCTTAGCATTGTCTCAGTATTTTCTCTTGTAAGAGTGGCTGACAAAGTAGATGACTACTCTGTCTGCTTCACAGGTAACTGTGAAGATCAGTTAGTTAATGTTTGTACAGCACAAATAGAGCTGGTCATATAACATAAAAACCTGTTTGCAAAGAGTTTGTCAAAAGAGAAAATGGGTTTTGAATCAGCCTGTCTATGTCTCTTTGTTCTTGATCATTTACAAACATGCACACAACTGAAGTTCCTTCATACAAATGTTCACAAACAGCTCATTTAAAGCTCCTACCTGAAATTAATTTCAGCTATATACAAAATGTATTATCTGCGGAAATTCATTTTAGAGAAAAGCAGAAGTTGTTTATAAAGGATACATCGTCCATTCTAGGAAAATCAAACATACCTTGTGATTTTAGAAACCAGCCACAAAGCTCAAATATGAAATAACCAAATACACATTGCAAACAGCTTACAAATAACAACTCATACCTCAAATATGTTAATGAAAACTATTCACTGAAACATTAACAAATTAGTAAAAAAGTGATTTAGCCATGGACAATTCACAATTTGGGAAAAAAGGTCAAAATTTGATAAACAAATTTTGCAACTAATGGTTTACCAGCTCTGGGAACAGGAGCTTTAAAGGTATTTAGATACCTAAAGATGCAGAGAGGTATCCAGTAGGATTTTCTAAAGCACCTAACTGCCCCAACTCAATGGAAGTTAGCTGACTATGCATTTTGAAAATTTCACTACTTGCTTGCATCTCTAGGCACATAAATGTCTTTAAAAATCTGGCCCTAAATGCTTATGAAGTGAAAAGTGTTATCTACAGGCTTGTCTTCATTGCAACAGTTAGCTCAAGTAATTCCATTCAAGGTAGCCTAGTTCAGCTCAAAGCAGACACGCTACAGCACAATACTGTACCTACACAGAGGCACATCTGATTAGCAGCACAGAGTCACTGGATTAGCCAAGTGTTTGAATTAGCATCTGATGAGTTTTGCTAATTTGAACTGTAGCCTTCAGTTGCACCTCCAGTGCATTACTTGCTGGAACCCCAGCCGTACTCAAGCTTCAAACCAGGTCTCGAATTGGCCAGCTAGCTTGGGTTTGAAGCACCACTGACCTTTAGCTAGAGATTTTTGTGTGTGGAGAGGAATCAGGTTACAGGCAACGTTCAAATTATACCTTGAGCTGGCAGTGGAGCAAAGGCAAGCCCCAAGTGCCAAATATTAGGCTTGGTCTACACTGACAATATCGGTCGACAGAATGAGGCTTCCGTCAATCACATACAGTATGTGTCTCTACTGGCATGTCAGCTCCATCAACCTAAAGCATGGTAAAATTTGACTTAATAAAACCATCTCCGCAAGTGGCATAGTGCTGAAGTCGAATTGAATGGGTTGAATGAGCATCAGTGTAGGCAGAGCACACCATAAATTGGCCTCTGGGAGGTATCCCATAATGCTCTGTTGTGACCACTCGGGACATTTGCACTCTGCTGCACTGCGGCCATGTGCACAGGAAACAGCCTCTTGTCTGAAGACCCGTGAAATTTTGAATTCCCATTTCCCTGACTGGTCAGCATGGAGAGAGCTTTGTAGCTGAACTGCTCATGGCGACTGCACGTTTCAAATGCACTCCAGCATGAAGTCGACCAGAGGTCTTGGATTTCATTAGCCTGTGGGGCAAAGAGTCTGTTCTGGCTCAGCTTCAGGCCAACAAAAGAAATTTGGATAGCAACAAGAAGATACCATGTGGTATGGTGGAGAAGGCTACAACAGGAAGTTGTTCTGGCTCATCACCAAAGACATGCCGCTTTTATGAGGAGCTGCATGCGATTCTTGGCAGTGACCCCACCACTGTTCCACCACGCAGCATAGATACTGCTGTAGAATCCCAGTCAAGGATTAATGAGGAGGACTCTGTGGAGGAGAAGAATGAGGAGAACAGGGGGCAGGCAAGTGGGGTATCCATTTTTCCTGAGAGCCATGACCTGTTTTTTACCCCAGAGGAGCCCAGCCAGATGCAAGACAGTGTGACTGACTGAGATACCGGGGAGGCACATCTGGGAAGTGTGTATAGTAAATCGTATTTCTGCAGTTATAGCCTCACTTCAACTTCTTATTTCTGGAGGCGGAGGGAAAAAAAAAAGGCGTCTGTGTATGTGGGGATGGGCTTCTTGGGTGTTGGTCCACCTAAGCAGAGAGTTAGCCCCAGAACAAACTATTTATGTGCACAGGGATGCTCTGAGAATCCTCCATGGATATATCTGAGAAACATTTATGTAAGTACTCTGCAATCCTTTGTAGAAAGTTTCTTGGGAGGGCAGCCTTACATCTTCTGCAATGGCAGGACATTTTTCCCCACCACTCTGTTATTATATGAGCAGACATCATTGCAGAACACAGCATAGCAGCAAATCTTTTTTTCCCCGTGTGTGTTACCCACAGGAGACTGATATCACACATGGTCACCTAGGAAATATGGCGCAAGTTTACAGTACCTGACCAATATAGTCACTGCGTGTTATTCCCCTGCCATGGATGGTGTCCTGGGCCCCAACACAGACAATTCCTAGACATGACATTCCTAGACATGGCATAGGTGTTAGGGGACCAAGGATGAGTGCCTCTATATTTTCTCCAGAGACACTTCACCCACACCCTCTTCCAATCCCTTTGGACCATCTCCTCCCAAACCAGTCTTTGGAATGGTAAAGGAGAGCCCAGTGATCCTGCTGCTTGGTTAAGAGTAGATTGGGAAATTTAGTGCTACAGAGATTTCCCTATAATGGATACAAGGGTCCCTTACTTATCATGGCTGGAACACCACTCCAACCCATGCAACACATCCAGATTGGTATACAGGTCTGGCATTGCCTTGTGAATATGAAGAGGAGTTCTTTTTATATTGTAACGTTATTTTTCATCCATGGGACCAGCTAACAATGGAATCTTTGTGCTTTGCTTGCCTTGCAGTGGACAGCTTAGCCTTCATCCCAAATACTACTCCTGCAGAGTGCCTTTCCCAGATTAAAAAATGAAAAAAAAAAAAACCCTCAGGATGACATGTTTAAAGAACACCTCTGCGGCTTCTGACACAGAGCTCAGAGTCTGGAGGATGTCCTTGTCAGAAAAACTAAACATGGACATAGAATACAGAAAATCAGCACAGGAGCAGGAATGTGCAACACAACAGATGTTGCGTATTATGAGGGATCAGTCTGATATGCTGAGGCATCTGGTGGAGCTCCAGGAAAAGCAGCAGCAGGACAGACTCTCTCTGCAGTCCCTGCAAAATGCTTAGCTAACAAGCTGTTTCCCAGCCGCCACCCCCAAGTGTTTTAGGAGGATGCAGTACATGCTCCACTCCATGCCAGGTAAAAGGGGAGCAGAAAGAGGCAACGGCCCCTTTAAGAACTGGGAATGTGCATGCTTTGCTGTTTGCACAGTCACACTTCACTCTGGATCCTCTAACAGCCTTATAAGAATGTTAAATTATCTTCCTTTCCCCCCACTGTAACAGATCACCAATAAAAGCTTACTGCTTTAATAAAAAGACTCTTTATTCATTGAGAGCACAGGGATTGTTGTCGGGGGAGAAAGGGCAGGGGAACAATGGTGCAAGGGTGGGGGATGGGAAGGGAAGGCACAGCCCTTACAGAGACATATATTACTGCAGCTCATTGCAAAAATGTGTTTTCCATGCTTCTCTGAGGTGCAGTGCTCTACAGGTGGCTTTCAGCGTTGCACTAGTAGGCTGGCTGCAAATTTTGAGCAGCCAGATATCAGCCTCCATGATCCAACCCTGTGAGAAATTTCCCCCTTTGTTTCACACACATTATGGAGCACCCAGCAGGCAAAGATAGCAGTTGGGATGTTGCATTCACTGCGGTCTAACCCAGTGAACAAACTGCGCCATCGTGCTTTTAAGTGGCCAAATGCACATTCCACTACCATTCTGCACTTGCTGAGCCTATTACTGAAACGCTCCTTCTCACTGTCTAGGTGCCTGGTGTAGGGCTTCATTAGTCAGGGGAACAAGGGATAGGCAGCATCCCCCAAGATCAGTATTGGCATTTCAACATCGCCAACATTTATTTTTGGTCAGCGAAGAAAGTGCCTGCCTGCATCTTTTTGAACAGACCTGAGTTCCTAAAGATGTGCATATCATGCATCTTTCCAGACCACCCCACATCAATGTCGGTGAAGCGTCTTCTGTGATCCAAAAGTTCCTACAACACCATTGAGAAGTATCCCTTTCAGTTTATGTACTCTGTGGCAAGGTGGTCCAGTGCTAAGATAGGGATATGCGTGCCATCTATTGTCCCACCACAGTTTGTGAACCCTATTGCAGGAAACCCATCCAATATGTCTTGCAGATTTCCCAAAGTCACTACCGTTCTTAGCAGAAATCTATTAATGGACCTGCACACTTGCATCACAACAGCTCCCGTGGTGGATTTCCCGACTCTGAATTGATTCCCAACTGTCTGGTAGCAGGCTGCGGTTGCTAGCTTCCACAGAGAGATGGCCACTCACTTCTCCACCGTCACAGCAGGTCTCAAGCAAATATTCATGCATTTCAGGGCTGGGGACAGCTCTGCGCAAAGTTAAGGAAAGTAGCCTTTCACATACGAGTGTTCTGCAGCCACTGCTCATCGTCCAACACCTTCATAATGATGCGATCCCACCAGTCAGTGCTTGTTTCCTGGGACCAGAAGTGGCGCTCCACTGAATAAATATGGTGCATGACAGTATGCAGGAAACAGGAATTGTTTCTTTCTATGGCTTGTAGCAGGGTGGCTTCAGTAACATCGCAATTTTCTGCAGTGCAGCTCCTGGCTTGAAAATACTGCAGGGTAAGTCTTGAGGTATTTGTGAGGCTTATAATGATAGTGCACAGCTGAGTGGACTCCATGCTTCTCTGCAACAATGTGCGCGCAGCAGAGACGGGTTTGGGGAAATGGCATGAAAAAATGTTTGTTGTGGGCAAGAAGGATGGGGGGAGGGAGCACAGTGCATAATAGAAGGATGACAACCTTTCCAAAAGACCCTGCGGGTAGTTGAACTGTGGGATAGCTACTCACGATGCACTGCTTTGATTATCAATGCAAGAGAGGCAAACCCCCAACGCAATGCACCTGGAGTGATCACGCTTCTTCGACTTCATAAATTCAGCAGGTGAAAGTCATCTGAAATTAAATTGAGTTTACTCTGCAGTGTAGACATACGCTTAGCCATGCCTATAAGCACAATATATTATTTGGTCTTCAGTTTTTAGAACATGCAATCTATCTTGTATAAAGTTTTGTGATGCCTCTAAATGTAATGCCCTCTAATGTAGATATCTGCGAAGCACGTCATGTATTGAATCACAGCTGTAAAAAACATTTGTATTTGTTTTTGAAAGGGAGATAAGTCTTTCCAAATTCAAAGACACCTGCATAACTGATAGGTGTAGGTGGTCATTTGAAACTTAACTGGAGAGGTGCATATTTCAGTCATAAAAAAAAACTGAAGCAGATGAGTTTTTAACTGAAAACAAAGTTATGAAATAATAAATATAACAGCAACTTAGAAACTGGGTCTCTCCCGTCTGTCTACCCATATGTAACTGTAAAACAAACAACCACCAAACTAATTAGGAGCTGGCACTATGAATGCTGATAGGGGCCATCAGCTAAGCCCCCAGAAAATAAAACTTCCTTTAATTTCCTTCAGTTTATTTTTATTTTTAAGTAACAACTAATTGAAAAAGCAGAAAAAAATTAAAAATAGGTTTGGATCAGGCCCTATTTTAGACTCCCACTGGGTTCAATTGGCTTTGGATCAGGACCATAACTTATGGCGACTAATTTATTTTGATAACTTTTTTTGCTTCTTTTTTAATTTGTGAAATGTCTATTCGTGAACTATGTTCATGAATGTATTTGTTGTATGAAATTCTGCTTGTGAATAATTCTTGGTCTTGTTCATGAGTGGTTCATTGTGAGATTTTATAATCCAAATTAAAACAAAGTGATAAACAAATACATTTTAAAAAGGAGATCTTGCATTACACATGCCAATCATCACCCTGTCCTTCCTGCCAGTATTTATGGGGCCATCTATTTCTTCACCTTCTATCTACCTGCTTGGATGTTTGTTCTTTTCCTTTTTTTCTTTTCTGCATTCTGCCTGCCAGTTTTGGGGCAGGCTTTGTGTTTCTCTTTATATTTGTACAGTGCTTAGGACATTTTGGGTGCTACTGCAATATAAATAGACTGTTTTTATGGGACACAAATGTCATGTGTTATGTCTCTATTACCTGGTTGAATGAGTGGAACTCTTAGAAAATTAGCAGCTCAGTAGTAATTCATACATCTGAATCTGAAATTAACTTTCCAAAAATATTTTGCAATATTCAGCGCTTTGGCAAACATTCCTGCCAGTAAATTCACTTGCTAGAACCTTGGTGAAAAGTGAACACAGACGGGTGTAAACCCAGTTGAGAGGGATATTAAAAATGTAAGTAAAGAATTAATGTGGTAGTATTTTCCCAGCTCCCCCAGCATTTCCTCTAGGGCAACAAAGACTAGCTGGTCTTAGATCTATGAAACACTTGCAGCTGCACAACATGCCTCCTTGCACTTAATTTAATTTTTGACTGCTTTGTCAACAAACTGGCACCCCCTAGGTAATTCTGGCATGTCCTTGGAAAAGTTGTAAGACTGGTTCCGCAACATAAATATAGTCAATGGGTAGTGTGACAGATTTACTACTTCTCTTTTCCATTCTAATCACTGCCTACAATGTCATCCATACCTTCTGTTACCTCTATTGCCAGAACTTCCTAAAGCACCAACATGAGTTTTGTTAAACTCCTTTTCAAAAGCGTTCCTTTGCTTTTCAGCTATGTAGCACGTGGGCCTCACATGACCTAGATGAGGTAAAGATAGGAAATATGTACAGCAATAAGCCCTAATGAGTCACATGAATGTTGCTGCATACACATGAATATACTACTTGGAAAAGGTGCTACTGTACCTCTCATCATCAATCCAGTCACGCCCTTAGAATGACTCAGAAACATTGTTAATGTACCAGCTCCACTACGAAATAGAAACATGTGGCAAACAAGACAAAGGACAATTGTGTTGTCATAGGTTCCCCAAGTGAGGGGGATGTAAAACGTAGACAAGACCACAGTATCTTCTATTGCCTTTCCTTGCTTTATGCTGCCTGAGTTAACCCAGCAAATTTTATTTCCTGCTCCTTGCTAGATCTCCCCACTTGTCAACTGCAGTAGGTAGTTCCTCTCCCTGGTACTCCACTGACACAAAAAAACTGTCCTAGTTAGTATAATTCCAATATTGCACATTCTGCTGTGATTGAAGGTTTTAAATCCAGCTAGGGCATATCAGCAACAGAATGTACTGGCTGCAGTAGAAATTGAGCTCTTTAACCACCAAACAAAGCACTCTTAGAAGTGGTCAGAGAGGGACAGAATCTGTGAGGCGGGGCTTAGGCGAAATATGTGCCAGAAGATGCTGAAGCTTGAACCCATGTTCCAGCTGCCTAAACAGAATTCAAATCTCAAAGGGTATAACATTTGAATCCCTCATGATGGATTAGGTTTAAAAGTTACAAGGATGAATCCTTCTTTGCCTGATATTTTCTTTATAGTTTCTTGGATTATGGCAAAAACTCTTTAAACTCAGCATGCACAAAACTAAATTAGCTATTTTTTACTAAATTGGGTGACTTTTGAAAGTAGTTTTCATAAATGTTCTTCAGATCCACATACCCTGTTTCCCTCTAACAGACTCCCTACTGTGAATGTGAGGGTTGCAGTTCACCTGATTAAAGATCAAATCAAAATCACGTGATGCAATAAGTGAGGGCAGCCCGTTAGCCTTCAGCTGTATCTTTACTGGGAGACATGTTTCACTATGATCAAACCTTACATAAGGACAAAAGAGGTATGTGTGAGAGAGACAAAACTCTGGCAAAAATGCTTTAAAAAATCAAAAACAATTTTAACTTCTCTACCCAGAGGTCATGAAATAATGGCAGATTGAAAACTAATTTTTAACCTTTTCAGTAATTTATCAAAGGAGATAGATATTATTTTCTAGCTAAATGGACAACAAAATTGACCAGCCAATGAAGTCTGGAGAGAGATAGGTGATAACTGTAGCTTTATGTTTGAGGTTTACCCAGTCACTAGTTTGAATTATCAGTAGTTTTTGAAGGAGAAATTCTGATAGCTACAGCTGCTCAATTAAAATGGAAACTTGTGAAATATCTCAACAGCTCACAACAGGCTCTGATGCATGCACTCTTATGTATTCTGAAATAATATGCAATATAAATCTCTCTCTGGTATATATGTTCAGTGCAAATTACAATAAATTAATAATCACTCTGGTTAAGATTTTCAAGAGCAACATGGAATTTTGGGTGTGTGATTGTCAGAGGCTGGATGCTCAGCATTTGCTGAAAATCAGGCCAGCTCAAGGTGTTTTAAACTGAGCACCAAATCAGGAGCCACTTTGGGAAATATAGGTTATCTCACAAATAGTTTGAGCAAACTTCCTCTCATTGCTCCAATATTCTGCTTTTACTACATGCATGATTCCCATGTGACTTCAAAGCACTGCTCGTGTAGGGGGAAAAACAGAATACTTAAATTAAATTTTAGAATGAGAGTAGAAGTTTGGGGACATATCTTTAAATGTTGACAAGATATGAACTTTGAGTCCCCAAACTTGTATAATATTATTGGTGGTGTTATTGGTCCAGTGAATATCACGTTATCTACCTTTATTTGCTTTTAGGATCAATATGACTACAGACATTTTCCTCCTAAAATGGAGAAGTCATAATGATACAAAATAGTTAAGTCATAATAACAAAATGATTAGATAATGAATAGTTTGTGCATTAAAGTTATCAGTAAACCCAGCTTTTCTGATTGGCCCTGTTTGACAACTAAGGGCGTTAAAGTTACAAAGGTACATTATTACTTAATAATTAACTTTGAATCTCACTAATCACCATGATTTTATTGTCAGTATCTGAAGCACAAAATCAATTTGGTTCTCTAAGGTAGTGAGTTTGTTTAATTAGAAGCAGCCTTTAATAATGGGAAAATATTAACACATTATGTACTTGTATATCTTTCAAAATTGCCTAAACCAATATACTTTCATTGTGTACACTTCCTTAGCGAAGTTTGTGTGTGTGTGTGTGTATAATAATAAGTTGATATCTTTATGATTGCTTCACTTTATCATTTGAACAGCTGTGTATATTACAAAGAATAGTACTAGCATGAAGAAGTACCATAAATATAATTTTAAATAGGGAGAAAGAAAAGGCATCTCTCTATATACCGCAGACCAGGACCAAGCAAAGGATGTTTGGCCAGTTATTTGATTTGCACAGACATACATAGTCACACTCAATAAACCTTTAGTCTTGATGCTGAAAATATTTCAGTGAGTGCAATCACAGGGTCCAAAGGTGGACTAAGGTGATATTCTGGAAACATTTCTCATTGAAAATGGAATATAAACATATTTTAAGAAGAATAAATATTTGATTCAAGTGTCTGAAAGAAAGAATGACCCAGGAAATCTGAAGTCTTTAAAGAGGAGATAGAATTTGCAAAAAGCACTTTCTACCAGGCTTTCATTGAAAACAAAATACTGTGATGGATTATTATAATAAAGTTCAAAGACAGAGTAGCTACTGTTTCACATTAAGTACCCGGCAACTGAATGGATTCTCATCTCAACTGCTGTTTTCCCACGTAATTACAAAAGATTCCTTATAGTAGTGCTTTCTGGACAGGCAGCATTGTAGTATGTGCCATGTCACCTCCCGCATCACTCTCACCCAAAGTGTTGAACTGTCTTGAAGCTTGGGATGAATATATCCCAGCAATTAACCCTTATTACACCACAAAGCAAGAAAGCAAATTAAAACATACAGACCAAGGATAATCCAAGTGCAGCATAAGGTCAATTATTTCCCAGGAACAATAAAAGATTAAAAAAGAAAAAAAAAAGCAGCAATCTGTTTGTACCTATCCCTGTGAGGTGAAGCAGATAAATACTATTTATGGAAATTGTTAAAAAGATGTTCATCTTGATACATTTTCCCTTTGTCCTACTTCATAGCAACAAGCAATCAACTAGTCTAGGAGCCTAACTTTGTCTCAAAGGCAGGGTCTATACAGAGTCATACCGCAGCAGCAGGATTTCGGAGAGGCACTGTACGAGAGTCCCAATGACTCCAGGAGCTTCCAAGTGGTCCCTATTACACCATTAACTAAGGCTGTCTTCTTCAGCCAGCCAGATCTGCTGGCCAGTGCAGGGTGGGGAAAGGGCCATAGCCTCATCTTTTCCCCAACTCTTTGGAGGTGGCTAGCAATGCGAGGGGTGCTGCCCAGCAGCAGCAGTCCCTGAGCTCACAGGAGCACAATCCTTTGACGCTGAGCACAAAGAGGGAAGACTACTTCTCACTTACTTTTACATCCTGGAAGGGTGCCTAATATAAAATGAGGTTAATTAAGCTGTAATAAGAAATCCATATGAACAAAAGAAGATAGTTTGAATCAGCAGTGTCGTGCTCAAACCAAAGGTGTGCCCTGGTCCCTCTCTACATTATTCATTAAAAATAAAGGTTCCATAATCTTTTAAACAGTATAGGAGATTTTATATTTCTTTTAGCTGCATGGCAGCCAGGTTCTGCACAAGCATAATTCAGCACTCACCAGAAAAGCCTCATGGCCTGCAGTCGGAGAAAACAGAATCTAAGACCATACAATGAGTTTCGGAATTGGCAGGGTGAAAGTACACTAATAACAAATGCACAAATAAAAAGATTAAAAAGATAGAAGGTAGGTAGATAGATAAATGGGAAGGTAGGTAGGTAGACTGATAGAAATCTGAACTCTAATAATGCTGTGAATTAAAAGCGCTGGGTTTCTACAGCGCAGTTTGTGGGGTCCTGTAGCCAGTGGAGCACTGCCTCAGTCTGTGCTGAACTTGGCAGGGTTTCTGTCGACTTACACCAATAGTTTTTGGATCCCTTTACTGAGCCTGAGGTGTGAGTACCCAACATTACACAGGTGCCACCGCACTTTGCAGTTGATAGCATGAAAGCCAAATACTGTCCTCAGAGAGACACATGTAGCTTCCTCGGCCCCAAGAATGAGATTTTGGAAGCTTTCCACTGACAGTAGTCTCTCAGCCCTCTAGCAACCATGCATATGGTAAAGTAGACAGCTGTGGGGATGGGAGCTATTTCAGAAGCTCTGAACCTATTCTACAGGCAACATGTTATCCTGAATTATAAAACTTTACTTTAAAACAGCAATCAGGCTGACAAATAAACCCTCTGCTGTTTTTAATATGAAGAGGGCCACAAATTCCAATTTGCACAACTTTTTTTTTTTTTAGCTTTATTAGTCTCAAGACCATACAGATTGAATTTTGCACACCATGAATATGTAAAAGGTATATTATTAAGACCTGATTCGGTCCTCAAAGCTCCATTCGTGTTACTGAAAATTCTGACTGTTGAATGACTGCAGTATTATATTTAAGGCCAGATTTGCCCAGCCAAGTGCCAGGCCAGGCCGTGGTGGCAGCTGTGTCACAGGGAGCATTCCCTCCCATCTTGTGTGCCAGGCAGTGTTCCAGTCCCTATAATGAGGATATGCTATACTAGATTTTCGCCATTACATTTCCAACCTCTTCAAGCAGCCCTCCACCAACAACTAGTCTGGGCCTCATCCAAAGGCTTTTGAGAGCAATGAACAGATCTCCCATTGACTGCAATTGGGATCAGAATCCAGGAGCATGGGGAGAAAAACAACTGCTGCGTATTTCCATGTGAAAAATCTACGGTATACAAAAAGGACTATTCAAATTAATGCTCCCCTCCAGGCTGCTCTTTACCATATGCATGGTTGCTAGAGGAGTAGGGGATACTACTGCCAGCAGCAAGCTTCCTAAGCTTCATTTTCAGAGTCTAGGGAGCTGCATGCCTGCATGCGTAGATATGAGGACAGCATTTGTTCTTCAGTTTTTAACACTATCAACTGCAAAATGCAGCAACACCTGTGAAAAGCTAGGCACTCACACCTCAGGCTCAATAAAGGGATTCAAAACCTGTTTGTGTAGCTCCCAACCAGGCACTGTAAACTCTGTCGATGCTAGCATGGAGCAAAGGCAGCATTGCCTTAAGCTGCCCGTGGTACCATTGGGAGGAAGAGTTACTACAGGAGTGAGTCTGCTCATAGTTACATGGGTGTAAATCACTGAACTCAGTGGGGTTATTTTATTGTAAAATTTGTGCAGATCACATCACAGTAATTGAATAAACTAGTTGGCAAAGGTGCTCCATAAAGTCCCAGAAACAGGAGGGCCCTGGGTGGGGTTGAAATTTGTTCTAAGCAATTATCTGTCTGTGTGACATCAAACAAGGCACTTAAACTCCCTGTGCCTCGGTGCACCCAGATATAATACTAAGTAAAAGCAGAACTTTGCTGAAAAACCTGATGCTTTATTAGAGCTGAACTTTCCAGTTCCGGGGAAATCAATCAGGGGAAAAGAAAAGAGTAACAGGGCTATTATAATATAGGAAGAATAATATGCAAGTAAATACCACATAATGATAGGCAGTAATATTATATAAAAGTTACTTCTGAGTAATAATATGTTTATATGTAAAAACTGCTTTGTTTTGTGAGGTATCTTCACAGTAGAATTTCATTGCTTACATATTATGACATGGTTAGGATATTTGTATAACTGATTTCAAAGTTCTTGGCTTAGTAAGAATAGTAGCCAAACATTTGATCTATAATATTGCACAGAAAGGTGTCATGTCATCTAAGAATATTGTGGTTCCTAATGTGTTGTGTGCAGTAAGCTTTGTTTTGGGAACAGTTTGAAAAACCGTTTCACCATATCATATTTTACTGCATATTTCCTATGGCTTATGAAGTCCCTGTGCAGTTACATATGCAGCCTGAATTTTAGTTGCAGGAGGGTCCATAACAAAAGATAGCCTTATTTAGATTAGATTCTCGTGACTGCTTAGGACTCAGTAGATACCAACAACAAAGCCTTTATAGAGAGCTTTCAGCAGAAATTGGTACCAGCTCTGCAACTAATTTAGAAAGATTGTAAAGCAAGAGAGAGGAAGATGTACAGCTGCCAAGGAAAGCAGCTGAATTTTCTGGAGCTTTTGAATCCTGGACTTAAATTGGGGAGCTAGTTCTAGATTCTGTCATATTATGGAATGAGTCAATCTGGAGCATTTTTGGATGGGCCCGTAGAATCCCCTACGTACTCCCCCTTACATTCTCCCAAGTCTAAATATTATAGTGATCCTCCCCAGCTGAAAAGAACTACAAACATTTGCCACCAGAGACCATTAATGTTTGCTACATGCAGGAGCTGAAGAGAGATGCAATGCCTCTTTTGAGAGAATGTAATGCCAATCCAATTCTATTTAAAGCCATGGAAAGTTTCTCATTGGTTTCAGTGCACAAAATGAATGATCCGCTGCTCTTCCCATCCCGAAGAGTTGCTTTTGGCCAATACTGAATTGTGACTGGTGGTGAACTAGTGACTATTACTGGTCCCTCTGCCTGCGTATTCTGGAAGACACAGCTGTCGGAGATATACAGAAATAGATATAGATATTTATATGTATATATGAGATATTTTTCAGAAAACTGGGAAGAAAATGAATTAACCATTACCAGTAAAGAAATTGACACTGAACCATATATGTGATTGTTTCAAGGTTGAGTCTTTATCATACAATAGTGAAATGATGCTAGTTTATCATATGTGCACTCATTGTGAGGTGCCGAAATCTCTCACTACATGGCGAAGCCCCTACATAACTCAATGTCAGAGTAGATGAAGCAATCTGAATCTGGTATTCTGACCTTACTGATCTCTTTAACATCTTTAAGTGAACCAAGCAAATGTCCCTTGGTTGTCATTAAATGATGTACACCCTTCATATGCCATTTGTCACAAAGAGTATTCTGGCTGGAAGTCTAGAGCTCATGGCAAGAGAAAGCTGTAATAGCTTCAGATGCCATAGATGACACGCACATGAAAGCAGTGAACAGAGTTCCTTATGCTCCTGGATCATACATACACGTTTTTCCAACACTTTTAAAGTCTGCTTTTCCAGAGCAATAGAAACATCAGACACAAGACGTGAAGTTTCTTATTGCTGCATTGAAGACATAAGAAGAACTGATAAATTAGTCAATACATATCGTATATACATATTCATGGGTGCAGAGTAGAATTATTATTAGCACTGTTATTATTAAATAAGGCTGTACTTAGCATTTTTGTGTTCACAGCATTTTACAAACATTAACTAATTATGCTATTTAGAAAATAAAATATCTGTCCTATAAGAAGCTTTATTATACCCAACTGACAAAAGAATAGAATGAATAACTGAGATCACATGGGAATGTAAAGAAAACAGTATAAATGCTTGTTGCGAATACATAATTTAGAAATAATTCCAGAGAGAATTTGTGAACCATACGGTTCTGTTATGAATTAAAGGTTAGCCAGCAAATATCTGTGGTTATTAATTGTAATGATTTAGCTTTACAAGTTTCTATAGCATCTGTTCAGCTGTGCAGACATTTTGTTTATATTACAAATGGCAGCCTTGGTCACTTCTGAGGTGACATCTGACTTTGCTGCCAGTAAAACTGCATCCTAATATTTGTTTGTGTGATGTTTTTGGGAGGTGGGACGAGGTTGTTTTTAATCATCCTATTTTTCTTCTCTTCCACTTTCCTGACCCCTCAAAACCTTACAGAAGGATAACATGCAGGCTATTTTAGGATTTTAAATACCTCTTGTGTTCTTTTGATTTCCAGGAGCAGTGCATAATGGACAAAACAAGGAGTTAGGAGCTGTGGGTTCCATTTCTCACTCCACCACTAAGGTGGTGCACAGCCATGCATAAGAAGCTTAGTGTTACATTGTGCCTTTACATCACCTAGGCCTAGGTCCCTTTGCTCACTAAATCCCTCTGCTCATTAGCATCCTCAGAGCCATATTTTGAAAATATACTCTGAGAGTCAAAGAGAGGGAATCCTAGAAGAATTTTGAAACAGTGATGTAGCTAATAAATGGTGAAATCTTTGACCGATTTTGTACAGGCTTCAAAATAATCCAACACAGCTGCTAATGATTCTGCCAATCCAGAATAACATTGATCATTTTCATGGCAAAGGTATAGGATGCCTAAATTGTGACAGTCTCATTGAAGGGATCAGTTATTTTTAATGTGCCATGTTTTTATTGTTTTTAATTATTTTGGGGATGGGGGTGAAGAGGGAGGGTGCATGGCAATTTCTAATGAGTAATACAGATCGTCACAATTTCCTCCTCCTTTTTGTAACTGCCTGGATGTTCAGGGGTTATAATAAACATAGTCAATGACCTAGAAAGATGGGCTATTAGGTGAGCCTGCCAGGTTTAAAAGATTTGTGATGCATGTGCTAGTACAGTAAGTACACATGGTTCCTGCCTGGTCTCTCATGGTCCTCAGCACAATGACAGAGGTGCCAAAGAAACAATAAGAGAGTGAGAATTAAAAAAAAAAATCCAATAACCCAGCAACAATTTAACAGCAGATGAGTCAATGAAGTCTGTTTGAGTTAAGGCTCTAACTGGTGTGACTACACTCAACAGTAGTATCCATATGGGAGTCTGGGACTTGGAAGGAAGGCTTGCAAGTACAAACCCGCCTCCTCATCTCCCGGCTCCTGAGGGAAAAGGAGGATAATTCTGAATGCACAAAGCTATCTCAGTTTTATAGCACAAAATTTTGAAAACTTTCTGATAAATTCCAGGGACTATCGAGGAAAAAATGGCCCATCCCTGTGTAAAGAGTCAGGCCCAGATCCTCAACTATGAGTGAGGTTCACAAAGTGCAGTGAGGAGGTGGCCTTTGTCTTCCCTGACCCTGAACTGGCTATGTCCCAGGCCAGTTCCTTGATATAGTACAAATCTCAGGCTGCTCTAAATTACACTTACTGCCAATGGCCCCAGCCAGGGATCATCAGGGAATAGAAACACCTTAGTTCAGCATTTCCCAACTGGTGTGCAGTGGCAGACTGGTGTGCCGTCAGGCCTGAGCAGAAGTGTCACGGAATTTTTTGAAAAACTACTTGAAGAGTTTTGTATTGGCTCATAAATATTAATGAGTTTATTTGGAGACTATATGGTGGCGTGCCTCAAAATAATTAAAGCTATCAAGGTGTACCACAGCAGAGAAAAGGTTGGGAACCACTGCCTTAGCTATAGCCCTGCATTGGCAGTTTGGAAGGAGTAATGCAAGAGCTGCTGTTTCATTTCTATCCTACCAGAAGACTCATCCTGACATGAGATATTCTCTTGTGATTGATTCCATCCTCTATAGAGTTGCTTTACACTGGCAATGAGGTTTAAAGCCTCTGCAATCCAGAGGAGAATCTGAGCATCTATCCTCATCCAGAGAGAGAGATAGACAGAAGGGGCAGGGTCTGGTCCTGGAAATCGTTTCTATGATATTATATTTATTCTTGAATATTGTCTTTGCGCTTCCCATATACTTTCAATGGAAGTAAAAAGTGGGGGAAAAGTGACATGTCAACGAAGGGAAAGGAAGTTTGCCAGCAAGAAAAAGAGCAGGATAAGACGTTAGGTTCTGCTTTTGAGCAGGCCAAACACTGAATAGGTCTGGGAGTCCCATTGCCTGCACAGGGATTGCTCACCTGCCTGCCCAAGGCAATGATACTTTTAAACAACCTTTTTGCAACCTAAAAGTGCAGTTTTAGATTGAAAATTGACCCTTTAAAACTGGCATTATGGAGGTCCACTTCTACTGTACTTCAATGATTTTAGTTTCAAATGAGCTCAGTTTACAGAAGATCTTTTTTTTCTAACTTTAACCCTACAAGCTCAAACTGAAATGTCAAAGTCAAACTGGGTTCTTTTCTTCATTTTATGATTATTAGTGCTAAAGATTCTGCAAGACAAATTATGTGCTCAGTTACAGCTGTGTAACCCCATTGTCTCCAGATTATGTCCTCAGTGATACCTGTGCAATCCAATTGCTCATAGTGAGTTTGTAACTGATTGGTCCTCTAAGTGGAACACAATGAGCAATTCTGTTGATGATGTGCTAGAAGAAATAGAATCCAGCACAGTCATTCTTAGCTGTGTGAGTTATTTGGGGCTAATGGGATTAAAGATCAATAAAATCTATTTTTATCACTGAATTCAGCAGATATGACTCTGAATACACACAAGGTGCAGCTTTGAGGAATAAAGTGCCATTATTGCACAATCACTTTTCAGACTAGAACCACAACTTTACAATCTCTGCTTTCCCATATGTATGAATGGGTTCTACCTTCTCTCCATCCTCCTCTGCATAGTACATCTGGAGATCCTACTGGGAAGCATGAGTAAACTAGCAGCTTCCACTGACATATAGCTATAGAGAAAGTTCAGAAGACTGACCCCTATCTTCTCTAAAAGCTGTTTTGATAATTCACTTTCCACATATGCAGTACAGTTTGCATAACTTTTTCTTAAGTATTTATTGTACTCTATCTGAATGCATTTATTCTTTTTATTATTATTGCATTCCAGTGTAAATGTGAAAGAGACTGCAATTATTCAGTTTAATTACAAAAATGAATAAATTGCTAAAAATACTTTCAAGTGTTTTAAATAAAATAAAAACGAATAATTAACACTCTTTCAGAAGCCACTACTAGATGAAGCAAATTAAGGCCCCAATTTTGCAGACATATTCACATGGGTAACTTGACTTAACTTCCAGGAATTTTAACATGAAAGTTTTATTCATGCAAAATGAATTCATACTGGAAGTTTGTATGAATAATATAAAAACCAGTTAATGTTATTCTTTATTTATATGTTATTTTTCTATATTAAAAGTGTTAGTTGCCCAATCAGGGAACAGAAACTTTGTCATATGATCTTTCACCCAACACATATAATAAATAGTCAAAGCAACCAGCTCATGAACATCCCAAAGTC
Organism: Mesoclemmys tuberculata; assembly: GCA_007922155.1. NCBI lineage: Eukaryota > Metazoa > Chordata > Testudines > Chelidae > Mesoclemmys > Mesoclemmys tuberculata. The sequence continues at coordinate 14,672,497 of ML675624.1, read as the reverse complement.
TGAAAATTATTTGCTGAAATCATTAATCAAATACTTAGGAAAATCAGACGTATCCAGAGAAATCAGATTTGGTTCAGTAATGATTCACTAACCAAAAGAGGAATTAAATTTATAATGAATAAGATCAGAAATTATTATTTACACCAGGTTCTAATGTCAACAAAGCATATGTAAAAAGAAGAGAGAAAGAGACACAAATTGAACATTCCAGGATAATGCATACAGTAAGTGCAATTAAATCATGTCACCTGGATCTGACAACAGTTCCCATGATGTAGGGTGAGTTAATAACCACAAACATGAATTTATCATCTGTACTGGAAGAAAATATCTAACACCTTAGACAGCAATATAACCACACTGTAAATTCACAGAGCCATCAGAATCATAACTCATAAAATGCATATTTAAAGGTGATAATATATAAAAGATATTCACAAAAAACAATATAGTAGCGTAGTACAGTTAATGAACAGCCATATCATCCTCCCAGGTTCCATGTGCAGCACTTCTCCTGAGTGAAAATGGTACGGGGGGCAGAGTTGCATGCGCATTGTACAGGTGGTTGCCTCTATCTGCGTCCATTTTCACAGAGACAGTGGCAGGGCTCTCGGTGGATCAGCAAATGGGAAGGGGGGGAACAAATATTGGGGTGTGAGGTAAACACCATCTGTATACTAAATCTGTGAAAAATCCATTCAGGAATTAGTTCAGCTTGAGTTAGTCCTGAGAGGAGTTTTTCCATGCCATAGCAAGTGATTTGCTAGATCGCAACCAGAGCTCTCAGCATGTTGCTGGACTGAGCCCACAATGATTTGATGAACGTTCTGCCTTCTGAGTTTTCTGGGGTCCCTCCTGTGTTTATGGAGCTTGGTTCCAGTTCCTTCCTTAGGTAAAGTGGGGCTCGTACAGTTTTCATCCATATTTTGTATATCTCAGTGGTTGAATTTTTCTCCCAGAAGTACAACTTTTAAAACCCATGTGTTTTAACAACTAGAACATGCATTGTCCTTCGATATCACTGCATGATCTTCCTACCCAGTGGGCTTCATTTCAAAATCCAGTTGAATCATAGAAGGAAAAAAATAAGCTGTTTTTGCTTTTTCTTCTTTGCCCGGTTTTCATCACAAAACCTTTGGCCCCTGCCATTCTCCTAAGATCTTTTCTGCCTTCTCAGACACATGAACTGCGTGAATTCATTTCTGAATGCATTTAAACCCCGCCCATCAATCCATTCCAAAAGCCTCTTTGGATTCAGTGTACCACGAGTCAAGTACTCCTTTCTCCTTCCACGGTGTTTAACTCAAAAGTTGGCTAGAAAGATTAATACCACCTATATGGTCTGGTCTTGAAAGGCCATCTTCAAAGGAAGGCTAGGTCACTTCTTGGCCAAAGTATTACATTCCAGAAAGTGCAGCTAATTTCATAATTGCTTTTCTTACTTTCCTGTGCATCTCTTTGTTGCACCACTGTTTTACAAAACATCCAAAAAGAGTGTTTAATTCTTCTGACATATTTTACTGATCTTCCAAAGAAATTGGGGTAGTGGCTAGTTACGTGAATTTTCCATTACCGTCCTCTCCAACACCCAAAACTTGAAAAAATGGATTGAAATTCCAAATGAAATGAAGGATATAACAATTGTCTTTCAGGTGGGATATGATATATATTTTTAGCAGTTTCAAACTCTGACTACAACGTGGTACTGTTATTTTCATCAGTATTATTTGGCTGTGCTCCAAAATGGCATTTCTGCTGCTTTGAAATAGGGTTCCCTGAGCAACTGGGGGACTAGGTGTGAGTTTTAAAGGCACTTTAAAATTTAGACACGGGTTGTTTTGTAAGGGGGGATTGAAACTGTGAGGTTTGTTCGGCTTTTTTTGTTTGTTTGTTTGTTGTTATTGGCTTTGTTTTATGCCTCTTTCTCCCTTTAATATTTTCCTTGGTCTTGTCAACCCCATTTTCTCATTACTGGTCCCTTCCTGCTTCTCCTCCCACCACTTCTCATTTCTCCCTTCCCTCTCTCTTCCTAGCTCATCCACTTTCCCTTCTCCTCCACTTATTTAATGGGCTAGATCTTCACCTCCCCAGAGGAACCTTCAGAAGACTGGACGAAGGAACATGGAGTGTCACAGTGACTCTCCCATCAGCTGGGAGATGTTTTAGGGAGACGCAGAGAGGGGGGGCACTGCCTCCCAAATCAGCAGACCCTAGGGATCTGTGGTGGTGATGGCTCAGGGATGAGTTGCATTTCTGATCTTCTCAGCGGCACTCTTTCCAAGTGACAGGCTCTTCCCCAAAGTGGAACCCCATAGTTCACCCCACCTTAGACTGGATCATCAGGCTACAACATGGCATAGTCACACCGTCTGCCAGTTGCAGTGTGAGTGGTGGCGAATGCTCCCTTGCAGCGATCACAAATGCACACCCTCAAATGAGAAGTTCCACTATCTTCACCTCTCTCCGAGTAAAGCCTCCCTGTTTCCAACTGTGTTAACATGACAGGCCCACTTGCAACTGGTACCTGCAAGACATTCTGGGTGCCTGTGACCAGTGGCTTATTAAAGTGACTCAGAACAGCTCCTTCCAAACAGATGTATTGTTCATTGGCCCAAAGGTTCACAACAAGCAGAGAGAAAGGGTTAAATCCACAACAAGCCTGGATGTGTGGGGCTTCCCTGAAGCTCACCACTTCTCTTAAAAGTTAGGCAAGCCCAGTGGTCTCTGGTACATTTCTACCATTGTTTCATTTTCTGTTTCTCATTCTCATACACACACATGCACAGATCCTGCTTTGCTTTAACTCCAGGCAGACAGACAGGCTATTATCTAACAGGCACACTGAGGCACATGCTATTCATTAAAAAAAATAATACAGATCACTTCCACATTCTTCACTGTGGTGAATGGAAGTCCTAGTCCCAGGAGGCAGAACTATCTCTATTGAGGATCTATCCATCCTGATACTTCACTGGGCCACCATATTCAGTGGCAGCTAAACAGCACCCTTTCAGGAACTTTGTTGCCATTGGCTGACCCTTTCCTTGTAGTGTAGTAGCAGCTAGAGACTATTCAGAGCACTAACTGCTTGAAGTAGAATTGACTCCTGATTGGACTGATGCATGGAAATCTGTGGAGTCAGCAACAGATGCTGCTGCACTGAGCAGCATCCTTTTCTCCTTCCCTTTATGTCCTTGGCCTCACTCCCAAAATGATTCTACATCATCCCCATGAACTTGTGGCAGAGGAACTTCTGGGGATGGCAGAGAATTATGCCATAAAAATGGTATTTTCCTCTTTTGGACTCAATGAAAAGGTCTACTAATTCTCAGTACCTCTGTGTTGTCTTGTGAATTCATAAGAAAGAGGCTTAGTCTGGACTCAGAAATAAGGCTATATTAGAACTATAACAGAATGACAAGGCAAAGGAGAGCCATGTACTCCCAGCTGCGTATCTGGTGAAGCTGCCACTAGGTTGCTTCCAGCTAGTTCTCACGAACCCAAGTCCAGTTAGTTCTAACATGTGCTCTGCTCTCAAAGGCACAGTTCATACTCCTAACATCTCCCCTTTCCAGAAAAAGGAAAAAAAACCAATTGCAAACAATTTAACATTTATACCCCTTGTTTCTGTATAAATACCATAACATACTCAACTTTGTTGGCAGTGCTCAATGAGGCCCAGTCTACACTTACCTTCCAGATTTGGCGGCAGTCGACGGGAGATATGCAAGTGACGTAAATCACTTGCGTATCTCCCGTTGACTTCGCTGTGTCTCTTCTGCGCGCCGTCCGCGCTGCTTGGACGGGAACAGCATTTCTGTTGACACAGCGCTACGCCACTTACTGGGGTGGTTTTCCTGCGTCGATTTCTGGATTGACTGAGCAGGTCTTCACAGACCACTCAGTTGATCCAGAAACATTGACCTGACGGCGGTGAATTTGCCGCCATCCGTGTGGACCCAGCCTGAGTCTGTCAGGTGCTCTGCGTAGTCTACTAGATCTATGAGGCACCACTTTGGTCCTTGCGTGAGATGAATCAGTAGATTGTCCTGTTTGCAGATCTGAAGAATTCTCCATGGTTTTCTCAGTGCTTTGTCCTGGAGCTGAAGTATTTTCCTCCTTAACCCCCTCTTCTTCAGGAAGCTGTTTCAGATGTCTCCTGTTCCTCTGAAATGTATGCTCTTCAGAAGTCTGTACTTCATGAGATTGTGGGGCATCCTCACAAGTCACTACTGCCCTCTGGGCTCAATAAGTACCACCATGAATCCACACAGCATCTTGGGGCTTCAAACACACTGTACCCTCCATCATATTACATCTTTTGTTGACACTTACCATGTTGCCTATGTATATTTAAGTCAGTATTGCCATGAGGGATTGCTAAAAAATTAGGGAATCTTGTTCTGAATTTCTGTTTAACCTGTTTGCTCACCAAGTTTCTTGTTTTCTCCTTCAATCTTTTAACATTAACATCTGAAACAACATTTATCTGAACACCAGTGTCAAATGTGTAGGTTATAAAAGTCCCATTTGTCTCTAAGGAAATTGTCCGTTCATCTGTTCCTTCCCCTTCAGATACAGCTCCTAGATAGAACACCTCTTTTGTGTTGCTGTCTTTGCTTTCTTCCTGGATTCCTGCATCATACATGCTTTGCTTCTTCTGCTGCAGTTGTTTATCATGGTTGAAGACTTTGGCAAAAATATTGTATTTCTTACAAATATTGCAGTGCTCACCAAAAGCTGGGCATTGCTGAGGTCTCTGTTTGTGTCCATATCTTGTACAGTCCTAGAAGCTGTTCCTTGCAAACTCTCATGCTTTACTTTTTCAGGCTTCTTTATATTTTTTGTTCTGTAGTGACTTACTGCTTGCCAGGTTTTTTTTCTCTCTCATCAGTCTATTTACAATGGCAGCGTCCTGTTCTCCCTCCATTATTTGTATTCAGTTCAGAGTGATTTCTGTTGCATGACCAGTCTTACTGCTTTATCCAAAATGAGATCCATATCTTCCAATAGGCTTTTTTTCAGCTTTGGATCTCTGATTCCAATTACAATTCAATTCCTTATAACAGAATCTGTTAACTGTTCTTAGTGGCATTTTTGTCTCATTACTGTCAGCTCTGTTAGAAATTCTTCAAAGGACTCTCCTTCCTTTTGTCTTCCAAGGTGAAACTTTACCTTTCAAATCCCACACTCTTTTAAGGTATACAATAGTGTTCAGACTTCTGCAAAATTATGTCATAACTTGCTCTCTCTGCCTGACTTAGTTGCATGCTATTAAAGACAACAACTGCTTCAAATCCTGCAATGTTTAAGAAGATTGCTATTTTCTGCTGGTCTTCTTTCTCACCAAAGCCAACTGCTCGCATGCATCTATATATAGATATAATATTGAATCTCTTCTATGAATTTGCTGCATTATCTGAGAGTTTAAACTCCTATGAGGCTTTTACTTGCTCTATCTCTGTGATGACTCTTTTACTCCTTCACACAGTCCTCTTTTGTCTGTCATCACTTTTACCTCATTCTGGTACCATGTGTGTTGTCTTGTGCATTCCTGAGAAGGACAAACAGTCTGGACTCAGAAGTAAGGCTTTATTAGAACTAAAAGAGGGTTACATAAGACAAAGGAGAGGCAGGTGCTCCTATCTGTGTATCTGGTGAAACTGCCACTAGACTGCTTCCATTCAAACTGGTTCTCACTAGCCGTGAACCAGCTCCCTCTAACGTTTGCTCTGCTCTTAAAGGCACAGTGCATACTGCTAATAACCTCCACTTGCAAAAGTGACAAAGAGAAACCGCCCCAATATTTTTTATTATTTACAGTAAGCACCTATGCATACCCATTCTTCAGAGAATGAATGTGTCACCTTTGAATTCAGTCAACCACCAATGTCAATGGGAAGAGCAGTTCCAAAACTGGTCTTAAAGATGGTCCACCCATTTGTCACAACGGCATAACGTGCAGCCAACTCTTCTCTAGTCAACAACTAGACAAATCTAGTTAAAAAGATCAACATGCTCTAGCCTAGCTTTTTTAGAATACTGTAGGTTCTTGAATTTCTGGCATAGCTACTTCATGTAAGGTATGATATATAGTTTTAGCAGTTTCAAACTGCCAAAAATGTGGTATTATTTTTAAAAGAGGAAACAAATTAATGAAGGACATGAGAGGTAAACGAAAGCATGTCACAGAATGAAACCCATAGTTCAGAAGCTCTTAATAAATTAAAATGAACAAAAGCAATTTACAGAGTGTTTTATCTATGTCACTATGATGAGGTTTTATTGGTGTGATATCATAATTTGGCTGTCTTTGACCCTTTCTCTTGGCAGCTCTTGCTCTAAAAACATTATGCACAGATCATGCCAGCTCACAAAGCTGAATGCCAGAGGTCTGCTTTATTTGGGCAACAATCAAGGGGACTTGTAGGTTTACATAGGGACATGTACATTTATTTTCCTGGGGCCAAATCTTGAAGTCATTACTCCTTGATTTCAGGAGTTTTTGTAGGCAAAGGCTGAGGCTTTGGCCCCAGAATTGCACAGTTCTAAGCTGTTTTCAATATTTCCGAGAAAATTACCCATGTTTATAAATATATTCAGATTTTTACTTTGACCTTTCTCCTGCTCTTAAAGATAAATGAATTCCCATATATGTTTGTACTTGCAAATTCATAGATTTATACACTCATGCCACTTTAATCCTTATTAAACTAATCTGAAGTCATATGTGGCCAACTATCCACAGTAAAATGGATCAGACAAGCTATCTGACCAGATATAGAAATGACTCTGGACACTTTTCCTGCCTAGTCTTCATGCATTTAAAATACTAGTTTCACACAAATAAGTTTGTCCTCTTTAATTCCTTTGTGATTAAGCAAATTCACAAATAAAATCAATTCTTAGAGAACTGTTAATGTGAAGTATAGCAGACAGTGTTATTATTTAGGACTTTTCATATCCATTCTATAGTAAAATTACTTACATATGACTTGATGACTTTATTTCAATTTATACAGCAATATCTAGATATATAATTGCCATAAAACACCTTTAATACTGTCTCATGAATAGCTGACATCTCATTAAAAACTGAAGACTATTCTTCATAAAACCAATCCAGGTGTATATACATGTTTACTATTTTTCTTCCCTCGTTATTTATTAGAATATAATAGAATTATGCAAAAAATCTTGACAAGTCTGTGATGATTTTATACATATTGGGTCTTATTTTTGTTTACAACACAATCCTTATATACTGCTCTCATAGTGTATTGAGACCTTAAAATATGTGTAAATTACATTTAAACACATTTTGGACTCTTTATGTTCTCAGAGTGTCATAAAGGGGGCCTTGGATTAAATGAAAATATGGCTTGTTCTGTGAAATTTCTAGGGAAGAACTGTGTTTTCAGTTCTTCTTAATACTTCTAAAAGTTAATGCTTGATACAAAGAGAGACATTAAAAACATATGAAAATTTACTAAAATGAACTGCTGGCAAAATGTGATTGTTCAGAAATCCATTTCCTATGCATTGTTAAAACAGGATGGATCAAAAATTTTGAATATTGGATTAAAAATTGTATATCATGTATAAAATCTCTACTCAGTACTTAAACAATTGGCTAGGATAACAAAACTGTTGATAAAGATATTATTTTAAATCACAGTAATTTCTCCAACTATTGATAATTTCATTTTGAGAATAATGGGCCTGATTCACATTTATGCTAAAATCCCATTATACAAATCTGGAAGTTAGAGGGCCTTAAAAGGGGTATAAATCACAGTGATTCCCCACTCTGAGGCTCCTTTACACTGCTAAATGGGGTCTTTGCATAACTGTTAATCAGGTCGAATATCTTTTTAAAGATAGGAATATCTAACGGACCAATGACACAAAACTTTAGTCCTGTAAATATCTACAAGACTGAGCTTTAATTAACATTCCCTGTGGTATTATATGCCATTTGGTCAGTCAGAACCGACTTTTAATTCAAAGTCAAAAAGGGTTGCAAATACAACCACCTCCATAGATGGTTTACAATAATGATCCTCCTAGAATAAGTTTCAAATTCTAGTTTTCTCCAATATATTTTTCATTTCATTGTAATGATTTTGAAAGGTGTCTTAATGATTGACTTGGAGAACTCTATTTATTTACACAACAGTTGCAGCACAGGTTGTGTGACGTAGACACCTATCTAAATGGACAGTTTCTTTTGCTAATAAGAAACAGCAGCTTCTTACCTTTTGAACTTTCAGGTTGTGACGTACTTCTCATTGTGAAATGTATGCGGAAATTATAGGGATAAGTGAAACTCAGAAAGTTCAGTACAGATGCAGGAAAGCATCCAAAAGTTCAGAAGATTTATCTGACGCACTTAGTTCAAAGAATCAGGCTGGACAACTGAAATGATCCAGTTTTTTGCTGTTGTTTTTTTTTTTTTGCAAGACCTGGCATGTCCTTTCTTACTACATTTTGATACATGTGTTTCAAGACCTGACTGACACAAGAAAGAGAAAAGCTGTGTGAAAATAAACATAAAATCACCATCCAAAGTTTGTTGCAAACTTTTTGACCCTTCAAAACAGATTCAGATTGGAGCTGTGCCTCCGCTGATGCTACCTGTGCTGCCATGGCTACACGGCTATTTATGCTCATGCTAGCTCTATGAGTACTAGCACACGTACTCATATGCAAGAAGGGGAATCACTCTACTAGCTCATAGTGTAGACATAGATTTTAACTGCTTCTGCTGTAACACTGAGGGACAAAGCTGAGAAAAGGCAAGACTAGGCTGAGGTAGTCTCCATCCTGTGGGAAGAAGCGGGCACAGGGGATAATGGCTGAGATATTAGGGAAGCAAGAGGAAGATGGAGCCATTGTTGATTGTTCCTATGGTAACGCAGCTGCTGCACCTTGTGACTGCAGCGTATATAATTGCATAATATTATTATAGGTGGGGCTACTAGCGCCATCTGTGACTAAGGGTGCTCAACAGTTCCCGTCAGATGATGCTATTTGCAGTTTGTAATTTTGTGAAATGTTAATTATCTGGCCCAAAATTTTCCATCTTGGGTGTCTGCCTCAGGCTGATTTTTTAATTTTTCTTTTGTTATTGTTCAGCCACTTCTGAGAACAAGGTTAAAGATATTCTTTTGCCCATGTTAAAAAATAATTTAGACCTTTTCTTTGAAATGCTCTAGCACTCCGTTACCGTGGAGCAGGGACTTGACATTTGGAGGGAGGGCTTTGTGGCAGGGTGTGCCTTTTGTCAATCCTCAGACAACCCACCGGAATTAGTTTGCACCCAAAACCACCCGAGTTAAGAACTTGTGAAGAATCATAGTTTGCACTTGCTCAGTAGAGACTTCTTAGATATCAGTAGATAAAATCTCCAAAGATTCCTTCCTCACAGAGCATGCTTGAGCCTCTCAAAGCTCCCAGTGCTGACCAGAGTGTGTCCATGCCACCCACAGAGACAGCTAAGCATGCTCCAGCCCAGGGATATGGAGACTCAGAAGGACTTTCAGATGAACTTTTATTGCTCCCAGCTGCTCCGAGCTGGGATCAGCCAGCCACCACAACTGAAGGCAGGGAGTTTGTTTCTCCTATGTTCTCAGTGACACCCAGCTGGCATCCAAGTAGCGTGGAAGAGGAAGCTATCTGATCCAAATGCAGAGGGGACAAAAGCCAGTCCAGTGGGAGTGATAGGAGAAGATTGAGACAAGGAGTCTGGTGAGACTGGGACTGGAGCGGTCAGAGGGAAACTGTGACTGGAGGAGGGAAAATGGGCCTGGTTGATCAACAAAACTGGACTGGGAGCTGGGGGTTGGGGTCTGGGACTGGAAATGGGTGAGAGAAAATGGAAGGAGGGGACTGGGAGCCAGTTGCTTGAGGAAAGGAACATTGAGATCATGAAGAGCTGGCAGGAGAAGGTAAGACTGGAACTGGTTGAACAAGGAAACTGAGACTAGGAAATAGTGAGGGGAACAGGAGCAGGGAGGACGGGAGACAGATCTGACAAGTAACTGGGATGAGGGATGGAGAACTGGTACTGGCTGAGTAAAGAGACTTGGAAAAGAAGCCAGGGAACTGGAGGGGAGATTGAGATTGGATGAGGAGACTGGGACTGGGAGCTAGTAGGGAGAGACAGAGTGTGTAAGAAGAGGGGAGGGGAAAATTCTGGGCAATGAGAGTGGGAATTGGTGGAAAGACACCGGTAGTTGGGAGGCAACTGGAACATGTTCCCAGAGACTGGCAAGTTCAGAGGGGAGATGAGGATGTCTGGACAAGGAGACTGGGCCTTAAAGGGGACTAGAACAAGGAGCTAGGGGTAGGGAAGTGACAGGAAAGGGAAAGGTTGGAGTCGATGGTACAGAAGAAGTAATACTTGGAGGAAACAGACAGAAGAATCTGTGTCCACAACAGCATACTCCGCTCCAGATTCTGAAATGTAATCCAAGATTCCTAAGTCTCACTATTACTCTGCTAACTGTGAAACCCATTGGCAAAGTGTCTCATCGCCCTCCAGTGCTGGTCCACTTAGTGGATGACAACATACTATTGCTATCAGGTCCTCTGGTAGCTCAAGTGGTAGATGCCTGTGCTGTACAGCCAAAAGTTCCAATATTCCTTGATGACTCATGTGGTCATCAATAGGATACCACATGGTGGAATTTGGTTTGGGGTTTTTTTTATTCAATTTTCTTTTTTAAAAATCTAGGAAACTATACACACTAAATATATTAAAAACCAATTATTAAGATTGTGAAGTCAAGCTCTCAAAAGTTAGAAAATGCCAGAATTAAGGCTGCCTGTGCAACCTTAATTCACCCTCTTCTTAATGAATTATGACCACATACTATTTTTTGTTCTAAATGGTGCTTTCCTCATTAAGAATCATAGAAGATTTGGGTTGGAAGGGACATCAAGAGGTCATCCAATCCAAACCCCTGCTCAAAGCAGGACCAACTCCAACTAAATCATTTCAGCCAGGGTTTTGTCAAGATGCACTTTAAAAACCCCTAAGGATGGAGGTTCTACCACCTCCCTAGGTAACCCATTCCTGTGCTTCATCACCCTCCTAGTGAAAAACTTTTTCCTTTATCCAATCTAGGCCTTCCCCACTACAACTTGAAACCTTTTCTCCTAGTTCTGTCATCTGCTACTACTGGGAAAAACCTAGTTACATCCTCCCTGGAACCTCCTTTCAGGTAGTTAAAGGCTGCTATCAAATCCCCCCTCATTCTTCTCTTCTGCAGACTAAACAAGCCCAGTTCTCTCAGCTTCTCCTCATAAGTCATGTGCTCCAACCCCCTAATCCTTTTTGTTGCCCTCCTCTGGACTCTCTCCAATTTGTCCACATCTCTTTCTGTAGTAGGGGGCCCAAAACTATACACAATAGTCCAGAACACAGGCTGGACCTGCTCTAAGCATGAATTAGAGTTGTGAGGGGAAGAAGGCTGTCGTCACAGGATCTCTGCCTCATTTGTTGCAGAAGTTAGAAGATGTGTGTAGTGAATGAGACAGGAGATTGCAGCCAGAGAAGGGAAGGTCTCATGGTTAAGACAGTTGAATGCTGCACTGGAAAACTGCTATAGCGTTCCTTTGTGATGCTAAACAATTCACTTAAACCAAACTTTTCACAGGGGGTTACTAATTAGATCTGATTCACAGAAGTGCTCAGTGCTCACAACTGCAACAGAAGTCAATGGGTGCTGTTCTTGAATATATAAAGTACTATGTAATACTAAGTGCTTTGAAAAATCTAATCCTGGGTATTTTAAATTGGCCACCCAAAATTTGTGGATACTTTTGACATTAATCTCATCGTGCAACAGCTCTCTATCTGTAAAATGGGAATAATACTTTTATGGCTCTGTAAAGCAGGGGACTACAACTCCCATCAGCCTCGCTGCCCATTGCACTTCCCTTCCCTTGACCAGAGAAAGGGTAAGGTCCTGAACCAGGAAGTGGCTGGTTTCTTTGGCAGTGGGAGGTACATGGCAGTAGGGAGTTGGAGAAAAGCCACAGGAACTGTGGACAGAGCTACAGGTGGAAGAGGCTGTGACTGCTGGATAGCACAGGTGGGTGCAGGTCTGTGTGGGACTTATGGGAAAGCAGCAGCAGCAGCAGCAGTAAATAAGGTATAGGGCACACATTGAATAAAATATTGATTAGCTGCTTATTAATTATAAACCATCTATCCTGTGCACTGAATAAGGCAAGGTATCTGTGGAAAAAAGAGTATGTGATCATGTAACTAAAGACTCTGTCATAATGTGTTCATTCAAAGCAGACAAATTAAGGTTGCATAGGCAATCTTAATTCTGGTGTTTCCTATCTTTGGAATGATTGTCTTTACAACTTAATAATCTTTTAAGAGAGCTTTTATGTGTGTAATTGGTATAACTCTTGCCTGTTTTCCCCATTTGTTGTAGCTCTTACTTGTTGCGTGAATTATTTGAATGTAAGATTTTGGGGCAGGATATGTATCTGCCTTTAAGTCTAGAAAGCTGGTGGCACATTTTAGGGATATATATATATATATATATGGCTTCATATCACAGATGGGACGTAGCTTGAGGAGAGCATAAGCAGATACACTCTCAAGAAACAAAATTACCCTTTTTATGCACTAAGTCTTAGTGCTAATGAACAAGGGAAGAGAAAAAAAATTGACATTAAGGCTGGATAGTCGCTAATTAAAATGTTTTCCAAAGTTTTATATGACGCTTTCTGGGTATGGCAAGAAAAAGTGCAGTCGGTACATATAACTTTTTCTATATCAGTGTAACCTATGTTGGTTAAGATTGTGCATGAAGTCAGTGTAGGGACTGACAAGTTCTGAGATTTACATGAGAAAAACTAAAAAGAATTTTATTGAACTATGGAAGAGCATTTTAAGACAGACATTGTTTGACATCTAAATTTTGGGGCCATTGCAGTTGGAGGACCTAGTTTAGGCTATTGGGTGTAGAGTGTCAGGTCTTTGGCCGGAAGAGAGAGCTCAGACAGTACCAGGGTAAGTTATATACTGAGCCTGTGGGAAGATTTTAACCCAAACAATGACAATCCAGAGAGACAGCGAGAAATGGAAATGAAGTGGGGAAGAATAATGGCAGTTGGTGCTGAACCATATGTGCGTGGTTTGAAAGACATGACTGAAGTGTTTTTGGTGCTCTATTATTCTGACATTTAGAATGAGGCAATTTTCCATTTCCATTAATGTACTGCCAAATAGAAGGGGAACTGTCGCAAATTTGAGACTAAAGAAAGCTGTTCCTCAAACTTGTACTAAGCATAATCAACGTACTCACTAAGCAGCAGAATATTATAATGTATTATAGAAATTGTTATTATGCATTATGCCTTTGAATAATATGATGTTATGTGATGCTCTAACATAAGCTTTTTGGGTCAAGGACCATGTCTTTGTATATGTTCGTACACAAATTAGTACAATGTAGCTCTGGTCCTGATTGGTCCTTTGGGCACTCCAGCAACATAAATATGTTTAATAACTAATACAGTGATGAAGATAACACAATTTGAAAGGAAGTTTGCAAAAATGTTTAAAAATAACAACAACAAAATGAACCTATATTTGATTTATTTGTTATTTCATTCAAATGGAATCAGAGGACCTTACCCTCTCATCTCTGCATTTCTAGTAACAACTTCCAATTTGATTCAGTTTGGTGTACAGTAGTGATTGAAAGTCATTATCATCTGATGCCTGTTTAATGACCTATATTGAATGGTTTGTTGGAGTCAGATTTATTAGATTAACGCCTAGCACACAAAAAGACACCACTTTTGGCAACTTTTTTGAGATTCTCAGAAGAGAAGTCAAGAACCTCTAGAACAAGTCTAAGGTATATGCATAGGGCAGTATGCCCTATGCTGCCTCCTGCTGCCTCCTGCTCAACCTGTCCTGTGGATAATAACAAGAGGGATTCATCTTCCACTTCAGTTAACATAGCATCTTTCACAAGCACTAAATTCAGCTTCATATTTTTTAAGAGGCATCATTCGCAGGAAACTAAGATAAGCAAGCCTACCTTTTCAAAGGCAACTTTTTTGTTGTATTTGTTAAGGTTCAGGGTTTGCTGATCACTGACCCTCCCAGCCCTGCCTGGGCGGAGGATGTTCAAGTGAAGAAAGCTGAAAAGCCCTTGGTTTTTCAAAGCATTATTAACTGAAGACAATCAGCTGTTTTATTTCATTTCATTTATTCCATTTTAAAATAGATGAACAGTTTTACAAAGAGGGAAGAGACTGAAAATAACAAGCCACAGTCTCAGAATTCAGGATCTGACTTGACTGATGATATTCCTGATTCATTAATTTCCTTTACCTTCAGTGTCTCTGCCTTTCTGTTCAATGACCCTCCATGCTGAAATCCAGATGTTTTATTTTCAATGAGCTTAAGAACATCCTGAATCAATGGTACTCTCCTGACCTTTACAGCAGCAACACATTTACCTATATGATGGATGGGCATGATGACAGGGGCAACATAAAATCAGTTGCAACATCCAGTTGACAAAAGAGAAGAGAGACAGGTATGATTTTTTCATGACACTTCTCCATTTGGGTTTTCCTTGGTTCCCTTACATGTTTCAATGTAATTCACTGGATCTCTGACCCGTGCATATAATGGGCCTGATATAACTCCCAATGAAGTGGGAGTGCTTCCACTGACTTTAATGCTAGTTCAGGCAGTCAGTACATGCTTGCATATGAAGTTTTTTGTCTTTTTGCTACATTTGGCAGCATTACCCTAGAAAGCCCCTAGGTGGTGAATGCAAGTCTTTTCTTCCTTTCTTTCTGTGGAATGGGCTGGGATGCAACTTCTTTCATTCCTCTCAGGACAAAAGCAAATCATTCAGCCAATCTCAGCAGCAAGCTCTCTACCTTGCTATTTCCCACAAGAGTTGTGAAACATAATTCCAGTCTGATACCAAGTTCCACGCCCTTTATAGATTCTTGGAATACTTTCCTGACATTGCAGATTCATTTCTTTGCATGATTCACAAACTTTTTTTTGAGCATACAGTGCCCTGATCCTATCATATGCATTTTTTTTCTTCTTCTAGTTGGGAATAATTTCATCATTCATTGTCCATGGAATTTTGCAGACTTTGCTGTAGTTCTTTTCCCCGCCCTACTAGCATGGTAAAGGTTAAGGAAAGATACAAGAACTAATAAAGAATTACAGATATTGAATGGGCAGTGTGCTATTGAAGAGCTAGTTTTCTTCCAAACGCCCCACCAACATATCTCAATCCTGTGCTGTAAGATTCAACTCATGCTGAGAAATTAGCTCAGTCTCTGTGCCTATTCATTTTTTTTAAAATAAAGTTGCATTTTTTTCACATTTAAAGCATAAAGACAGAATTAGCTTTAAGAGGTTACAATCTTTGCTTGTATAAAAATGTTAAAGGTGTATAAACTGTACATTGTAACACTTGGGCTGTATTTAAATAATCTCTTCTGAAGCACAAAGGTGATATGGTAGAAAAATTTTAAAAATCTAAATCGTGAGAAGGAAAATAAGGGAAAAAATGGAGGACAGGAAAAAAAAAAGAAAACAGTGGGAGGAAATTTTAGCAGTCATATCCTGGCCTTTCTGCTAAGACTGCTGACAAAGGTACTAGTTAATATTCATTTTGCTTGGGGGTTGATAATGTGAATGATTCTCCAATAGGAAACAGAATGAGACCACAAATTAATTTGACATGAGCTACAAAGAAGCTATCAGCTAGCAACAACTTTTAATAATTACTGTTCTGGTCTGGAGTTAACTAAGTGTGACTCACGTGTTTGCATGAACTCTGGTATTTCAGGCTAAAAGAGTCCTATTTTAATACTCCTTCAATCAGTAAAAAAACTAATTTAATCCAAATTGAAATTGGACTTTCTTAAATCCCTTACACACCTAGTCCATGGACTTGCTACTGTAGTTGGGCACCTATTTCCTTTAAGCACTTCTGAAAACCTCAACCTAGAAAACATTTTGGGATCCTTCAGAATCAGAGATTATGGCAACTCCAAATATAAAGCCTCACTTTCTGGAAAGCATTTTCAGTCAGCTAAAACAGATCTAAGACAGTTGTTTCTCCTTTTTCGTGTTTCTTTTATCATAACTGTGCATAGTAATTAAACAGTCTTCCTGTATCTGCTTGGCCACTATCAGTGTATTATTTCATAGATCATCTATAAACACACTGCATTATTCTTGTGTTGTATATTGTCAAGGACATTTTATTCCAAAATCCGATATATAAAATCAAAAAGCCCACATTTTGAAGGACTAACTTATGTGTACATTTTTGAATTACTGTTGGAGACGTATCTTTTTTTTTTTTAAATTAAGTCGATCCTTAGTGGAAAGAGATTAAAATAATTATGTCCCCTTTACCTAAGTCCAGCACTGTGCTCTCTACTCAAGTTACTTGCAGACTATGTGCTAACTTCACCCTAGTTTGGACAAATTCATAGCACTGAATATTCATATGGCATATATGATATAGACACTGAACCCAATTTAGTAAATGAATACTTGTAATTTCACCAAAGCCCCTCTGAGAAATTATTATGCAGATTTATGAAGGAATACTGCTGAAGCAATTCTTGGCTGTGTTTTCAGACACTAACATCTTAAAGTATGTAAACCTAAAATAATTTCAGATTTATTTACTGCTGCTGCTTTCATCTTCTGAACTTTCTTGACATTATTTCTCTCACCATTTTGTATCCAATATTCCCTCCCTTGTCCTTGCCCTTGAAAAAACAGCCAGTGTCACAACATCTACAAGTGTTGCCAAGTTACTCCCAACAATATCCTTGCTGCCACCGTGTCAGCAATCTGTTCCAGTCCTATTGCTACAAAATTGCAATATAGACACAAGGATGCAAGGACACCGGCATGCATGTAGTACATTGTCACACAGAGATATATAGACCAGGAGACAAGCAAACTGTGAGCCAGATTTTGACCCCGTTAGTGGTGATGAATATTACCTTATTATTGCTTTGAGTGTATTCCCCTACTTTGAAAGTAGCCCTGTTGATTAGGTATTTCAGCACTAGGTTGGAGCGGTCTGACCCTGAATCATTTTTGACTTTGCTTAGAGAGTTCAGCTGATTTTCTGTAAATTCATTTCTGCATTGGTGATTCTGCAATATAGTGTCCTTTTAAAAGCATAATAGACCCACATGTTTCTGCAGTTACCTTCAGAACCCAGCATATTGCAACTTCAATTTTGCTCTTTTAATTGTCAGAAAGTAAACTCATTGCTGCTTTTCAATATTTAAAATATTATTTTAATATCTAATAGCCTATTGATCTCTGTGTGAGTTCTCTTACATTGCTACCAAAAATTTAAAAATCAGCTAACAAATATCCTATACCTATAACCAATCTCATATCACAGCCCTGCAGACACAATTCAAAGAAATGAGTCACCATCAGCCTATCTTAATTGTTGAAGGCACAGGGCCAAATCCTGAAGTCTATTTTATTCAATCATGCCTCAACAACGGGAGCTTTGCTGGAAAGAAAGACTGAGTAAAATGTGAGTTAAATAATTCAGGAATAGCCCAGAGACTTTACAAGGCTATGGTAAGAGTTAAACCTAATATACTGTAAATATCATGCTTCTCAGTTATGTTTTTTGGTATAAAATACAGTACCATATGTTATAAGGAAGTGAATCTTAAAGGCCAACTTCTGCTCTTGGATTCAGCTCTCAGTGACTTCAGTGGTATCCCACTGCAGTGGAGGCTGGTGACATCTGCAAATGGGTAAGCAAACATGACAATGCCTCTATAGGGAATCTAGGCGAAAGAGCCAACAGATGATTCCTGATGTATGTAATGTAAATTGCTGTAATGTGGTTCATTTTTTTACCCATTTTTTGCATCTTGAATATGCACATGTACATACTGAACATCTGGTACAAATTTGTATATAATAGGACAGACTAGGCCTATGGGCAAAAAAGTTGGACAGGCCCCACTGGAAGGCCATATTTAGTTTTCTCCAAAGAAAGAAGAAGAGATGGAGGCAGAAAGAAATGAAAGCAGACAAAGATGGGAAGAAGCGGCAGGAAGGAAACAGTAACTTGAGACAAAGAATGGAGCACAACCCATTTCCTTCATGTTATGCTAAACAAAATAACTTGCAAAAATAAAATAAGATATACACCTACCATTTCATCTAGTGTTTTGCTGCAAACAGTATTTCTATTCTATAACTTTCTTCACACTGTTTTCCATTCCCTTTTCCTCTACTTTTCTTTTCATTCCTACTCTCATTATTCCTGCGTTCTTTTACTCTACCTTGTTCCTGATTCTGCACTCTTTTCTCAGTCTTGTTATTGTGTTCATTCTATCTCTTGTTCTTAGTCTCCTTTTCTGTCTTGTAACCCATATTTATATTTCCGCTCTTCCAACTCATATTTATCTTTTAATGAGAATATTCAGAAATTTGGGGCCTCATGAAAGAGTGCACAAGGCAGAGAATACGAAGAACTGAACTGTCTCAGCCAGGGTGAATATTTTCTGGCAGGTTGGTTCATTGAAGGTGGGAGGGAATACATTTACTTTTTAATTGTCAATGAGCAACTGAAAAAGCAGGACAAGGGTGCACACTAAAACCGCGCTCAACTGTACCATAAAGAGCACTTCAGATATTAAAATCACTTTTCTGTACTTAAAAATCACTCATTCCCTATGTGCAGTCACTAGACTATTACTAGGTTCAAATAAAATATGAGAAGTGGATTAAAACTAAAGATGGTTTGTACAGTACAGTGCTGTATGACATATTAGCAGCAAAATAATGAAAGCCAAGCTGTATTCCTTGTGGGATGAATCACAACTGTAATTGACTAGATCAATAAATTACACATGGCATGGGGAAATTATTCTCATTGACAGGAATTTTTCCCATTGGGGTATTCTGCTTTAACTGGACTGATAAGCATAGTGTGGTCAAGAGGGGCCTTTTCTCAAGTGCTGCTGGGAGTTCAGTATGTTTTAGAAAGAATGGTATAAAGATTTTATTAAATGATAAAAGTAGGAGGTGGTTTGAACATACTCAAGACTAAGAAATGGCCAAGTGATTTCACAAAGATCTCTGAAGACTCACTCAGCAGCCCTGCCACATCTGCCTGGTCTTTTCCCCCTAGTCCGCAAGCCTTACCTCATGTTTCACCGGTTTGAGTACCTACAGCACTGTTATCAAGCCTCTGACTCAGTGCTGGTCCTCCTGGATGCTTGTTATATGTAATTTAGTAAGAAAGAGTTTGGTTTTTATTAATGAAAGTATTTCGTATTGAAAACTCAATTGCCAGGACTCCATTCGGTGATTCCAGTGGCCAAAGAGTGTTTCATAAAACTCAGACTGTGAATGTGAACCTTCTTGAGAAAGCAAGGCATTATGGGTAAAGATCAAGGGGACTAGAAAGTGACCATATATTCAAGTCCCAGCCTCTTCATAGCAACAGCAGGACAAAAGATTTAGGGAAGACACTTTCAAAAGCAGTAAGGGAAGACCACAAATCCCATTGCCCTATGGTCATAATACTGCACTTTCACAAACAGACATGAAAAATATTCAGTGTATTGATTTTAGGTGGTATTGTTAAACTGCTCCTCTATTATATCCAGTAAAGCTCCTGCTTTGATCTGTGCCACCCCTCAAAATTCTGCAATTGAGAAACACTTTCAGTTTGCTTTGATATTTTTCCGAATTGCTTTTTCCCGCCAGAGCCATCAAATTGAGCTTTCTTTACTAACTAGTTGAAGGTTTGGAGATATATTATATATAAACTCGTACAGGAAAAGAATTGTGGCACAAATCCTTATCTAGTGTAAAGAAGCATAATCAATGGAGCTACAGCAATTTATAACAGATATTTTCCCAAGGTTGCCTACGTATACAATATAGGTGTGAAAATTCCTGATACAATAAGCTTACAATAGGTTCAAATCAAAGTTGTGCCCCAATATTCTTCCCAAGTCATTATAGGAACAGAAATTTAACTTATCGTATTGAGGAACCATAGAAATTAGAGATGAGAAAGGCTTATTATGTCCTCTGAAATACACCTCCCATCTCCCACCTAAAAAGCTCCCTTGTTTTCATATGGTGTTCTCCTTAAGGACCCCTGGACTTTGAAATTCATTTGCCCTCCAAAATAGACCAAATCTCTAGCAGGGCCAGCTAAAAAAGCCTATCTTTTTCTCAGTGTGTAAAGCCCCCTCTCTATATATTGCATGGTGATTATAAACACACTTCACTAAGTATTCTGTTTCGAATATTCAAAAAGAATACTGTGTTGGTTGGTTGTGACTGGGGTCATAAATCACATAATATTGCTTCTGGTCACTAATTTGAGGAGAGTATCTTTCATAATCACACTGAAGAAGCCATTGCAGCTATGAATCTTTCACAGCAATTTGTGAGGAAGTAGCACAGAAGAAGCATGAGAAGAATTTTTTTTAATTGTAACTATTTCCTTTCTGTTTTGTGCAGGCCTGGCCTGAGGTAGTCTCAGAAAAAATGTACTACTATAGATTTATTGGCTGGGTGCATAATTTATATGTAACTTTTTTTTTTGTTAAAATGGCAAAAATAATTGCTTTTGAGTGTGGTCCTAGTGGCAAAATGTGTAGTCAGATCCTTGTCTGGCTTGTGTTTAACAGCCGCTGAAAGAGTGCTCTAGCCCAGGGTTTTAGAAACCCTGTCCCCTTGATTGTGCAAAGCTGTGACCAATATAAATTATAGGCTTCCTCTGGAAAAACACATGGCTCTTGAGCATGCAAGCTTAAAATTTGCTCTCCTTGAAAATTTGCGAGAGTAAACACCAGCCATTCAAATGTTCATTAAGAGTAGTGAGTACAGCTGCATTAAATTCATTTTAAAATTTCAACAGCTGTTCAAGGAGAATTTGTGTATGGTGT
This sequence comes from Mesoclemmys tuberculata, assembly GCA_007922155.1. Lineage (NCBI taxonomy): Eukaryota > Metazoa > Chordata > Testudines > Chelidae > Mesoclemmys > Mesoclemmys tuberculata. The sequence goes on along the minus strand of ML675624.1, from coordinate 14,651,506 downwards.
TCATCTAATTCCAATGAGAAAGTTTTCATGTTGCTTATCTCTTATTTTTGAACAACCATCTGATACTTTGTTGGATGTACATGCCAAATCATTTGATTTAAGCCAAAGCACCCATTTCCTTCCTTTTCTACTGAAACAAGGTAAAGATATTAATCTTGGGAGATTAATACCCCTTCCGTAGTGTCATACAAAGGGGTTCAGTAAATCCCAAACCACACAACTAGTGCATCCATCAGTTGATCTTCAAGATCAAATTTCTCCTCATTGTTTGCCCTTGATATGAGAAGAAGTTTTGAGAAAGTGAACTGAATCACTCCTATCTTAAGTTCTCTGCTCAGGCCCCAGAAGTGATTCATGATCATTTAAAATCTTATTTCCTTTAGATCATTATGTCCTTAAGGCTTAGGCAATTGCACACTCTGACTAGAGACTCCCATCAACCATCTGGTATCTGCCAACTGTGGTGTCTAGTTAGGTTACATTGAATGTGAAGAGAAATTCATGTAGTGGCATCATGCTAGGATCCTTCCCACAGGCCAAGCAGAATGTTAACTGACTGCCACCCAAAAAGACTGAAAAAATTTTTCAGTGCACAGAGTGGAAGGAAATCCCATTTCTAGAGGGGAAGCACATTTAAAAGGAAAAATAAAGGTATTTGCAAACATAACGTAAGCAGCAATCTTGCACTCTCAGGAGGATGGAGTAAATAAGATTATAGGGCTTTTTCCATCTATATTTTAATCATTTTTATCAGTGTTTTTAATTGCAATTTATCCTTCTATAAATTATTACAATGTTGTTGAGTTGAGTTCAAATGCCTCTTCAAACTGTCCTTGTCTTCTAAATAATAAAAAGAATCTTACAAAAATCCGAAAAGCTGAAAAGAAAGAAAGCTGAAAAGAAATATTGGACGTAATTCCATGCAATATCTTTGGGGACCATTTTGCATTAAAGTTATGTATCTTTGTGGGCCAGGGATTATATGCAGCTCCAGGGGGGAGTGTTATCACAGCTTCTCCAAGAATCAGAAACAGTGTGAGAGGAGTGATTAAGGTGAATCACCTAGGCTGAAAACACATCCAGAGAGATACCATCTCCTGAGGAGTCTTGCATATACTGGTTCAAACTGGCTTTTCTAGGAACCAACAAAGAGTGGCCTCTTGATGTAAAAAAGGCCATGTTTAAGCTGATTTAGGGCCTTCTTTCCAATCCAGCAAACGGACAAGGCCTGCTATCCAAGGGGGACACCAACCCTTGTGGAAGGCTGAGCAAGGATTTTGCCTACTAGGGCCCCATAAGACTGACAGGTGACCAGGAATTTAAACTTGAACATTTTTGGAGGGGCACATTAAAGACATACAAAAGAAAGGTTTGTGTGACACACACAACCCTCCCCTCCCACCGTTGTCTCAAAATGCCTCTGGCAGGGATGCCCAGCAGCGAGGAGGCAGTGGCTCCTCCTGGCAGTGGCACGTTGTGTCCCTGCAACCCAGGAAGGGAGGAAGCAGCAGGCTCTGGCTGCCAGCTGAGCTCCTCTTCCCCCACAGCCTTACAGTTACTACTTCTTCTTCCCTGCTGCTGGAGTCCCATCACTGTTGCCTGCTTCGCAGGTGAGTCATTGGATGGAGGCAGAGGCAATGTGTGGGGCTACAGCTGTGTGTGTGTGGGGGGGGAGAAGCTCAGCTGACAGCCAGCCACCATGCTGCTTCCTCTCTCCCCAGACTGCAGGGACACATGGAGATTTTGGGATAAGGCTATGCTCCTGACTGCCCTTCTTCCCCCGCCCCCGCCAACCCCCTAGTGCATGCCCCTGACCTCTGGTAAGCTTATAGCATCTGTAGAAGAACTTTTACTGTTTTTTAACAATGCTTTCTCTGTAATGCCTTTACCTTAAGAATAAATGTGCTTGCTAAGAAAGCTTTGTGGTAACACGTAACCGCTGACAATATGCTGTTCATACATGCCGAGAGGAAGCAAACAGCAGGTGCTGGCTAGATATCACAATGGATGGGAGGGGACTGTGCAGCCCGAAAAAACCTGTCAGGAGGGAGAGAAGGAAGATGACTGGGAGCCGAAAACTTTAAGTGGGTGTTTTTAAGGGAGCGATGGGGAATACAGCTACAGTTACCTGAAACTGATAGTCATCTTTTGATTGTGTCTGTCTTTGTCTTGCATAAAGTGTAAGATTTTTAGACCACATACCATTTTGAGATAAGTCTTGTGTCCCACAAAGACTCCCCGTAATTGAAAATACACATCTGGGCAAGTTAGCTAGACGCATTCTTTGTTACCTCCTTGTCACCCACTCCAAAACTACAAGTCTCTCATATGCATAACATTCACTCAGGTCTCAGGGACCGGTGGAAGGTCCTCCACATCACTTCAGCCACGCAGTATTGCTACTTAGGGTACTGTTGTGTATTTTGTGTCCTGCCCAGTTGCTTAGGTTGCCGTAGCAACAGAGCCTAGCATGTTGCCATAGCAACTGAATTAGAATATTAAGGGATAGCTCAGCCAGATCTGGCTGGTTTCATTTGTAGTTCAATAAAGACTTTCCGTGGGTTTACATCTGTCCGAATACAAGTAATTCCCAAGGATTTAACATAATGGATACCACAGACAATTCAATCTTTAGGGGAGTCTCCAGGCTTCCTACATGCTGCAGAGGGGTATTGGATTTCAACAGGCTTACATCATGGGCCGTGCTGGTCGTAGAGGCCTGGGCCAAGCCAGAAGGTTTCATGGGATCTCTGAGTGTGCTGATCAAGAGCCCCTAACAGCCTGCAAAAGTGGCAAATAGGGTCTGCATCCACCATTTCATTTTATAAACTACTGTAACAGCCATGGGAGAGCTGCACTGATCAGAATGTTGTTGGGAAGACAGCTGACCTAGCCCTGGAGTGGAGGGGAGAATTTCACTTTCCTCAGCCCCTGCATTTCACTCACATAGAGCTTAAGAACAGGAACCATATGCAGGGGAAGTAAATTTCATCCACATAAATTGCATAAAACCTCCAAAGTAAGTACAAAATTACTTGTATAGCTGTAGCTGTTCCTTACAATATATGGGCCCAGTTCTTCTCTCATCTACACCAGGGCAAATCAGGAGTAACTCTATTGAAGTCAAGGGAGCTACTGAGAACAGAAAAAGATGAAGACTTCCTCTTCAAACTTAGGGTGGAAATCACAGAAAAATGTGCTTTCTCATAATTTATCAAATTTGCTGCTTCAAGAATTTCAGAGATGGTTCAAAATTAAAAATATGGAAGAAAAAAGGTCACAGTTTGGATCTTGAGAAAATATAATCTTTTTTAGATGAGTTCTTATTTTATCCAGTCCCATTCACATTTCTCTTTTAAGGACTCATCCACCCCATGACGTCCAGCTAAAAAACCATTATTATGATTTTGAAGCCTGAGGGTAGAGAATGATAAAATCAAAGTGCTAATTTCTGGGTATGAATGTGGAAATTCCCCAGAGCACCAAATGGAGGTCTGTTGGTCCTTTTCATTTGCTAGATTTTAACCTGAACCAAAAGCTATTCATGTGACATAGGGCTCAAGAGCACAAGTTTGTTCAAAAGTAAAAGGCAAAAAAACCAAACCAACAACAAGAAGTTGTAGGGAGGCAGTTCAGACTATATCTACTATATACCATCTGCACTGAGCCCTGAGATACAGTATGTTTTACATTCTCTTGTCTGTACTACAGCGAGCTTTTCTGAGGTGTATACCATCATTTATCATGTCTTCGATTCCTTTCATATGACCTTTTTCAGAGTATAGTAGTATAACACTCTTGCTATGCCAGGCTCCCAGACCATTTAAGGCCAGACCTCATAAAGCCTGCCTTTCACATTAATCAATCACCTTATTATAAGAGTAAATCGAAGCAGTTAAACTCAGGTTTCCTGAGAGGTGAAGGCCAAATAGGGGGAAAACAAACCTTATCCTGGCAAGAACATCATGAACAAATTTTTTCAGTTGTTTTCCTCGGTCCTTTGCCTTTAAGACATTACAAAATTGTATGCTGCATATACCATTGAGAGAATGAAGACAGCAAATATACGGTGTTATATGGAGTGTGCTTATCTGAGTTGCAGTGCCTCTTAATCTCCTTATTGTGAATAGCTTTGGAAAAACCCTTCATTTATATCCTGGGAAACAAAAAGTGAGGAGCACGAGGAGATCACTTTGTACAAGAGAAAAAGAATCAGAACCATTTCCACCTTCTGACAGTACAGGCCATGAGACAGAAAATGGGAATACCAAGTGGTATAGGAAATGCGCTTTAGCAGCCTTGAATTTTATTGTTGTTTCATTTCAAATCCATAGTGATACAGTCTGAAAAGTGCAGAAGAGTGTTCACAGTCATGTGCACACAATCTGCAGAAGCATGGAGCCTTCAATAATTTTTGAAGATGGGAATGGGGGACTGTAGGTTAAAGGATTTTTTATTTTGGAAACAAGACAATCTGCATTATTAGTTTTATGCTACACTGTTCCATGATTCTGACTACCCAAATGGCCACAGCTGTGAAAAATGCCCCTTCCCTCCTCCAGCTGGCTAGAAGACTGACTAAAGGATTAGAATGCATGTCTTATTGTGAAAGACTCAAGGAGCTATTTAGCCTAACAAAGAGAAGGTTGTGGGATGACTTGATCATCATCTGTAAGAACCTACAGGGGGAACACAAAATTGATAATAGTGGGCTTTTCAATCTAGTAGACAAAGGTATAGCAAGATCCAATGGCTGGAAGTTTTGTAGCTATGTGAATTCAGACTAGAAGTAAGGTACAAATTTTTAAGTGAGGGTAGCTAACCACTGGAACAACATTTGAAGGGTTGTGCTGGAAATTTTTTAATCAAGTTTGGGTGCTTTTCTAAAAAGATATACTCTTGTTCAATTGGGAGTTAATTTTAAGAAAGTCCAATAAGCCTACAGGAGGTCAGACTAGATGAGCACAATGGTCCTTTCTGGCTTTATAATCTATGACTCCCAGGTTAAATTCAAGGTTTTGGTCCTCATCTTCAAAGCCCTCCATTTGACCAGCCCAAAGCACATAAGGGACCTCCTCACCCTGCATGATTGTGCAACACAGAAGCTAAGTTCCACATTAAAATATGAAAATTTTTGTTTCAAATAATTAATTATATTACCATGTGTACTGGCTTTATACTATCCATTATCCATTCCTTTTTTTTTTTTTTTTTTTTTTTAATTCTCTTGTGTTGCTGTGTGAAAGACCACCACAAGCAGCAGGGAAAACTAACTACATGGAAGAAACAGTGAGGCATAAGGTACTATCAAGTGCACAAAGTAAACAAACTGCAAAAATAGAGAAAAATATTTTTTTCTCATCTCTTTCAATTATTGTAATGCTAACAATAACAACAGTAGGTGAGAAAAATCAGACAGAAATGCTATTTTGAAGTTGATGGTATCCCTTTAAATTGATGTATTGGAAAAGGGAGCCAATGGAGGGATTCAAAGACGGGGGTAATATGGTCAGTTAGAGCACCCCATTTATGGGGTAAATCAGTGAAATAATCCCTAAAAATTATCTAGTGATAAAACAAGGTGAGCAATTATTGAAAGTATAGACAAGAAAGGGAGTTGGAGGCACTTCAACAAATCATAACTTCTTAGTTGTCTTTTTTTCTAGTGACTGGAAACCATAAAAATAGAGATGGGCCCAAATCCTAAAATCAAACACCTCACATTTAGTGGTGAGTTAGAATCCAAGCATGGATCCAAATCCAAATTTCACAGCTGACAGTTTTTCTGTAACAGGCCAAAACAAAACCTGGGTTCCAAATACACCTGAGCTTTTGGTAGGAGATCTAGCTGAATCTAAATGTTGTGGCTCAGGCCATCTCTTTTCAAAAGGATTGTCAGTTTTGGTTGGATAAGTATCCAAAAGTTCAAATGTCTGTCTGAACTTTACCTGAACAATCTATATCTCTAGGATCTGATACAATCTGTATCTCTAGGATCCGTTGGGCTTTTTTGAAAGATTTTCATGCTTTCTAATTCTGAGCATGCCAAAAATATCAAGAAAACGGCTTCTCTGATGGTATTTTAGCTTTTCTGCTTCTAATCCTTGCCAGAACTAGGAAGTAGTGAGAGGTGAAGCAAAAGAGAAGAATTATGGGGGGATTTATCCAAACTGACTGAAGTCTCAACAAAGGATTCTTTTTAGTTTTGGTTTGAACATTGGGACAAAGATTTGGACTGGTTCTCATTTCACCCAACTAGTTCATGTGCCATGCTGACAAAATGTCATGGCTGGAATGGTTTCTCTGCATTATGCTGTATGTGTCTCATGGGGGAGAAAAAAAACTTCTTTCAATTTCCCTTGGAAACAAAGTCCAACTAGCTAACGTTTTGTTTCTAAGTACAATGTTTGGCTTCTTGCATATGCCCCAATTAAGATGCCATTTCAACAATATTTAAAAAGTATTACATCCTATTCTACATCAGACTTCAAGATGCACCCCAATCTTTTTTTAAAAAAAATAAAAAATGTCTATTTCCTTCCTATAGGGTTATTTCCTAGAGCAAGAGTATACCCAAAGGCAAAATCAAAGGCAAAAGGACTGAATTTGTCTGAGAGCACTGAAACAAGTCAAATGTCATTAAAATTCACAATGCATAGTTTTTTCATTAACTGTGTATTCTTGATGCAATATATATATGCAAAATATTATCCTAGTCTGACTGAGTACTCTGAATGTTGAATGGTCCTATTTGAACTCCTCATAGATTATTGGAAGCTGAAGGATGAGCCATGTGGAAAATCTTTCAAAAGATAATTTCCTCTTGATAGTCAATTATGTTTGGCCTGTCATCTATATATTTGAAAATATTTATGTTTTTCACATAGGTAATATTCAGGCAAACATGCTTTTTATAGGCAACTTTTGTAGATTTGCTAGACTTTGATTAATTTCCAATGATAAAACTCTATTAGCAAAACTCATTCATTTCCAAAATATAGGGTGTTTCTAGTAATGGTCAGATTTAAAATATTAAGTACCTTATTTAGGTGCAACAAACCTGAACTGGGACATTCAGTTTGGCACGCCTAGGTGTCCAGACTTGAAAATGGATCTTATCATGTTAAATCATTAGCACTATCATTCTTTTCAAGATATATTAAATTCAAAATCAATGTTTTGAACAATCTATTCTACTATTTAAAAAATTAAATTTTCCCCCAAATGCCATTGTTTAATGAATAAATATAATAACTAGCTTGGCAATGTTGTGCAATTTCAACAGAAACTATAAATTATAGTAAATGGCCAATAAAAATGTTCAGTCCAGAGCTCATTTTAAGATACGTTGTTAATGAACCATATGTAATGATGCTTAATCAAAACCTGACACCTTCCTTGGGAGAAAAATTCCACAGGACCTCAGGAGCACTATTGTTCTGTACAAACGATAACAATAGAACATCATAATTAATAGCCTGCAGTCGTGTGGCATTCTCCAGGGAATCCCAATGTCTAAACAAGCTCCATTGTTTTTAAAAAAGCAGAAATTATGCTGCATGATATTGCTAATGCCTTGAACTTGATCAAACATTAAGACATCATTTGTCAGGCCGATTTTGTTTGCTCTGGAGTTTTGATCATTTCCCCATGCAAAATAATTTTTAAAAAGTGAAACGTTTCCAATAAAGGCACAATCTACAAGGGAAACTACTGCCTTCTAATGTTTTGCATTTTTGTGATTCCTAAATTACATATTACAGTGTAGGAGCAAATTCTAAACAGGATATCTTCACTATAGTAGAAAGCATCAGTAAGAAGTTTTAATATGATTATACCAAAATGCACAATAGATTTATGATCCCCATTTAAATTGTATTATTTGATGCATGTCATTTTCATTATTTCCAAATTTCAGAATTTTCCTAGCAAAGTTATAGAAAACACTGTTCTTTATAGAAGATCCAAAGAAAAAACTATCCTAACTGGTCAAGTAGAGTATAATTTTGAAATTATTTTTAATTACTGTCAGCAATTGTCACTGTAGATTTGTGAGTAGTTTTACTATACGTTCCATGTGTATTTTTCTCTTTTCTTTTAACTTCTTTACCTGTGCAACCTGCTGACATACATGTACATGAACTGTAATTTTGAAGCATTCATTACCTGCTATTATTATTATTATTATTAGCACTCTAACGTGTGCTGCACCCATTAAAAGCAAATATTGTAGAATAGGCACAGAATCAAACATCAATAGCTGAATATGAAATTTGTTAGCCCATGGAAAGTTAATTTGACTTAGATTCCTAAGTGGCTAATTCATGTTTCAAAAAGGGGCTTTAGGCTCATAAGTCACATAAGTACTTATAATGAGAGTCCTGTAGCATTTTAAAGACTAAAATTTAATTTCTGCAGGCATAAGCTTTCGTGGGCTGTAACCCACTTTGTCAGATGCAGGGAATGGAAATCTGATAGGGGGTATATATATATGACCAAGGGGAAGGAACAACAATGGGGGATAGGTAATAGCCAAGTCCATATAGTTAGAGTAGCTGAGGCCTATTCACAACCATTGATTAGAAAGTGAGAATGTGACAATTACTTCTTGTAATGAGGTAAATATTCCAAGTCCCTATTCAGACCCAGTTTGACTGTGTCAAGTTTGCAGATCAGTTTGAGCTCTGCAGTTTCTCTTTGAAGTCTGTTTTTGAAGCTTTTTTGTAGCAGTATGGCAACTTTCAAGTCAGTTACAGAGTGTCCTGGGAGACTGAAATGCTCTCCAGCTGGTTTATGGATGTTCCCATTTTTTATGTATGATTTGCGTCCATTTATTCTTTTGCGTAGTGACAGTCCGGTTTGGCCAATGTCCATGGCAGAGGGGCATTGCTGGCACATGACAGCACATACTACATTAGTAGATGTGCAGGTGAATGAGCTCCTCATGGTGTGGCTGATGTGGTTAGGACCTGTGATGTTGTCTTTTGATTATGCTAGACCACTTGAAGCTGAACACAAATATAATTTCAGACTACTTGTATCATGTAGGAATTTGGAGAAACAAGAACTTGACTTTTATTGACTGTAATACGTTTAATTGCATAACGGTGCTGATGCTTTGCAATAGTTCAACTGAGCTAAAGATGTTTTGTTGATGATTTTCATTTGTACTCAGTGTCTGAGGCTTCTTGTTTAAGTGTCCAACAATAATCGGCCAGCATTGATGGATTCCAGTTGCCCTGATACCATTTTTTCCATGATCGCAATGTCCTGCTGAAACCTTTCACCATGCTCGTCACTGACTGCACCAAGATTTGCAGGGAAGAAGTCTAAATGCAAATGCAGAAAATGAATCTTTAGTGACATGTTGTACTTCATGATTTTGTATGCTTGAAGCATGTTGTCAACCAGCTGCACGTAGTTTGGTGCTCTGTAGTTGCCATGAAAATTTTCAACAACATCCTTGAATGCCTTCCATGTGATTTTCTCCAGTCCTACTAGAACTTCTTGGAACTGCCTATCATTGATGACCTGTTTGATTTGTGGACCAACAAAAATGCCTTCCTTAATCTTGGCATAAGTTATTCTGGGAAACATCTGTCTCAAATATCGAAATCCTTCACCTTCCTTGTTCATTGCTTTCACAAAAGTTTTCATCAGTCCGAGTTTTATGTGAAGAGAAGGCAAAAATATCTTTGTCGGGTCTACAAGTCGTTTATGTACCACACTTTTCTGCCCTGGAATCAACTGCTTACGGAGTGGCCAGTCCTTTTTAATGTAATGAGACTCTTTAGCATGGCTGTCCCATTCACAAATGAAACAACAGTACTTGGAGTACCCGAGCTGCATTCCTAGTAGGAGCACGACTACTTTCAGATCACTGCAGATGTTTCAGTTGTAGTTGCTGTACTGTATGTGTTTCAACAAAACTTCCATATTTCTGTAGGTTTTTTCACGTGTACGGCATAGCCGATTGGTATTGAAGGGTGGACATTGCCCTTGTGTAACAACATAGCTTTCAGGCTTAACACTGACGAATCAATAAAAAGACGCCATTGTTGTCGGTCCTGCTGGCAACCCAAAGCAGTGAACAGCCCATCAATGTCAGTGCAGAAACACAGATTATCAACCTGACCAAAGACTTGTCATATCTGCGAAAGACAGAAATGTTCGTGCCATTCGTTCATGCATGTTTCTGCCATTCGTTCATGCATGTTCGTGCCATTCGTTCATGCATGTTCGTGCCATTCGTTCATGCATGTTTGTGCCATTCGTTCGTGCATGTTCGTGCCATTCGTTCGTGCATTTTCATGTCTGGTGACAGCAGATCCCACCTTGCAGTCTTAAACCCAGTAATTCTGCTTTTGCTTTTGACAAACCCAAGTCCCTGACGAGGTCATTTACCTCAGATTGAGTTATCAGATGAGGCTCACGCGACATAAATGGTTAAAAAATCTGTATCAGTGTCATTTTCCATTCCTGGCTTGTGAGTCATGGCATCTTCATCTGCCTCCTCTAGGCTCCATGTCTCTGGTGACTTCGGTACTGGAAGATTGCCGTCATGTGGCACTGGTCTCATGGCTGAAGGGAGATTGGGGTATTCAATGGATTTCTTGTTTTTAGCAGAGAACCCAGACACATTGGTGAGACAGAAGTAACAGTCTGTCACATGATCCTTCTGCTCTTGTCATATCATCGGGACAGTGAACAGCATTGACTTCTGAGTACCTCCAAGCCAGGTTCTAAGATCAACACCGCATGTTGCGCAACAAATGTGAAGAGCCCAGGCTTTGTCCTGATCACCAATTTTACAGCCAAAGTAGAGCTCATACGCTTTCTTAATACGTGCAGTCATGCTCCATCTTTGAGGTTTAAGCGTATATTCACCACAAATGTAACAGAATGTATCGCAGCTGTTGCGACATTGGCGAGATATTTTGCTATCACAAGTCCTCCTGAAAATACAAGTGCTTTATTATTGTGAGTACACACAATATGCTATGCGCATAGAGCATGCGCATCAACATGAAAGCAAACTGATATAAACGCAGTGCATAGAACGGTGTGTGCAAAATGCTTTTATAGCCTTTCTAAAACCTGTCCTGCCAGCATCCACCCTGCCTAAGCCTTAGCATTCCCACTGCACGTTGTGTGGCCTGCACTAGATGCAGTGTCACTGCATGCCCAGGCATGCTTGGACACAAGATAGTAAACTTTTCAGCTTACATTGTGGGCAACATTTTAATAGACTTAAATTATGAATTGAAATAACAAATATAGGCAATTTCAAAAAAACAGTACGTAATAGGGAAATTTCATGGTGATTTTTGTAATCAGCAGCCCAAAATCCATAAGATACCCCCAAAAATATTCAGGAAGCAAAATCTTTGTTGTCCAGCGTAATAATAATATCATTTTTGTTGTTGGCAGCCTTTGCTAGAAAACTTTGGCCCTGTTTTTGAGTATCATTCAAAGAGCACTGCATACAACTGACTCAGAAAAAAGGAATGCAAAGAAGCCATTTCCCTTTCTCCAACCAAATCGTGGGGCTGGTTCTACCATTGGCCAGTTAGACAACTGGGAAGGCTGCTCTAAACTATACTAGCTACCAAACAGCCCCATGGGTCCATTTCAAGAGCTGGGAATAGATTCATAGACTCTAAGGTCAGAAGGGACCAATGTGATCATTTAATATGACCTCCTACACAATGCAGGCCACAGAACCTCACTCATCCACTCCTCTAATAAATCTTTAACCTATGACTGAGTTACTAAAGTCCTCAAATCATGATTTAAAGACTTTAAGGTACAAAGAATCCACCAGCAAGTGAGCCATGTCCCATGTTACAGAGGAAGGCACAAAAACCCCAGAGCCTTTGCCATTCTGGCCCCAAATATGGTGATCTGTTAAACCCTGAGCATGTGGGCAAGACCCATGAGCCAGACACCCAAGAAAGAATTCTCTGTAATAACTCAGAACCCACCTCATCTAACATACTTTCACAGGCCATTGGCACCAATAGTCAAAGATCAGTCAATTGCCAATCTAGGCTGTTCCATCATACCATCCCCACAATAAATGTATCAAGCTCAGTTTTGAAGCCAGTTAGGTTTTTTGCCCCAACTGCTCCCCTTGGAAGGCTATTCCAGAACTTCACTCCTCTGATGATTAGAAACCTGCATCTAATTTCAAGTCTAACCTTCCTGATGGCCAATTTATATCCTTTAGTTCTTGTGTTCACATTGGCACTGAATTTAAATAATTCCTCTCCCTCCCTGATATTTATCCCTCTGATGTATTTACAATGAGCAATCATATCTCCCCTCAACCTTCTTTTGGTTAGGCTAAACAAGCCGAGCTCTTTGAGTCTCCTCTCATATGGCAGGTTTTCCATTCCACAGATCACTCTAGTAGCCCTTCTCTGCACATGTTCCAGTTTGAATTCATCTTTCTGAAATATGGGGAACCAGAACTGCACACAATATTCCAGATTGAGGTCTCACCGACGCCTTGTATATTGGTTCTAACACCTCCTTATCTCTAGTGGAAATACCTCTTCTGATGTATCCAAGGATCGCATTATCTTTTGTTATGAACACATCACACTGGCAGCTCATAGTCATCCTGTTATAAACCAATATGCCCAGGTGCTTCTCCTCCTCTGTCACTTCCAAATGATGCTTCCCCAGTTTATAGCAGAAATTCTTGTTGTTAGTCCCTGAATGCATGACCTTGCACTTTCCACTATTGAATTTCATCCTATTTCTATTACTCCAGTTTACAAGGTCATCCAGATCTTCCTGTATGATATCCTGATCCTTCTCTGTATTGGCAATACCTCCCATCTTTGTGTCATCCACAAACTTTATTAGAACACTCCCACTTTTTGTGGGAGTAATAAAAAGGTTAAATAAGATTGGTCCCAAGACCAATCCCTGAGGAACTCCACTAGTAACCTCTATCCAGCCTGACAGTTCACCTTTCAAAATGACCTGTTGTTGTCTCCCCTTTAACCAGTTCTTTATCTACCTTGCAATTTTCATATTAATCCCCATCTTTTCCAATTTAACTAATAATTCCCCACGTGGAACTGTATCAAATGCCTTACTGAAATCTAGGTAAATTAGATCCACTGCATTCCCTTTGTCTAAAAAATCTGATCTCCTTTTGTAAAGCCATGTTGTATTTTGTCCCAATTACTGTTAACCTTGATGTCCTTAGCTATTTTCTCTTTCAACATTTTTTCCAAGACCTTGCATACTACTGAGGTCAAACTAACAAGCCTGTAGTTACTCAGATCATTTTTTCCCCTTTTTAAAAAATAGGAACTATGTTAGCAATTCTCCAGTCATGTGGTGCAGCCCCTGAGTTTACAGATTCATTAAAAATCTTTGCTAATGGGCTTGCAATTTCATGTGCCAGTTCCTTTAATATTCTTGGATGGAGATTATTTGCCCCACACCTCAATTTAGTCCCATTAAGGTGTTCGAATTTGTCTTTTACCTCAAATGTGGTAATTTCTACCTCCATATCCTCATTCCCATTAGCCACCCTACCACTATCCTCAAGCTCATCATTAGCCTCATTAAAAACAGATGCAAAATATTTGTTTAGACATTCGGCCATGCCCAGATTACCCTTAACCTCCACCCCATCCTCAATTCTTAGTGGTCCCACTTCTTCTTTCTTTGTTTTCTTCCTCTTTATATGGCTATAGAACCTTTTACTATTGGTATTAATTCCCTTTGCAAGGTCCAACTCTACTTGGCTTTTGGCCTTTCTTACTTTATCTCAACATGTTCTGACCTCGAAGAGGTAGCTTTCCTTGCCAATCCCTCCTATCTTCCACTCCTTGTAGGCTTTCTGTTTTCTCTTAATCACCTGTCTGAGATGCTTACTCATCCAGCTTGGTCTACAATTCTTGCCTATGAATTATTTCCCCTTCCTTGTGACGCAGGTTTCAGATAGTTCCTGCAACTTTGACTTGAAGTAATTCCAAGCCTTCTCCACCTTTCAGTCCAGTCCACCTCCCCAACTAATTCCCTTAATTTTTTTAAGTTAGCCCTTTTGAAGTCAAAGACCCTAGTCACAGATCTATTTTTGTTTATCCTTCCATTTAGTTTGAACTGAATTACCTCATGGTTATTCAAAACAAGGTTGTCCCCTACAATCAGTTCTTGTCTGAGGTCCTCACTACTCACCAATACCAATTCTAAAATGGCATCTCCTTTTGTTGGTTCAGTAACTTTGGTGAAAGAATCCATCAGCTATCACATCCAGGAAAGTCTGAGCCCTATTATTACTACTAGCACTTGTCCTCCAGTCTCTATCTGGGAAGTTAAAGTCTCCCATAATCCCACAGTTCCCAGTAGTATTTAATTCATTAAAAGCCTTCAAGAGGTCTCTTTCCATGTCCAAATCAGATCCCGGTTGTCTGTAGCATGCTCCAACCACTATCCCAGGGGAAACTCTAGTAGTTTTCTTCCCCAATGTGATTTTTACTCAGACAGAGTCTGTCTTATCAATTCCATCACTTCTAATTTCTTTACATCATTGATATACAATGCCACTTGACCACCTTTGCCTTTATATCTGTCTTTCCTAAACAGCACATACCCTTCAATACTTGTACTCGTACACTACTTGTGATTATTCCACCATGTTTCTGTTATTCCTATAATATCAAGTTTCACTTCCTCTACCAGTAGCTCTAGTTCCTCCATTTTGCTGCTCAGGCTCCTCGCATTGTTATACAAACATCTTAATTTTTGCTATTTGGCTTTGCTCACGTTCCTTATCTGATTTGGCACAGTCATTCTACTGCCAATATCTCCTATTAGACTGGTATACACACTATCCTTCCTCTTTATATCCATTCTGCACCCCACTTCTGTGTCCTTTCTTATTCATTTTCCTCCTTCTCAATGCTAAAATCAGGCGTGGAGGTTACCTGGGCATCTCCCAACCATCTCCCCCAACTCCCTAGTTTAAAGTTCTCTTAATCAGTTGTGCCAGCCTCCATCCTAGAAATGCATTTCCCTCCCTACTCAGGTGAAGTCCATCCCAAGAGAACAGTCCTCTGTTTATGAATGCCTCCCAAAAGCCCTCCTTATAGCACCGCTGCCTGAGCCATCTGTTCATCATCAGAATCTTGTCACACCTTTGTTGTCCTCCTCTGGGGACAGGCAAAATCCTACTTGAAGATCACCAGAGCCTTGATTTCTTTAAGGGTCGTCCCCAACCTGGCATGGTCTCCTTTGATATGTTCCAGCGAGAATCTAACTATATAATCTGTACCCATGTGGGGTTCACGTTATACCCTTTTCTTCTAGACACATCCCCAACACTGTAACTAGGAAGAGTATGTCATAGGAGCCACTACAGCAGCTCTGTGCTATGAAAAAATTCCCCTCCATCGTAGGAGTACTTTACCAGCTGGAAAGGCTGCATTTAACTCTTCTTTATGTTACAGGATCTATGAAAAGTAGGTTAACAGGGCCAAGAATCAGCCCATTTGTCATCCTTTGTGTATTAAAGTTACATTATTTTATTTATAGGACTTTCTTTAGCATTCTACAGCACCTCACTAATGAATTTATCCCCTGTGAAGAAGGCACGTTTGTACACAACATCACACAAAAAGTGTATGACCAAACAGGGAAGAGAATCCAGATCTTTTATATCTGAGTGCTGTGCATTAAGCACAAGGCCACCCTTTCTCTCTATTCCTATGTAAATTCATCAGCCCCTTCCCTCAATTTGACACACGTACAGAAATGATTTGGTCCCATTATAATCAACTGTGTTCTTTACAGCTATAATATAACTAGTCATTTTGTTTTTCAGTTAAACCATTTTCCCCCAACTAATGATTTTTAAAGGATTTTCTATGATTTTGTTTCTCCACGAGAATGGATGAACACTATTATTTTCTTATTTTCAATTTCATGTATGATCCCTCTCTTGCACTTCCATTTTTTTAACCTTGACTTTTGATTTTCTTTTCATACCCTGAAGCATCTTATAAAATATAAAACAAAAAAATGTAATGAAACATTCAGAGGTTCTCTCTCCTTGTGGGTTTTAGGGGATGCAACAGTGTGCTGATGTTTCAGCTTGCATTTTATTACTTCCAAAAGGGTGCAGAGAATAATAATAAACACCTGCCTGCACTTGTAGGCTTACAAAAGCTACATGTTAGAGATCCTCTCACCTCAGCTCTGAGTCACAACTAGATACCTGGGGGGAAGAGGTGGGGAGATTATATTATTTTTATGTTTCTTCTTCTTGTCCCTCCTCCCCATGAAAGTATTTTAAAAGCTTATTCAAATACAGTGCTCACATAATCTTTACAGTGTTCTGAAGTGAAAAAAGTTGTGATACTGTTTTAAGAATTATTAAATGCCATATGTTTTTTCCTACTTTGTCATGGTACGTTTTCCAAGGAAAAACTACCCTGATTTAGTTCCTGTGGTTTTCTGACTCTTTGCTGTAGCTGCAAGATGCACCCCTTCACCACTTGTTTTACAACTTTAAATTCTCTTCTTTTTTCTTGTCGAGCTCTTCTTTATCAGAACATTCTTTCTCCAGGTCATATGAGTTACGGTTGGGTAACATAAGGTACTCACTCCCTCTCAGACTAAAGGAGATTCCACCAGAAAAATCTGGTCTAAATCTTTCTCTTCCTCTCTTTCTCACTGCCTCAGAATAGTTTCTTAGGTGTAGCTGCTGCCTCCAGGTTATGCAAGCAAACAAACAAAAACATTGCATAATGTCAAATACATTACATGTCGTCAGAAGTACCATCAAGACAAAGCAGCCAAAGAAAGGATGATACACCATGGTTATGAAGTTCAGTGGAGTTCACTTGCTCAGAATTAATTATCAAAGTATGAAACTATGTGAGGAGTGTTGGAAAATCAAGAAGCATTCAGAGTATATTTTCAAGAGTCACTTGAAATCCACAGCTGAGAAGGGAAAATACTATTGACTAATCTGGGTTGAAAAAGAAGGTAGCATCATATGTAAAATACAGGGATACCTATATTAGCTGAAAAGAGGGGAAAAAAGAGGATGACCTAGTACAATAGGTTTGCTAAATATTTGTCCCCAAACATAAGCCCAATGTTTGCATGCTAAAATTCTGTAACCAAGGGCAAGGTCCAAGTGAAGTCCTGTTTGTAACAGTATTAAAGTTGCTAGATAAGGACTGTGCATTTACAGACACGGGTGAAAGGTTTTGTGACATGACAGTTGTTACAGTGTTGAGAGTCAGTCGCTGACCCAGCACTCTGGTCACTTATGCATTAATTAGTTCCATCAGGAATGGTCTGATGGAGGAAGAGAGTACTTAATTTCCTACGCAGACTGGGGTTGATCAGCTAAGGAGCTAATGATCTCACCTGCTGGGGAGAGTAGTTAAAAACACAGGAAGGAAGTGCAAAGTGGGGAGGGCTAGCAGAGCTCAGAGGAAGAAAAGTCTCAAGGTGGTGAGAGCTCTTTTTCTTCCTTTTCCTGAAGACCTCAGGATTAGGAAAAGCTGTAAATAGACTTGCTGCACAGGATTGTGATGGTGGTTTGATGAAAGTAATGAATAAAATTCTCAAAGGTGATTACCGTCTAAGGCTGTTTGCAAGGGATCCCAGGACAGGCAAGAAGCCTGCCCTGTTCCAATAGTGTTTGGGAGAAGTCCACCAAAAGTCCCTGAAAATAGATAAATCATGGAGCTGGGCTTGATTTAAATAAAGTAGTAGTCATTGCTGGAATGCATAAAATGGCACCAGCCCACCCAAAAATCCATCTCTCAGGAGGAGGCAATCCATGGAGTAGCAATACTACACCAGGCTTTCATGCAGACAGAAAAACAAGAAGTATTTAATGTCGACATGCAGGCAGGCAATGAACTCTTAAGGAAAGGGGAGAACCTGTGGCACATGTCAAAAGCCAGATGAACATGAAGGCCTCCAAAATGTTGCGGATGTAAAAATGTGCAAATCCAAAAGAATCTATGTGATGGTTAAGCAGTTCCAGTATAACACAAGTGATGTATTTGTGGACATATGCCCATGACAGAGTAAAGAGAGCTTTGCCTGCAGCAGCCCAATGGAGTCATGTTCACAGAGGTTACCAATAGGGAGAAATGTTACCAGGCTAAGTATACGTTGATCACTGGTGTAATATCCCCAAAGGAATTTGAAGAGCCAAAGCTCTGAGAGCCCTTCACACCTGCTACCTAAGAAGTGTTTTGCTATGGAGCTGACTCACTGGGTATGCTGGATATGTGGTTGCACTATAATATGTGAGCAGAGAGAAGATTAAATATTTAAAATTCTATCATGTAGACACAGAGGTAACACCAGTGTTTGGTTTCAGAATGTGCATGAATCTTAAATTGATCACACTGATGATAACTCTGGGAGACATCATAGTTCTAGTGCCGCCAATGTTGCTAAACTAAAAGACCTAATGGAAGAATATAAAGATGCATTACATGCAACAAAACAGTTTCCTGGGGAATACAAAATTAAAATGAATCCTATTGTACATGCTCCATGAAAAATCCAAGTTGCAGTGGGAGACAGATTGGCTAAAAAGATTTTTAGAATAAAAATGTAGGAAAACTGTACATAATTCCATTGTTGTAGTGGAAAAACCATGCATGGCAGACCTGTGTTTATATCTAAACCCATGAGATCTAAATTTGGCAATCAAGAAAGAGCATTACCCTATGCTTGAATTTGATGACAAATAAATTAGCTGATGCCTAGGTTTTCAGTGTAGTGGATGTTCGAAGTAAGTACTGATAGATAAAACTGTACAAAGCAAGTTCACTGATAACCCTGCTTACTACCCCACTGGGGAGATACAGATTTGCCCACTAATGCTTTGGTATTCATTAAGCCCAGACAATGCTTTAAAAGAAAGTGTGCAAAACATATGTCAGAATCCATGGAGTTATAGCCATTGTGAATGACATTGGTGTCTGGAGCTACTATGGAACATAATCTGGAAAAAATACCAGCAATCTCTGAAACAAAGCTGCCAGACACCCATGCTGAGTTAGAAAAGAATTCAGGGTGGGTGATCTACCATGTCAATTTTAAGCAATACCTCACAGATTTGGCACCAGGAAATGAAACTGAGTTTAAATGGGAGACCCAACAAGATCCCGCCCCCAGCAAAATGAAGCCATAAGTTGCCAGTGTAAGCACTATGCATAACGTATGATATAAACAAAGAGAGGATGTGACAGCTAAGGTCAAGTGAGGTCTTGGACTGAGTAACTCCAAGTAGGAAAAATTGTAACTTATGCATCCAGCTCTCTTATTTCCATGAAAATAAGCTATGCACAAATCAAGAAAGAGAGGTACCCGGTATGGTTTAGCTGTGACTGCTTCCATTAGTACATGTATGTGAGAAAAGTTACAGTGGAGTTCTGAGTTTACACTCATTAATCATAGAGTGGCAGGACCACAAAGGCTACAGAGAATGATGTAGTGCCTGCAGGAATGCAATATTGCTGATAAACCAAGATCAGGTAAGGATATGCCATTTGAACAGATTTTTATGGCAGACTATGATGCAGGCACAAGATGAATTTGACACAACTAAGGATTGCAGCTAAGCCAGATCCTCAGTTATCCATACTGCTGGAAATTGTCTTTCGTAGCTGATCAAAATAAAATAATCTGTGTCTTGAGCACTTAAACTGAAGATTATGTCCACCCCATCCAAAAAATACTTACACCTGTGCTTAACAAGTGTTTAGGTGCTTTTGAAGTCAATGGGACTCAAGCGCATTCTTAAACAGATGCTTACATGTCCTTTCTGAATAGGGATGCATTCCTGAGTCAGTGCTAGAGTTCTGGACATTACAGTGATAGATGATTTGTCCTTTAAAGGAGAAAGACTTGTTATTCCATGATCACTGAAATCAGAAATGACAAAAATAATTTATTCAGGACATACTGAGTAGAAAAATGTAAGCCTAGAACCACAGATTTACTATTTTGGCCTGCTATTAATGTACAAATTGAAAAAGCAAGCTTGCCAGTCTACCTCTTATATCAAGAAGATTAAAGCCTTACCTTTTATGTAAGGGGTAAGAGTGTGCATGCAAAAGTGTGACTGAAAATCTAACAATTAAAGCCAGATAACACACCTTGAAAGCCTATTTGTTTTGGACTGGCAATGGAGGAATACTTTGTCTTAAATATTTGCTCAAATTGCAGGAGGTTAATTTTAATCTGTTTGGTTCTGAGTATGACTCAAGAAGTTTTATTTTCAGACTAGAGGAAAGTTCTGTTTGGCATGAGAATTTTATAACATCTTTACTTGACCTAAAAGTTCTTTTCCAGAGACCAGAAAGAAACTAAAAGACACAGACAATCTTGGTTACCTGTGTTGGTTGTGTTGTAAAATCACCTGAAAGATTAAATCTATAAATATTGTGTCTGATGTTAGTATTTAAATAGTGTTGTTGGAAGTTAAAAAGAAGTGTTCTGGAATATTAACTAGAGCAACATTTTGAATCTGTATTAACTATAAACGTGAGGGGGCAGTCTCTAAACTTTTGAAGCTGTGACAATTTATATCCGCTGAAGATTGGCCTCTGAAAAAATTTTTTTGTCTGTGTTAATGGGGGGGTGTAATATTACAGGGACATACTAGATAGCATTATTACAGATACAACCGTAATGTTGTCAATTTGGTATATGTGAATGTAGAGGAGAAATATTTATTGTCAGTTGTGGGGCAAATCTTTTTGGAAGCTGAGCCCGTTACTAGTAAGTCTATCTTACCTAAATATGTCTGACTAAGAATCATTTCTACCTACAGGCTGTACCCGCATAGAGTAAAAAAAAAAATCTATTTATTTAGAGAGATAAAAATGTTTGCAGGGCTTTCCTCAGGAGCAGTCCCCCTACATCACAGGGTAAGTGAAACTTCTCCCACAACAAATTTCCTTTCTTTGGAGATCCCTTGGAGTCGAATTCTCTGAACAGTTCAAACAGAAGTGCTCTGTGATCCCTGTCTGTGTAAAAAACATGGGAGCAGGGGCACCTCCTCACCTTGGAACTCCTACAGGAGGTAGTTGTGCTATATGCCTACAAAGATTGGACTGTTGCATGTGGGAATGCAGGCCAGCTTAATGTGGGTGCTTTACATCACATGAAGCCTTCTCTACTCTCTTGTTCAGGCTGTCTAGCCACCTGCTGGAGCCAAAAGTGCAATATAGGAATCTTTAACATGCTGTGCTGTAGCTGCACCATGCAGACCCTGCTGGCATACTCTAAAATGTATCCAGTTCATGTCAATAACTATGGAAAGGCTGGCCAAACTTACTGACCCCCGAGACTCCCCTCCCCACTGGTCAGAATCCTTTAACCCTACAACCCTGCTACAGGGCAGAAACTCCAAGCTCTCCACCCCAGTCTGGTAGGTGGAGAATGGGGGGAGCGGAGGGGGATAAGGGGCTCCATGAGCTGCACTTCAACTATAAAAGAGCCGCATGTGGCTCACAACAAGCCACAGTTTGCGCACCCCTGGGCTATGTTAATGCAAACTAAGTGCCTTTTAAAATGCTCCAGCAGGGTCTAAATGGGGCAGTTAAAGTGCAGTATGTTAAAGAACTTTACAAATCAAGCCCATCTTTGCTGCTCTGTGGAGAGAAGCCCTTAGTTATTCTGTTGGCTGTGGGCAGACTATACCCAAGCATCTGGACTGGTACAGAGAATAAAAAAGGGAAACTATGATAGGAATACAAAATGTTGAGTTTAGAAACACATTTATGATGTCTTTCAGTGCATTTTACTTTAATGCATACTGCATAGGAGCATGGCACAGTTCATTCTTCATACTGTTTACAAGACACACTGCAATAACACCAATGGATGCTCTTTCTGTTTCCGGCTTGATCACATTGGTTGCAACAGTTACAAGTCCATTCCCTTAAACAAAAACAATGTAGGACAGCTACAGTAAGTTTAAAAAAAAAGTTTCAGCCAATATATTTACAAATGAATAACATGTATTTTAAAAACTAATTTGTCAACGCTTTATAATTGCTCCAAAATTTATTTCTTCAATATTTACTGCAGGAATGCACATGCTCGCTTAAATGAATATCTGATTATGATTTTTTGTGCAAAGACCTTTAAGAGTTTCTTTTATATGAAGCCTAAAAAATCTTTTATTCAAAATAGGCTAATCAGAGAAAACCATCTGCAAGTCAACTGTGTAGGTTTCAGTGCCTGTGTTTTCCAGGTGCATTCTTGCTGACCTTGACTATAACAAATAGGTGTAAATGACATTCAAGCCCTTCTGCTTCTGTCATTAGGGGTTCTTTGTTATGCTACAGGAGATGCATTAGCATAACACTGAGAGTACAGTACTGAAGGTGAGAGAGAAACCTGAATCTCATTGATATTACAGTCTAACAGCTTTGGCTCAAATTCTTGAGGCATTGAGCCAAGTGATAACAAAATGTATGTAAAATTAAATACAACAAAACCTCCCACATTAGCATTAAGGCTCTGACTAAACTCATAAAAAGAAAAATGTTCTGAGTTAAGTCTGCTTCTAGTTGAATTCTGAATTAAAGGAATGGGAGCACTGGAACTTTATAAAATAGACTAGGTTTTTTGTTTGTTTGTTTTTTCAATCTAGTTTGGATAAAGTGGCATTCAAGCAGTATGTCATGGATTTTTTTTTAAATTCTTTTTTTTGTTTGTTTGTTCTGCTCCCTTGTGAATAATTACAGCGATCTTTGCAGTCAGAAGAGGCATGATCTGTGGTCAATGGGATTAATTCCATTAACTTCAATGAACTTTGGGTCATGCTGTCTATACAGGTGAAACAGTAAAACTTACTTTCAAAGTGTTCCAAATGCACACAAACTAAAATTGAAAAAATAGTTATTCTTTTCACAAACTTATTTCAGTTATAATAAACTTAGGTGTGACTTGCAACTATCATATGTTCAAACTTTTCCAGAAGAAATGGAATTTTTCAAGTTCTCTTTAAGGCTTGATAATTAATTGTGCAGTTGAGTGAGTGATTTTATTATGGGCCAGAACCTGCAAACTGTTGTTCATGAATATTAGTTCCTCTGGAGAAATGGGATTACTCATGTGAGTAAAACTCTGCAGTATCTTGCCCTATGTTTGCTGCAACATTTGATCACAGTCCACCTCTACTGTTTATTTGGTTTCATTACGTTTTAATTGTAATCACCTTTGGATAGTACAAAGAACCTGGCTGAGAAGTTTTAACCTGTTACATAATAAATATATAATGTCTATAATGAAACCCTCAAAAGACATGACATTTAAAATGAAAATACCAAAATCATCATGGTTCCATGCCTCAAGTTGCATTAAAGGGGCACTGTGCTAAGTGTCTTCATCATCAGACACGTGGGACACAAAATGGGATCTGCTCATGTTGCAATGCTAAACCTGACTTTGTCTTAGTCCTAGCTTCTTTATTATTAATTACCAGCTCCTGTGAACCAGAAGATGTCATAGAAACTAATCACACAAGTTGTTTGCTTATAATTAAACTGATTTTGAAATAATGCCTCAGCTCAGTGAAAAGGCATGAAATGAAAAAAAGATACTTGTACTAATAATGAAACTTTCAAACATATTTCAGAGGTATATGGGGCTGAAATTAAAAGAGACGTGCTAAAAACAATGCCTTATGTACCGTATGGTAATTCCTATAATAAAGCTCCCTGTATTATGGAAGCAAATTTGGTTTATGAAATTGAAAATAATTCGCATAATTTGCAATTGTTGTACTTACAAGTAAGTGATGTTTTTCAGCCATAACTTTTTTTCAGAGAAAAAATGCAGATACAGTGGCACCAAAACATTTTACAAATTTATGTTGCTTTTGCCAAATTGTGCAAGATGAAAACAAAAAAATTACAGAAAAAGTCAAAAAGTTTTGTTTTTAAAACTAAATATTTTGCTTTTATGATTCCAAATGACCTTTTAGTTTGACATTTCTTTCCATTTTATTTAAAACATTTTAAATGTTAAAAATAAATGCACAAGCTAAATGAATATTTTTTCTTCTTTCTGATTTGCCAAAAATTTTGAATGTTCTGTTTTTGATTTTTCTGAATTCCGAGAGAATCAGAAAAGCAATCATTTGCACAGCTAGTGCTAGTTGTAATGTGAACGGGGAGCAAACAATGTTTAAAGATTGGTTGTGTGAATTATATTTTAAATTGTAAGCTGAAAATGGAACAAAAAAAGGAAACACATGGCATAATACGTAAAAGGGTGATTTCTGAGACTTTTATTTTAAAACTAAAATTGTGCATATATGTGTAAATGAATATAATAACACCATTTCTATTCAACAAAATACAGCAGAAAAGAAGGTATTGTCACTTGTGTCATTTTATAAGAACTTTCCCTCTTGTTTTTGCTCTCTGATTGTTCTACTCTCTTAGAGTTTAAAGAATATAAATTCTTCAAGCAGTATTGACTTTCTCCAATTGATCTTTGCCTCTGTGTCTCTAATTGAACTCAAATGTCAGACAATAAACTGACAGTCAATGAATGGAATGACTTCCATCCATCTATGTGAACATTAATTTTTGTGTGTAAAAGTCCAGCCGTATATCAAATGTTCTGTTACAAAAATTAATCTGAATTCAGTTTTGGCAAAATATTGGCACAGACAAAAAATTTTGAACAAAGCCCTGATGATTCATTTGCTTTGCACAAACTCAGACCCAGGTTAGTACCTGTGTAGAAGCATTACACCTCCCTAACTAGCACACACATTCGGATCCAACAAAATCAAAATGACAAATCAATAAGAGTGAAATTATGCACAAAGCCTGCATGAGGGCTACCCTCCATTTAACTTCACGATAGCCACAATATGTTTTAAATTGATCTTCATAAATGCGTAGGCCATCTGCAAGCATCCTGCCCAAGAGAGAATTTCTCCCTAAATGAACAACTGAACTCCAATATGTTAAAAAAAAAACACCAGAAATAAACAATTAGCATGACTGATAAGGTCACACAGTTCATCACATACTATATTTCTCTCTCGCCCAACCAAAGACAGCTTTTCTCTTCAAGTTCTCCTGTGTTCTTCAATGCCTTGATCAATGCTCCATCAATGGCCTCTGTGCTGGAGATGTCTCATGAAGCCTCAGTAAATTGTCAAATATTGTTAAAGAAATTGATGATACAGTGATGGTTTGGTTTGAAACATGCCTCCTCCCATCTATGCTTTAGCAAGGAATTTATATTCACAAAGGTCATGTGAATTTGCGCAGTGGGAATACCTGACTGACAACCCCCTTCTACCTGCTATTGAGACATACAGCCTTTGAAAATATACCACAATAAGAGAGTCAAGCTATATGTTGCTGAGACTATCTTCTTCCCAGATTTGACTAAGATTATTGCACGGTACCCTGACAGTGATGTGATGATTGCCTCAGAAAAGACAATGGCAATTTAAAACAAATCCACAAAGACACAGACACTCATCCAAACATCCATCCATCCATCCACACATGTACATACCCATGCCAATGACATTTAGAGAAGCAGACTTCAAAATTGGTGAAGGACTCTGAATGCAAAATCTCTCAATGAGCCTTCAATACCATTGCAGCCTAGACTGGAACCTGTACATTGCTGTTTAGCTAAATGCACCATCGCTTTATCATAAACCTGTGATACCCATGTTTGTATTCTAAATAGGTTTAATTCTTAATGGCTCTTCATGCCCCTCCCGTTGCGTGAGAGAGCCATTTCGCAATCTGTTACAGATGCAGTGCCAGTGCAGTAGAGTACTGGCCCAAAACAAGGTAATGCTATGAATGTGAGCCGGCATAATGGCACTATTACTATACAGTACTGCACTATCGTTTCAAAAGTACTGACTGTTTGGTTCATCTTTCTTTCTTCGCTGGATCTCCCAACAGCTATATGAATTCTTGCCCCACTACTTCTTCAGACCCTGAGTGCACAATAGCACATTTCTAAAGATTAGACTTACAAAGAAACTGAAATATGGAAATAGCTTATCAGCTACCTCTCAGGATGGCCACATCATATGGCCTCCTATCTGTCCAAAACATACATTTTAATCAATATAATAATTTTCAAAAGGAGCCTTCTTGCCCTTAAAAGCATACTTTAAAGTGATTGATCTATCCACTGTGGTTCACCTACCCTGGCTTCTGAAAGGCATTAATTCATGAGCCCATTTCATCTCTAACAACTGAACTGTGAACTTTGCTTTTGCACCACATATGAGGTTGTGCTCCCAAAACCCTAGACAATGCAGTGGAAAAAAACTGGAAAAGGCAGTTATACTTTATTCACATCACATGACTATCATCTGCTCTTGACCCGAAGTTCACATTCAATTTAACTAACAAAATGAAACAGATATTTAACAAGGGAAGCACGGAGCGGTGGTAATGGCTACAGGCTGCAATGCTGAAACTACTGGAACAAGGAATTAACACCTGGAAATCACTATTCAAGGCAAAAATAAATCAAATGGGCTGAAAAGACTGCATCATATCCAGGAGATTTTCCCTGAACTATAGAAAAAGGAGGCCATCCAGGGATTTGTGGGAGGGACAGGTATCATAGCCCTAAAGAAAGGGTTTATGTGTAATATCACTTCTGATATAATTTTCTTTGTCTGCTGTGTATTTTCTTGACCTGCAGTAATTTTTGCAGTGTGCCTTGTAACATTGTGCCTGTTCTGTTGCTTGAAACAAACTGACTCATCAAGTGATATATTTTTACTGCTTTGTTTACACTACTGTACCAGTCGTGTTTACAGTACAATAGTGCACTGAAAAGTCTTAACAAAACAAAAATAAAAATGCAGCAACACTAAATATAATAACATATTCTTAGCTTCATTGTCCCCCAGGGACTTAGTATGTCCTGCACTCATTTCTTAGTAGGTCTTGCATATATTCTCTTCTAAGTACTATGTAATAGTACTTAATCCTAATAAGTCTTAGAGAGAAAGTCCCCGTGCCATTATGCCCTTGTGACATCAAGAAACCACAGAGAGAAACATAGGATTGGTTCTTAAGAGAGGAAGGATGATAGGGAAAATAGTGTCTGAATGTGATCATAAAAACCACATTTGCATATACCATAAACTGAACAAGTGATGGCGTGCTAAGCAGAAATGTTGTTGAAAAATAAGTAATGCAGCGTTGATTTAAAGAATGTGCTTGTCTTAAGTGTTGTAAGATGGGGGTGGGTAAAAGGGATCAATTTTGTTTGGATTTAGCTTCTTGTTTCACTTTCCAAAGGATTCTTGGTTCAACTGAAAAGTTTTGAAAGTACTCTTGCTTTGTTACCATAATAACTGGTTGAATGTTATGCGTATACTTAAACAACAGTCAAGGAGTAGTTGCAGGCAGGCAAGCTTTAACTACCCAGCTCTGCTCCTGCACCTTCTCAACCTCACCTACGCTATCCCTCCTGTTCTAGTTCTGGGGCTCCCTTTGGCTGAGGTTGCAAAATCAAGTAGAATTAAGTGAAATTGTGAGGTGACGCAAACAAACACCCACTTCAGACTGTACTGAGGCCACAAAAATCACTCAGACGCAACAGGCATTACTTGAACACAGGTTTTCAGATGTACCATTTGCCATACGTTTTCTTCATACAGCCATGATCTTGTGGAGGACAGGATCTTGGGTCATCTAGCCAAGGGTATTTTTGTCCAGTGCTCAACCCCAGTCAGCCCACTCCAAAGCTCACTAATCAGGGACAGGAATAGCAATACTGATAAGCAGCTACTAAGATCCAGGAGCCACTGCTTTAACAGATCATGTATGCAGACACAACTGAAGGCACTTGATGGGTACAACCAATGCAGCACCAAGAATCAGGGAGTTGCTCAAGGCAGAGAACAATCCTGAAGTTGGAGGCAGGGTTACAGTTGCCTGTCTAGATTCACAAATATGAGCCCACTGATATAATAAAGACCCAGGAATCATTCACCAGAAAATAGAATCCAAAGCACACAGCTTCTTAAAGAACTCCCAGCTAAGTTCAATAACTTGTCTTTGAATATGGACCATAGATAAACAGTGCATCCCAAATGGGTCAAGTATTGACTTACTGTAACTCCTATTCCAGCCTCCATATGTCAATGTAGCTTGTTTGTGCTGAAAAATGTTCTGGACACAATTTTCCAAATGGGTAAAAGTCCATAGCAGGGTACAAATACAAATGTCCAGCTGCATGATTAATTTACACTCACAATTAGCACAGCTACATGCAGAAATCAGATTAACAAATATACAGTTTATGCATATAGTCATTGTAATTTCATGCAAAAATTGAGAAATTGTTTGTAGCCCTGGGCTCTAGACTTTTCTAGAAAATTAGGGTGTCAAAGACTACCACTGTTTCAAAGAGATTGTAATATAATATGTATAGCACTAGAACCCAAACGAAGGAAGTGGCTATTACAGTCAGAACCTTCTGAAAACAGGAAGGTACTGTTTCTTGCCGGAAAAGCTCTTAGAAAAGAGCTTTACTGCTAGTTCCATAGCAGCTTGTGTATAGCAAATCTCCCATTCCTATAGTCAAATATGAAGTGCTGCAAATATAGGAACTTGCTTTAAAATGAGAAAAATAAAGAAAAGCAACACAAAACATACCGCAAAAGTCCTTTAGCAAAGATGTTTAAAAAACAACAGCCAAATGAAGGTCACACAAATGGTTTGCTGTATTGCTTAGTAGCAACTCATTTTAATTAGGACAATTGAGCCTTGTGCAGTCTACCCTTGATACCACTTGAAGAAGGTGAGAATAGCTATACAAATGATGTAGCAGAACCGGGAATAAACCAGGAGAATTAAAAGACAGATCAAAATAGCTCAAAATGCATGGAAATGAACTTCTTTGATATAAGCACCTTTGTACCAGCTTAGTTGCATCCACAGGAGGGAGTTGCAGCGATTTACCTTTACTGGTCTCAAATCAATATCATGCAAACAGTACAAAAATTGTGCAAGCTCTATGACCTATTTTTGTTAAAGGAATTCAAGGAAATGGACTTAGTTGTGGAGAGCAAGGGGTTGGTGAGGTGGGGTGGGGTGAGGATATCTAACATAAGACAGATAAAGCTGAGTGAGAAAATAAACTTTTTATGAAGTGGACTTAAGGTATTAATAAACCAGGAAAATACCTACTGTGTTTTCATGAAAAGTAATCATTTTCTTAGGACTCTTTTAACCAATACATTTTACCATGTGGTGGTGAAGTCTTGCCTGTGCACATGGGACTAACCCATGTTCTAACCATGTTGTCAAACTGTTCTCAGTCATCCCTAGTGTAGAAATTCACCCTTTTAGGTGCGTGTGCTAAGAGATGAGCAAACCCACAAATATTTGGACACAGGGTCCAGGAGATCATAGATACAAGCAGGGCTTATCCTATTAAGATAGGTCCACATGCTGCTTTGGGCGTTGCTAAGTGCCTGCAGGGTTTATGCTACAAAATTAGATACATAGGCCCTGCAAGCACTAGCACAATACAAATGCCTACATTCCTCCAGGTCTAATACCTGTCTAAAGCTAAGTAAGCTGGTACACATGAATGCACGGATTTACTCATGCCTTTTCACAAGTGTCTAACAAACTGATTTTCAATATCTGCATGCCTATCACTTTAAGCACAAAGAGTACTTAGTCATAGCCCATTCTGGGCATATTAGCTTACAATTGTTCATCATTATTACATGTTAACTTTCAATAACTTCTTATCAAATTCACTATTCATAAAAATACACACTTTATAAGAGACCAAACTACACACTGTCCACACTGAAAACCTACTGGTCCTGTTGCTGCTGTGGGAGAATGAGCGGGAGATGAAGAGACACCTAAAAGAACTCAAAGTTCAGTGAACTCCAGCAAATGTGTGGGGAGGAAATGGCTAGGAGACCTCAGCGTAGGGCTCTCTCTCCTCTGGTTAGCTAACATAGAGTTTAGTTCTCCTGAGCTGTGTGCACAGGAACTGCTATATGCACCCGGAGGTGGCTGTCTGGCTAGCTGACTGATACCCTTTGTGTCTCCAGTGGTCCCCTCGAATGCCACAGTGGCTAAGAAATCCAGGGCTGTAAGATAACTTGATCACCACAAGCGAAGGTTGAGTCCCATGAGTCCAGCTACTCAGATATGTTGTGCATGTATCCAGTCAGTACCTCTCGAACACTGGTTCCTCTGATAAGTTCAAGTAGCTGATGTGTGGCATGTGAACCCCGCTCACAGAATATGGTGACTGCTCTTCCTCATCTCCCTGAGTAAACAAGTTCATCACTTCTGCTTGTCTGTCTGCTAACTTTCTCCTCCTCCTCCTCTTCCCCAGCCCCCTAACTTCCTGGCTCTTCTCCTCCCAAACTCTCTGAACTTTTCCTTCATTCGCTTTCTCACATATTTGAGTACTAAACTTACCTTATCCACATCAGTTGCCTCTCTTTTATGGCCGCAGCTAACCAGAAAGCCTACCACACACAGGTTTCCTGGATGTAGACATGAAAAAATCAGGGTTAAGTTGCATTTACCTAAGTCACACAAGAAGCTATGAAAATAAGTTGTAGTCTCCAATGTTCTTATCCATCTGCACACTCTATAACCATTGTATGAGCCCAGTTTGCATATGGTTTGCATGTGCCCAAACTTCTTTTCTGAATATTATGTGCTTGCCGACTTTCTGTTTGGGGCACCCACTTATGTTTCTGGATTTGCTTGCATGCAAGTATGAAAATGTTTTGGTATATATAAGCCATTTGACAGTACTTTAAACAAAACTACAAATAGTCTGAGAGTCTTGGTAATTGGTTTTGCTTCCTTTCTAGAAGTTACACCATGAACTCTCATTTTCCTGGTGTCTCACGCAGTATCTTCTTCTCTATCTATGTACTTAGTCACTTCAAAGAAAACTGCTGTGTAAAAACTTAAAAGCAGTAAAACTCATTCTGATTCACTCTTTTCACGTGCTGTGTTCTCTCACAAAGGTTTCTTACAATCACTCCTTCATAAAAAAGAAAACCACCTCATAACTAGCCTTTCATTACATATAAAACCTTAGCAGACAAAAGTCCAATCAGAAATAGAAGCAATGTCAGTTCTACAATTTATCTAGGACACAAATGGAAATGGAAACAGAAACAGCAGACAGCCACATTTCAAAACACTCAGTATTCTTTTGAGCCATTCATATAACATTATCCCCTATCTTAAAATACTTTAAGAATTGTATTTATAAGCTTCAGTGTATGTTTTGTATAAACATAACAAACATATATTGTGTGTTGATACTGTAATCCAAATTGGCATCACAGTTTAATTAGTCATAGTGAACTAAAGGATCAAAGTCTTACAGAGATTAAATAGGTGCTTTGAATCTTTAAATTTCTGAATAGGATAAGATAAACATAAATGAATTTCACTGAACTGTGTTAAAAATATTCCATTTCAGTCCCTCCCAAGCCATTAAACAGGATAGGGATACAAGTTCTCATTTGCAGGCACATGTTCTTAAACATAAGAAGGCCATACTGGATCAGATCATCTCTTTACAGTGGCTGTTGGCAGATGTGTCAGAGGGAATAAATACATCAGGACAATTTATTGAGTGATCCATCCCTTGTCATCCAGGCCCAGGTACAGGCAGTTAGGGGCTTAGGGATACCCAATGTATGGGGTTATATTCCTGACCATTTTAGCTAATAGCCACTAATGAACCTATACTCAATGATACAAAACACAGAATAAAACACAAGCTAGTGGATATGTTGAGACTACAGAGATTCGTACTGAAGAGAGAAAAAGGGAAATTATTCCCCAAGAGTCTATTGCTTCTGAGCTGCACAGAGATCTGAAGAAAGACCTTTTTATATATATATTCTTTATATATAATTATTTTTTAACTCAGTTCTACTTTTTGCCTTCACAACATCCCCTGGCAATGCGTTCCATAGGTTGACTGTGTGTTGTGTGAAGAAGTACTGCTGTATGTTAGTTTTAAACCTGCTGCCTATTAATTTCATCGGGGGACCTCTGGTTTGAGTTTCATGTGAAGGGGTAAAGAACACTTCCTTATTCACTTTCTCCTTACCAGTCATGATTTTATAGACCTCTACCATATTTCCCCTTAGTCATCTCTTTTCTAAGACAAACAGTCACAGTCTTTTTAATCTCTCCTCAGATGGAAGTTGTTCCATGCTCCTAATCTTTTCTGTTGCCCTTCTCTGTACTTTTTCCAATTCTAATAGGTTGTTTTTGAGATGGGACAACCAGAACTGCATGCAGTATTCAAAGTCTGGCGTACCATGGATTTATATAGTGGTATTATAACATTTTCTGTCTTATTAACTTTTCCTCCCCTAATGGTTCCTAAAATTCTGTTAGCTTTTTTGACTGCCGCTGCACATTGAGCAGCTGTTTTCAGAGAACTACCCATGATGACTCCAAGATCTCTTTCTTCAGAGGTAACAGCTAATTTAGACCCCATCATTTTGTATGTATAGTTGAGATTATATTTTCCAGTGTGCATTACTTTGCATTTATTAACATTGAATTTCATCTGACATTTTGTTGCCCACTCACCCAGGTTTGTGAGATCCCTTTGTAACACTTTTCAGTCAGCGTTGGACTTAACTATCTTGAGTAATTTTTTATTGTCTGCAAGCTTTGCCACCTCAGTATTTACCTTTTTTCCGTATCATTTATGAATATACTGAACAACACTGAACTTTGGAGGACCCTGCTATTTATCCGTATCCACAGTTTATTCCTACCCTTTGTTTCCTATCTTTTAACCAGTAACTGATCCATGAGAGGACCTTCCCTCTTATCCCATGACTGTTTATTTTGCTTAATAGCCTTTGGTGAGGCCCTTGTTAAAGACTTTCTGAAAATACAAGTACACTGTATCCACTGGATCAGTGCTTAATTTGTGACAGAGTTTGCCAGTGCTCAGCCCCGGCACCTCTGGGCTTGCCATGTCAGTTATGAAAGTAAAAAAGTTGTTTGAATGCTGGCACCTAATTGCTTGAGCCCCAGCACCTTTTTCATTAATAATTAAGCACTGCACTGGATCAACCTTGTCTGCACATTTGTTGACCCCTCTCTAAGAATTCTAATAGATCGGTGAGGCATGATTTCCTTTTACAAAAACCATGTTGACTCTTCCCCAATGTATCATTTATCTATGTGTCTGATAAATCTGTTCCTTAGTGTAGTTTCAACCAACTTGCCTGGTACTGAAGTTAGACTTAATGTGCTTTAATTGCTAGGATCATGTCTAGAACCTTTTTAAAAAAAATTGGTGTTGCATTAGCTATCCACTAATGTATGAGACTATCTTTGGTTTATCTTGTTTTGCTTTGTTCATTCAGGAGAACAAGTTTTATAAAAGCTCAGACTTGAGTCCTAAATCCTTTTAAGAGAAAATGAGTTTCTCATGAATTTATCAGTATGCTAAGCTGACTTCACTTAAAACAAAACTGGGGATTCCCCTTCACAAACACCAAGCTTCCACTTCTTCACTACTGGTGATGTGACAGCTTGCAAAATTCTGTAGCATTTTTAATATAATTCTCTGACTTCAGGCACTTCTATATATCTACTACCATAATTATTCTGGTAGAACATCCAATCCAAAACTCTAGGCCCAACATTCAAGAATCTTTCTTTTGATTTCAGTGGGAGGGAGATCTTTCTTAAAATACTGTAGGATTGTTTAGGGTAAATAACTATTTCTATAATCCCAGTTTTATGTTTCTTTATTTCTGATGTAAATAATTTAAAACAAGAAAAGTGAGGAGAAACCAATTTTTTATGGAATGTAGGGAATTTTGGATCAACAACAGTTAGGGCCCTTAAAATAAGGGGTATTTGGGGTAAGGAAGGAACAAAGGTTGCTAAAAATCTTGAATAAACCTTGGACTGCTACAAACAAGGTACATTATTTGTGCATAGACCTGCAACTGACAAAAGTGGTGAAAGAATTCTTTCAAATCAAATGAGATTTCATCTGATGTCGTAGTAGAAAGAGAGAGCTTGTGATAGACTCTAATTTCAGCAAAAAGCTATGGGCAGTTTATGATTCCTAGTGACAGACTACTATCAGAGAACGTTACTGGGATAAAAGATTATTGGGATAAAAGATTATTTTATATATATATAAAATATATATATATAGTTGGGATAAAAGAGAAGATCAACCAACTAATTCCCAGCATCTTTAAAAAGTATAATCTGAGAAAAGTGGAAGTACGTATATGCATCAACATCCAACCACTCTACAGAGGGAGATGACAAAATGTGAAGCTAAATAAACTCCTAAATTCCCATAAAAGAAAAGCTAGAGAATGTCATAAAAACATTACAGACAAGAAAGCACAAAGATTGACCTCAGAATGAACATGAATAAAAGCAGAATCACAAACAACCAGCGTGTCAAATCGAAAGGTTTCATTATTGTACTGGAGAAAAAGATGACTTTGCAATACCTATGGGAGCAGATAAGTATTAACTACAGCATGAAAAAGATGAAAGAGATTAACTAGCTATTCAGCCAATGTGTCCTTCCTGCCCTGTCCTACAAGGCAATGCAATGCAATTCATTTTTTATATAGAATACTTAACACATCTCATAAAATGCTTTATGTAGAGAGTCAGACAAGGCAGCCACAGGGTTAGACAGAATATAGAGAAAAGGAACCCATGAGGGCAGAAATATCCACAGGTAATTGTGGTAAACATCTACGGAGGTTTCCTGTTTTTCATGTTTTTCTTTGTGTTTTCTACTTTATCCATTTCTGCGCTTGTATTTGAACATCAGAAATCGTTGTGAGAAACAAATAGGATCATTTCAATATATATCTATAACTGTAGCTTACTTATTATACCACGCTAACTGCCTTTGTTGCTACTGGATCAAGTTTAACAGTAAACACATAAAACCACAAAAGCTGTGCCTGATAATCTCACCTTCTAAGTGTGATGACTCTATTAAATCTAAATTTGAAGGAACAAAAGGTAGAATATTCACTGCTCTGCAAATTCAAGTCCTACAGCCTCATAAAATGTTCTTTGAAAGGAAGGAATTACCAAGATGTAACAAATATATCCAGCCATGCCAAAGAAGCATGTTACCTGGGTGTTTCTAGTACATCAATCAGCCATGAAAGGTTTAGCTGTTTTTGTATGTATTATGTTGCAATTAGACTTCAAAATGCTTTCCCTTCTAAATTAATAGGGAAATTTCTTGTAGTCCTGTAGTTTCAGGTTCCCTGTAGACTCAGACAGTGAACAGTCTATTATAATGGACATTTTTGCAGCTAGAAGGACAAAAAACCTCAGCTAGAGAATGTACCATAAATATGTGAGAAAACAATAAATCTCAGGAATGTTTAACTTCTGTTGATTCTGTGTTTTTTTCCTAATAATTAATGCCTGAGAGGAAATAAAGTTCCAATTAAATATGGCAACACAAGTAAAACAGTGATCCCCAACTGTACAGGTTCTGAAGGATGGGAAAGAAAAGAAGCCAACGTGGGAGGAGCACATACAGAGGGGATAGAGTTGGCAGCTATGAAATCAGTGAAGTTCAGTGAACTGTAACAGGGTGGGCTGCCTCTTTAAGGGCCAATGATCTGGGGCCAGTCAGCCCTGTTTCCTAATCAGATGAAGCTGAGAAGAAAAGCGGGTAACAAGTGTTCTTTATAAGAACCCACAGAAGGAGGCTCAAGTGATGGGGGAGTTGCTAGAGAGAGGGTGTTCTCTGTGGCTTGTCTTGAAGGCACCTCTGAAAGAGGCCAACTCCAGTGTGAGATGGTTGAGTAACTGGCTGGGATGGTCCAGATTTTGCCTGGAAAGAGGTAGACATGGGGTAGGGCTCTAGGGAAGAAGTCTGGAGGGCTAGTGGCTTGAGAGAAACTGGGCCTCCAGAGATAAAGCCCTAGGAGGCAGTGGTCTGCTAAAAAAGCAAGGAAGACTCTGCGGAGTCTGGGAGTAGTATGAAGTGTCTGTGGAGAATTGAGCCCAAGAAGTGTGGTAGATATATGCTCTGTTATACTTACTTTCCATTTTGGAGAGCAGAATTGAAGATGAGCCCCTCTGGAATGGAGGATCTTGTTTATTGCTTTTGTGTTTATTGCTTTTAATTTGTGGCCCATCTATGTTTATCAAACACACCAAGCTACAACAGCTAGAGCGAAAAAGTATGGAGCCAGCAATGACGGGCATTGCAATGAACTATCAACTGTCATAAAACAAATGGCTGAGCAAGGAAGAAGAGACAGAAATCATGCAGAGTACCAAATGAACATGAAGATAATGGGCCAGAGCAGGAGATTTTATATATATAAGTTCTGATGACAGCTGGACCAGTTCAGTGACCAAATATATATTTTAATAAAGGAACAAAAGAATAAAATACCTAGAAAAAAGAGTTACTGCCAGTTCTGCAACAAAATCTATCAAAACTGTATTTAACACAGTAGTGTGTGGCTACATTTTCAAATATTTGTATAGAATTTGAGGATGGGTGGTGTCTAGAGCCACTGTCTTGATAAAGTCAATGATCCTGCGAAAATAGGAGCCAGAGAAATGCCACACTACAGCATGAGTGGCTAATGGTCACTCTCCAGATTGGGATTTCCTATGGACCAAATCCTACAGTCCTTGGGAGTGAAGCATGGACAGTAGGATTTGACAAAACATGTATTGAAGGATTTAAGCTTTTGTTTAATAAAGTAACATAGCTGGTCCTTCAGCCCAACTGCAGAGACTCATGCTTTTTGGTTCCGAGGTCCTGAATTCAACCCAGAGGCGCATGTGGAATTTTGAACTGCTGTTGATGTTGACTTCTAAAGCTCAGGGCTCACTTTCCCAGACAGGGAGAGTATGTAACTTATGCCGACCTTCATAAATCATCTGTGGGGTTGAGCTCAGGCCTTCTGGGACTAAAAGTGGGTCCTTTATTGCTAGAACTAAAGGCTCGGGCATGCAAGTTTAGAGGAATAAGCAGACTCATAAACTTTTATATGTGGTGTCCCTGTGGGAGGGGACTTAAAGACGCAGTGTTAGTGTGGATTACACAATGTTTCCAGGAGAGAAGGTTCAGAATAGTTTGGGATAAATATTAATCTTACTGTGATAGGAATACAAAATTGATTCAGTGTCTTAACTGTTGATATTACTTTGGTCACACGTTAGTCATTTTTGTCATTCACTGCTGACCCTGGCTATGGGGACAGGGATCTCAGTGTCCCATTTCAGGGCCAAGCCATCCATAAGCCTCCCCTAGCTGATTCTTCCACAAGCCCTGATTCTGAGACCTTTCACCCTGACTCCGCTTCTTGCAGCAGAATGATCAGCCTCATGAGTCTCACAAGCTGTGTCAACAGTCCAGAGCGAAAGACATTAGCAGGAAGCGCGCGCGCGCGCGCGCGTATATGTGCGTGTGTGAGAGAGAGAGAGAGAGGAAGACTTTTACAAACACAAATGTTATGTTTAACTCATACAAGCAATTGCAGAGCCTGCAAAATATCTTTTTTTTTTTTTAAACAAACACTTCAGGCATTTGGCACACATCTTCAATGCTATTGTCACATGCTAACAGACTTGAAGGTAGAGAAGAATGCTCCACGCTGGTAGAGATGGGGGAGCAAGAAAAGGGGCACGTGGGGCCAACTTGCGGTGTGGAGGCAACCTGGTACTGAAGCCTCACCTGCTGGATCTGACTTTCTGAAGTGCATGAGAGACCACAGCATACTTCAGGAAGCGAGTCATGTTGCGGATTCCTTCATGGAAGTAGCTGCCAGGTTATGTTTTCACTGCCAATATGGTGGGTAGACATGGGTTGCTCTTGCTATACCTATTTTCAATAATTCTTCAACCGTACTTAACTGTCATAGAGACAACATTTTTCTGATGTCTGTAATAGGCTTTTATGCAGAGCTGGTTGATTTTTTTGAGGGGGGCAAACCTTGAAAGCTTGGAGGGGGGAAAGGTTAAGGGAAAAGTCTCCAGCATTCCTTTTCCTCAACAAAAAAAAAGTCCAAATATTGCCTCCAGTGACATTCATAACACTCTCCAAAACTCCAGAAGGCCTTCACTTTCATCTTCATGAGATACCAAACAGTGAGATGTACTCTAACTTGGGGTACATGCTGCTTTTGAGTTTTACAGGTGACCTGAAAGTTGCATGAAACTCCTTATTTTCAGGATTTCAAGGGTTTGGGTGAGGGGAGGCATGTCTTGATGCAATCTTCTATTGCTAAACAAAGATTTTGTTTATGTTAATTGTAACGAAGTACTTGATCCTGCTAACAGCCGTAAAGAGTGCTCCCATTTAGTTCAATGGGAATTCTGAGTGTGCAGGGCATATAGAACTGAGCCTTTAATTTTCATTTAAGGATCATTATCTATTATCTAGTACACCCAGCTAACCTTTGAAACCTATTACTCTGAAGCTGTCACAGTAGCTTTATATTAAGTGGACTTCAATTATTGCTCAATTATAGTAGAATTTTTGTGAAAGTACTTATTCCATTCACACATGCCACTACACTTAATCATGATTAATTATATTACAGTGAATACTAAAACTATTTATGATTTCCTATTTAATATGGAATACCATCACATAGAATTGACAATCGAAATAAAGACAGGCATTGCTGTACATAGCAGGCATCAAGGTTACAGTAAGCACATGAGGACGTTCTTATGCCATTAGGAACTGGAAATATGTGCATAGCTCTATTCACAATCTCCTTGTGTCTGTATATTCTATTTAATAATGTCACATTATTTGAATAAGAAAATGAAGTTTCATTAAGATAGTGGATACAGTAAAACGTTCCTGTGTACTGTTCCACATCTATTTTTGCAAGATTCACAGAATTTTGCAGTGGAGTGGCTAGAACAGGTGACTGAAAAGACAGGGCTTCTGAGTCTGCTTCATACTCTGCCATTGATTTGCTGTCATACCTTGATTTAGTCACTCAGACACTCACTTTTTCAATGTCTCTACTTGTAAAGTGCCCATCACAACAGCATCTAGGAAGCATAACATAAAAGTTTCACTTGAAAGAGATTATTTTCTCTTCTCTCTCAGTTTGCTTGTATTTTGCACGTTCTTTGGTGAATAGTCTTGGTGAAAGGAAGATATTTTTGGTTCTGTTTTGTATTGCACTCTAAAAGAAATGAGAGAGAAGCTCGTCCGAATTTTGGTAGAAGGGAGTTCCATAGTCAGGAGCCCTTTACCAAAAATATTCTGCTCCCACACCTGAATCTCTGATGATTTCATCCTGGACTCTCTTGGCCATAACATCCCAGTTATTTGACTTCTAACACTAATATGTAAAGAGAGATGGTTCCTGAAGCGGGCACCCTCTAAAGGATTTGTATTTTAGGACTTGGACCTTGAACTCTATTCGGAATTCAATGGCAAGCCAGTGTATTGTACAGAGTACTTATATTTTTGAGATATCTATGACGTCACTCCTCTCCTTTATACAGGAATGAATTTCAGCCTATATGAATAAACTGAAAACAGAATTACAGAAAAACATTAACATACTGCATGGCTTAAGAATATAATTTGTTACTTTTCTGAGAGAAAATGATCTGTTATATTCCTCAGGGAAACATGCAGATATCTGACAAACTTAGCAATAGTTAAGGGACAATTACTCTAAACATTCTTCCACTTAATTTCACATACTCATGACATCATTGTATAAAAATATTTTAATATTCCAATCAATATTTCAAAATCCCTGATATATAATAATAAAAATATAACTGTCCTGAAGTAAGCAGAATTCTGCGTAGCTCAAAAGCATCTCTTTCATCAACAGAAGTTGATCCAATAAAAGATATTACCTCACCTACCTACCTAACTTCATTGTTTTAACTGAATCATGATGGTGATGAAATGATTGATTAATGAAGTTAGACCTGGCATAAGTTTGGCCCTGTGTGTTTAACATCTACTAAATGTATTCATTTACTTGCTTTCAAATAACTGATAAATAAAATAATGTAGGTAATCTTTTAAAACTATAGTTATATTCGTATTGTTCATTGACGTAAACATAAGAACATTTACAGTACAGACTAATTTTAAATGAAAAATATAGAGTTTGATTCTGATCAGTGTGATTCCATTGGCTTCACTAGAGCTACAACAGTGTGAGATCAAAATAGGGCACTATGAGTCTAAACTGGTTTAATTTACACTTTTGCCTCTCAGCATGTAAATTACACTAGAACAGACACAGTTACTTACCAGGTTTGTCTATTCTGCCCAAACAAACAGAGCATGTGCCTTCTCTTACAATTATTGACTTGAAAAAAGCTCAAGCCTGATCCTATATTTGTTCCAGATAATATTCACACTTCAACTACAGATGGAAACTTTATCTCAGCAGCTTTAGTCAGCCATTTATTTCATTTCTTTTAAATGACCTTTTACTTTGGATCTGCACACAGTCTGACTCCTTTTCTAGCCACTTTTTGTCACACTCATCTTTCTACACATTTTCCCCTTATACCGCTCCCAATGCATTGATTCTTTATTCCCCCACTGACCTTATTTCAGTCTAACTCCTCCTCACATTTTGGCTCCCCAGTTGCTAATTAACCTTGTGCTTATCTGTTGTTCCAGATCTTTTTAAAAAGGCCGTTGGCTGACCCATCATCCGTAATCATATTATCCACTTCTAGCATGTGTATCTCCTTTTCTGTTTTTAAAACTAGTATTGGTACTCTGTAGTTGTGAGAGAAGGAATAGTAGCATGGCATGCTTTTACGGACAGGATAAAATAATTATACGAGAATCATAGTAGCAAGGGAATAACTGAATGGGGCATTGTGGCTTCCCCTCGTTCATTTTTTTTTATTATACTAATGGATTATATAGCTAATTAATATCAGAGTATCTGCATACATGTAATGGATCCAAGCCTGAGGCTCCACTGGTGGGAAGGAAGAGTGAGCAGGACAAGTCTGATCAGCTCCCACTGCAGTCAGTTAGGGCTCCCATTGTCTTCATTGGCAGCAGGGTTCTGGGCCTACTGCGACTTGACCCTGCGGCTGCAGAGCTCTAAAGCTGTAGTAACTCCAGTGTGTAGGCCCAAGAATAGGCTCTTGGTCTCTTGTTTTTGACCAGGAGTATCTCCTCTTTTCTCACTCTGGTTGCCAGGGAGAGAAGTATTCAGCTGGATGGGCCTCTGATCTCTTTTCCCTGTCTGACCTCCCTTTCAGAGCTAGTGGCCAGGGAGATACTCTTAGGGCACATTCCCTCTGACTCTGCACAGCTGTCTGTCTATCCTTTAGCCAGGAGAGAGCCCACTAGGATGCCAGAGAGGCACTGAGCATGGTTGGTGCCTATCCTATCCTAACATCTCAGACTCTGCCCTCGCAAGGGGGAAGAGTTATGAATCTGATTAACCCGTATGCAGCATCTTCAGAGTCAGCTCTCCTTTCTCAGCAGCTGCAGACTCCAACCATGGCAAGCTTCTACTCTGGCTTCATCACATGGATGGTATTATCCCTAAGAGTGGGCTCAGAATGCATAGCTTTAGCTTCCTCGATGCGTGAGGCAGCAGCCCTATATAGTTGAATATTTGCTGGTTAACTAGCCCTATTAAATTCTTGACAGTGTTCGCAGAGTATCTGCATATTTCTGACCTTCTTCAAGACTTTCAAAACCTTTAAATCCAAGATGGTAATCTGTAGTGAACTGGCCAAGACCTGGGTAAAGCCCTTCCTACTATTTCCAAATGATTCTTCACAAATGTATGGCATTTAGGCAGACACCATGGTGTAGTTACACCCTGAAGCCCTAAGTCTACAGCTCGTCCCACAATCCCTACAGCTCCAGCAGCAAGAAGAAAGAGTGTTGGGGAGAAGGTATGTGTTAATCTGCTTGAGTGCAGGAGGGGAGGGGAAGGGAATTTGCAGACCTTTAAGCTGTTCTGTAGCTCCTACTCATGGCACAAGTGAAGTTCCCCCTCTGTCATTCCTTAAGCACCAAGCTGTGTTTCTCCAGGACCCAGTACAAAGCTCACTTATCTAGCTTACTGGGATTTATACATCCCTTACTGCCACGTATACTGGCTTCAAAACCTCATCCTATTATACATACATGCTACTTTGTAAATAAATGGATAAAGTCTGTGTGCTGGTGTAGCCATCAACAAGCAAAGCACTAAGGGGTAACAGAAAGTACACATTTCCCTCCTGTTCAGTGGAGCAGCATTGTATGTTCTTCAGTGACTCTCCCACCCCATAGTAACCATTAACAAACAATGCAGCTAATTCTGTGTTCTCCTTCCTTGGGTTGACCAGGGCAGGATTTAGCCTGAAGAGGCACCAGGATTTAACACTGATGACCTTAGAACTTGAATAATGATAAGCCAAACTTCTAAGTATTAGTCAGTGGAACTGATTCAAGATAGATCCTAAGGGCTAGGCAGTGGGTACTGGTTATTGTATTGTAAACAAAAACTGAACACCATGTGTATGGTAGATACCAAAGTATTAAATGGATTCCTCTGCTTAAAGCTCAGAGTTCTCTTCCGAGGATTGTTTTAAAAAAAATTACTTTACAATGACCAGTAGAGATAAGAGCTCTGAAATATTTTAAGATTTTGTGACATCTGAGTTGTTTTATTGGAAAATAAAACCTCTCTTCTGCAGATAATGAGAATAAAGTTTTTATTTAATACAGTTTAAGTGGAAGTGGGGAAATATTGTATCTGGAATTGAGATTTCAGCTCCCAAATGGATTCCTCTAAGTATATAAGAATGTTTATACACTGAAGAAAGTCATTTCAGTACCTAATAATCTAATAGCCCTCTATCTCTATTTTGTTCATTTGTATTATGCTGGAGGTTTACAGGAATCTATGGTGTGCAGAATCTTTGTTTAAAACATAATTGCCATCTATCAGTAGAAGTTCTCCTCTGCAGAGACCTGGACAGCCATTGTGGATAAATATTCCAGACAGGACTTGCTCTTGTGCCTGACAACTAGTCTCCCTGCTTGAGTGCATAAGCTTGGATGGGGCAGAAAGTTTTTTTCTGAACCAGCAGAAATTAGTTGGCCATTTTAGCTACAAATTACAGTTATACAGAGAATCCAAGTGTTAAAACACTTCAAAGCTGTTGTCTCTCTGCATTGACAAGATGCAATTAAAACAAATAAGTAAATCTTACACTGATGTGGTATGAATTCCTCCTTTGATCTACTGAGCAGTTAGTGGATGAAAAGCCTTCCATAAGAATGTAAGGAAAACCGAGTAAAACAGAAGCAAAGGAAGACAAACAGGTTTACATCATAACCTACATACTGTCGTGGAGTTCTTTTACTTCTCAATACATAATGATTACGGTCTATGAGAGGGTTAGCTTTAACTAAATCAGTAACTTTATCCAACTTCATCATTATATTCCAACCTTTTGTATTCCAGAAGTCCTATCAGTTACAATATGCTGTTCTGCTGAAGAACAGGAGATTTTATTTATTTATTATAAAAGCCCTAATATGGGTTTCTGATGATGGATCACACTCCTAATGCTATTGTAAAGGAACCCAACTTCTTTAAGATCTGATGAAGGAATACATGTTTTTGGGACCTGACTACTATAAGCTTTTGAACATCTATCCTCACATATTATATCTTCGTTTTATAAAGGATGCTAGAATAACAAACGTTCTCTTCCTTGTCTTTAGTCTCTGAAATGAGTTGGCCTATGAATTTTTATAGTTAATTCCACGTAAATGGATACTTCTTGTGTGGAAATCTGACCACCAGATGACCTTCTAAAATTCTCAGAACAGCATGGCAGAGCCTCTCACCACACTTTCTGAAATACCCTCTGTGTGAGATATAGCAACAGAAATCACGTTATTTCAGTGGAAGGAAAAAACCAGCTCTTTTACCAAAACAAAAAGCAAAAAAAAACCTAAACACAGGCCAGTACATTTTAATACCCTACTTAAAGCATTGTAATCAAAGGAGTTAGAGTTTTGTTAATTCTATTTTAAATAAAGAATCCATTGGATTTGCTATGGCAGGATGGTTAACTAGTTGAATGTCAGCACTTCTGCTTACCCCGGAATGTGAACTACAAGTTTCTGTTAGTTCTATTCTAAAGAAGGTATATTCAATCTTGAAAATTTAAAACTTACATTTAGGAGACTGGAGAGTATAGGAACACTGAAAGGAAAAGGAAATTGGCAACCATTGCTTGGTACATAAGTTCTGGAAACCAAGAAGTTGGTAGATACTAACCCTTTTTTAATCCAACACCAAATTATATAATCGCATAAGATTTTTGAATGCACTAGCAGATGGCTTGATCATCACTTTATGATCTGCCCTCAGTTAAGGGTAACATTTAGTTGCACTGCCCCCGGAACAGCCTGAGAAACAGGTTGTGATTCTGGTTGTGAGACTGATTATAATTCATAATAATTTTCACTCGGAAATGGTCCTGTTCTTGCATGAAAAAAAATGAAATGCTACCTGATGGAGCACATAATTCTGTTTGCAGAACAGTTTAATCTAACTTATTTAGAGTCTTGACAAAAACTAGTCAATTTACTATTGCTTTCAGTTTTCAAAACCACCTTTATTCAATTTTTTTGTTTTTGTAGCTAAAGAACTACAACTTCAGTACAGATTTACTGCTAATACTTTATCTTATGTTAAGAATTTAAGCTACTTAATATTTTACCATTTTAAATTAGTTAACACTATTTTACTAGTAGAGTTGCAGAACATTCTTACAGATGACTAAGACTGAGACCCAGGCAGCAGGAGCCATAGGCTGCTTCTTTAAATTTATTTTAAAAAGATACCTTCACAGCATTTTTCAATAACTAGTTTCAG
This sequence comes from Mesoclemmys tuberculata, assembly GCA_007922155.1. Taxonomy (NCBI): domain Eukaryota; kingdom Metazoa; phylum Chordata; order Testudines; family Chelidae; genus Mesoclemmys; species Mesoclemmys tuberculata. The sequence continues at coordinate 14,606,550 of ML675624.1, read as the reverse complement.
GTGTCAAGTATTGATCTAATTCTCAAGTCACAGATGTGCTTGCAAACACTCTTTAAAAACCTTACTGTTTCGTATCAGAAACATCCTTCCTATTGCAAAGACTCATCGACTTTAAGGTCAGAAGGGACCATTATGATCATCTAATCTGACCTGCACAATGCAGGCCACAGAACCTCACCCACCCACTCCTGTAATAGACACGTAACCTATGACTAAATTACTGAAGTCCTCAAATAATAGTTAAAGACTTCAAGGTACAGAGAGCCCACCAGAGAATCCACCTGCAAATGACCTGTGCCCCATGATGCAGAGGAAGGTGAAAAATCCCCAGGGCCTCTGCTAATCTGCCATGGGGGGATCAGCTAAACCCTGAGCATGTTAGCTAGACTCAACAGCCAGGTACCCAGAAAGAATTATCTGTAGTAACTCAGAATCCACCCCATCTAACAGCCCATCGCAGGTCATTGAGCATATTTACTAGTAGTAGTCAAAGATCAGTTAATTGCCAAATTAGGCTGTCCCATCATGCCATCCCCTCCATAAATTTATCAAACTCAGTCTTGACGCCTGCTAGAACTAAAGTAAGAGATATTCTTAACGCACAGCTACAGAACAGCAGACTGCAGTACATTTCTGTTTGTTTGTTTTATTTGTAACTGTTGCACAAACACGGAGGCACTACAAAAGACTATTATCTGAATGCAATACCTTTCCCATCCCCCTCCAGTCTCTTAACTGTGACTTAAAAATAGAGCCTCAAGATGTGCTATTAAGTAATCAATTCCACAATTATGTCTTGCAAAACAATAACAATTCCTATCCCCTTAAAACCATATTTTTGGTCAACAGGCTACAATTTGACAATCACTGACCTAGAACAGTCCAAAAATAAAAAATACCTATAACTTAGGACTCTATCCCCTAGAAACCTCTTTTAAGCATCCCCCCTCTCCATGGTGTCATGGGGGTTTCATTCTCTGGGTGAAAATTTTCCACAGTGTTTCAGTCAAGACAGTTCTATATGTAACATAGTTGACTGGAAGTAGGTAGTATAATCATGAAGGCCTGACCAAGCAAAGTACTTAAGCATGTGAGTAATTCTATCAATGTGAAATGGGACTACTCACAAGCTTAAAGCTAACCATGTGCTTATATGCTTTATTTGACTGGGGCCAAATGAGGTTGTGAGGTAGCATGGAAGAGGCCTGAAACAGGGCTTTTAATAAAGATTCTGAGCACTGAATGAGTATGGAGCAAAGACATCAAGGACACATTGAAGGAAACCAAGAGAGCAGGAGGGAAAACTGGTGGGAAAGGTGGTCAGAATGAAGGCTGAGGTGGGTATTAGAGCTGACCAAACACATATGAAAATATTTGCTGAATAAAAAAACTGAACTCCATTGAGCTGAGTTCACACAACTTTTTATTTTAGTTTTATTAACAGGAATGTTCACAGAGAGAACCATTACTAAGCAAATATTAGAGAATATTAATATTCAATGAATTTTGAAATAACAAGTGTAAGAGTTCACACCAGGAACTTCATTATAAGGGTTATATTCATTCCACCTGTGAACAGAAACAATGTCATATGACCTGTATAGTCAAAACTAACCAAAACAGTTCAAACGTAATCAAATATAAAAATGCTCCTGGTAGAGGAGGTGGGGGAAGAGACCAAGAAGTAGTCAGAAACAAATATTTATTTTAATAGTGAATAAATCTGAGAACATTTTAAGTTGCTGGCAGCCAGTTAACAAACAGAAAATGCAGTTACATTCAGAAACATTCAGCTTTCACTGAAATCCTGGAAGGCACTCAATATCTCATAGGATCTGGCCCAAAGTGTGTATTATATTATATACAGTACCACAGAATGTAAACTGTTCTATTTCATTCTTTTATTATTGAACATATATAGTATTACAAGCCTACTATTGATAGTCAAGACCAGTTAACTGATTGAGAGCATCATAGAGGGAAATCCTTGTAATTTTCCAGAGGCCAGAAACAAAATAGACCTATGACTTGCTCACTGGGAGACCAGCATGCCGTTGGGCAGAGGCTGACTGTTTTTTGCATTATTTTGTTTATTTAATGTGTTTACATACTTCAGGGCTGTTTCTCCTGGTGTAAAGCCAGAGTAACTCTATTGCAATATGTCACATTAGTACGAATAAGAGATGCTTCTTCGAGTTCCTCACTCATCACACAACAGTTCATTTGGTAATATAATTTTTGGACAAATTGACCAATTTTGGTCATAAAAGCCTAAGCTAATTGCCTGGACAAAGTTTCAGCAATTACAAATACATTTCTGTGGTAAAATAAGGTGGGCTAAAGAAGAGGAGAATCAGGCATTTCATCTTTTTATCCCTCTTACAGAGAAACAGCATTTTCATGAAGTAGTCATTGAAATCAATGGGAGTTGGGTTCCTAGGCATTTTTAAAAATCACTAGATGCTGATCTGGATCTTAGGTACCTAAAGATGGGGAAGGATGGTCCAGTGGTTAGGGCACAGGACCTGGATTCACTTCCCTGCTCCACTGCAGACTTCCTGAGTGACCTTGGGCAAATCATTTAGCTTTGCTGTGCCTCAGTTCCCCATCTGTAAAATGGGGATAACAGTACTTCCCTACTCAGAAGGGTCGTGTAAAGATAAATACTTTAATGATGTGAAGGTGCTCAGATGTTATAGCAATGGAGACCATGTAAATATCATAGATATTTGCCTTATATTCCACTGAGTGTTCTACACCCTAGTCAAGCTCAAGAAGGAAAGCTTTCTTCTGAAATCCTTTGAAAATGTTCCTATTATGTTCCTAGAAGAAACTTCATGTAACATTTTTCTGTCTGCTAAAATGAAACAGAGGCCTTTTCAAAATTTACTCTCAGTTCTGATGTTGCTTTCCTAACTTGAAGAAACAGAAGCTTCAATAACATTAGCAATTACCATGATTTTACTTAGAAGAACTATAACAATTTCTTCAACCTCCAAGGCACCAGCTTAGGTTCATTTTGTTTTCTAATTTGCTTTTTTAGTATGTCTACCTTCTCTGCCAATCTTAATTTTTTGGTCATTTTTTGCATTGCACTGACCTTTTCCATAGTACTGACCCATAGAGAGGGCTAGGTACACTAAAAGCTAATGCAGCCTGTGCAATCTGCCTGTATAGCAGACCTCTTGGGGAAAGATTATCCTTGAGATAAAATTCTTCCTGAAAGTTTCTGTGGCAGAGTGGCTTTGTGTTGTTCCCGTGCTGGTCCATGCTAAAATGGCACAACTAAGCCCTCAGTAACTTCTACAGTATAGTTAAAGGCATCTTCAGCTATCTGTTAAGCTATCTGTCAGCTATCAGCTATCTGTTAAGTACAAATTTTTTGTTTGTTGTGAAGATGTTATTTCATGACAAACTTGAAACCTAAAACCCAGAAAATTAACATTCAGAAATTATATTGAGATTGAGAAAAGATACAGTATTTCTTTCAGAATTAGCATCTGCTTTCTTGAAAAACAAAATACAGGAACTTCATGTAAAGAGGAAAATATTTTGTTTTAATTTGAATAAACATTTTTCTTCTAAGTATCTTCACTTTCAAAACTGATCATGGTTGTGATCAACATATGCAGCTTTCAATTCATTTACAACGATCTGCTACACATTTGTACATTGGTAGAGAAATATTTGATTTAAAGTCTGCAATGTTATTATTATTTAACACAATGTAACTTTTCTGTTATTAGCTCATGTTATAATGACACAGTTCATTGCGCAAATTATAAGGAAAAAGAGTGATTTTGTGGTTAAAATACAAGGCTGAGGCTAGGAATCAGGGACTTTCAGCCTATTCTTGGCTTTACGATAGACTTCCTGTGCAATCGTAGTCAAGTGACATAAACTCTCTGTACCTTCTCTAGGTTCTTACAATGGTACCAATCACCTCTGGATCTGAATGCCTACTTATGGATAAAGCTAATGTGAAATCAACCACTGCAATAAGTCTAGGTTTCCTTTTAATTTCTCCTGAGTCATTTGGGGTGGGTTGTAGCGTAACCTATTATCCAAATCTCAAACCAAAATCAGTCTAAAGACCTGACTGTTTGTGTTGTTGCTTTTATTGTTTCAGTCTGTTCTGGCTGGGAGGTTTCTATAATTTTGAAATATTTTTCAAACATTTCTCAAAACTAGAAATTCATTGAAGCTGACTTCTTCCCATTAATGGTTTCAAGAAATTGGTATTTTCTGACTGAAAAACTGGTTCATTGAAAAATTCCTGACTAGTGGTACTAAATTTTACCTAAATTGTTTGCAGATAGAATTGGAGTGCAAGTTTTTTAATTTGGACTCAAATATGTATGAGGTGCCTAAGGTTTGACAAACATTCCCCTTGTTTAAAGTAATTTTGCCTGCCATAGCACTTTGTTTTCAGAGAGGAGAAGAAAGAGAGAGAAATATAATAAACTACTACAAGAAAGGCTATTCTTGCAGTATTTCTGATCTGAACAAAAGCAGGAACTACCGAAAATCTTGAGAAGAGATTTGTGTGTGGGAGAGTGATTCTCAGACTGACGAGACTCAGATAATATGGATAAGCTTTGAAATTTTGAATGCTCTGTTGAAAGTGAACCTCTGAACCTCTCAAGGTTTGTTCACTGCTAGTTGTGACATCATTCTAGCACTGCTCAACTATCCTAAATGCTCAACTATCCTGAAATGACCTCCCAACAAAAGCACTCCCAACGAAACACATTGTAGATTTTATGAGATCAATTTCATTCATATTCAGACAGTTATTCCTAACACAGTTGTATCTGACTGAGGCATTCAGTGTGTAAAGAAATTTAATTTGTGTGCTGTGATATACTCCAGATTTTTAACAAATATTTTTTTAGAAAATGCCTACTTACCTTTAGCAGTCATAACAGTGACTTTCTGGACAGAATGAATGTCACAAAGGAATTATTTTAGGCTTCCAAAAAGATGTAAAATGTAATTTAATCTTATACCAAATATCAACTGCAACATTAATACTTGTCACTGAAGGCATATGGTTTGCTTTTTAGTCAAAATTATAACAAAGTAAAAATACTTAGCTAAAAGGTTTACTTTCTATCCCCTCCTTATTCTTTATAGCAAAACCCCACTTATCTTGGTTTCCATATAAGGTGTTTTACATCACCTAGAATTATGGCAGGACATGTATAAAGGTTGAGTCAACATTTCCATTATAAAACCATATTTTAGCAGGTTTATAACACAGCCATAAAAACTCACTCTAGGCTGAAACTTGGCATACAGAATCTCAACCTGGAATGTACTTTTATCACCAATATTTTCCTTTTAAACTGTTCAGATGTTTTTTCAGTTATCTGAACAGCATGTAAAATAAGTCTTTTAGGGTGCCTGGGATAAGAGGACAGAGACTATATTTATTTAAGACTTTTCTGGTGAATAGTAAAGCAATGAAAAAGGAGAACTTACAAACAAAAAATGTAATCACTTACAAAGATATACGTTGGGCTGGATGCAACATTGTCAATACAGGTCGCCTCCTCTGAGCCAGCAATGCTCCTTTTGTGAGTAACTCACCTAAAACATACTTTCGTTTTCCCTTACTCCACTTCCAAAGCCTCATGAGCAGTTGGCAGGAAAGGAGGGGGAATAATTAAATAAAAAGCCTCCTTGGACAGCTGCACCAGTGAGCCAGGAGGCCAGAAGAAGAATAAACCCATGTCAATGTGGGAGCAGCTAGAAAAGGCTGGAGGGGTTTCAGCCACCTAGAAGTTATAAAAGTCTGGGTAAATGAGTGTATATGGCCTTGTTTAGGGAGAGATTTTGCCCCAGTTCCGATTATATTTACACTCATTATAGAAATTGCTTTGCTGAGTTGAGTTAGTCTTTGATGTAGTGGATTTTGGAAGCTACTTAGGGAGTGAGAAGTTATAAATGAATGCTAAAGAACTGCTATAAGCATGTTGGTGTTTAAAGTAATGTATGTGAAATTGATTCATATTTTCAAAAGTCCTAGGTGATTTAAGCCTGGTCTACACCTTTAAACTTAGGTAGACCTAGTGATGTTGCTCAGGGGTGAGAAAAATTCACACCCTTGAGAGACATAGTTAAGTCAAGCTAAGCCCCAGCATAGATACCACACCGAGGGGGAATGAGAGGGGTTTACTACAGTGATAGAAGAACCTTTTCCATCAGTTAGCAAGTGTCTACACCACAGTGGAGTAGCTGCAGCACTTATAACGTAGACATACTCTTTGGCTTCTAAGTCCCATTTTCAAAGTGACTTAGGCTTCTAAGACCCAGATCCTCAAATATATTTGGGGGGAAGAGGGAAACTAATGGGATGCAGGCACCTAAATACCTTATATGGGCCTTAGGTGCTTCTGAAAACTTCACCTTTTGTTTAAGTAGCTACTGGTTCATTTAAGCAAGCTCTGCATTTGGCAACCTTCAAGCTATACAAGTAGAGATATTTACATTTTAAAAATACATTCTTGTCTCTTTAAATCTTTCTCCTGTGCTGAGAGTAACTTGTAGCTAAGGATATCTAACCAAACTTCCGGGGCTGATTACACACTGAGTATTTTACCTGAGAGTAGCAATGATGAGAAAAGCCATCTGATCAGAACAAGCACTAAAACAAGGCCAAATATCCATACAGTAGCCTTAGGGAAAATTTCTGTTCTCTTTGCAAACTGAGGATGATGTGCCAAGGACTCTAGCTCTTTGAATAGTGCAACTACTACAGACATCACCCCCAAAAACATCAGCTGCCCAGAGACAGCACTACTTAACAATGACCCTTTTTGAATCACGAGGGGTTCAATCCCAAGATCTTCAGTACTGAAAGCATAACCCTATGAGTAACTCCATTAACTGGCCACTCTAGTAGACCCCTGTTTTTCACAGTGGAATAGAGATTAGAGCTGATCAAAGACCCACACTCTTCTACACATGCAGGAGGGAATTCACCAGCTGAGGATGATGTAGTTGTTAGGGGTATTACACAAACACAACCACAGGAGGCCCACTAAGTCACGGCATCCTCCAGCTGTCTTAGCCAGACCCTCCACAAGAACACTATGCATCTTTCAAGATGGACAGATTTTCACCTTATATAGGTAGCTAGTCATATGAGCAAACGGTTCAAAGGTCAGATGTTCAGTGACTAGTTATAAAAACACTGTTTTCTGAAAAAGCTAGTTAGTGCTCTTTGATCTTGTCATTAGTTTTCTTCAGCATTACACTGCAATTCCCTTTGATTCCTTCAGTCAGTTCCTTTGCAGGTGAGACAGCATCCTTGGAGCAATGCACTACAATACAGAGTATCACTTTGGGCATGTCCCTGTCTGGGGTATGCCCATAAATTTTGTAAGCTGTTGTGGCAGTCTTGTTTCCAATAAGCCATTAAATAAGGACATTGGCAAATCATGCAACTGTTGTATTTAAACTTATTATAAAGAAAAATAGACTTATGGGACTAGAATCTCTATATTTTCCTACATTCTGATAATCTGCCAGAGATCCTTTACTTTAACACGACATTTATGGGAATTATTTGTATTGTCCATGGTTTTTGTTATTGTTTATCACATACAATTCCCTGGTCCTTATATACTCATCCATTTAGGCCAGGATCCTGCAAAGGGTACCATGTGGGCAGGGCCTTATGCCCCATTGGACTCCTTTGTGGAATTTGGTCTGTAAATTCATCAGATCAGAGACCTTTTCTCACAATCTTTCTTTGTAAACAAACAAAAACCTATTTTCATGTGTTTTCTTCATAATAATCTTAGAAATGTAGGGCTGGAAGGGACTTCAAGAGGCCTTCTACCCCATCCCCTCACACTAGGCTTGACCAAGTCCTAGACCTTCCCTGGCAGGTATTTGTCTTAGCTGTTCTGAAAATCCTCCAATGATGAGTATTCCTTAACCTCCCTTGAAAGCTTATTCTAGATCTTAACGATCCTTACAATTAAGAAAGTTTTTCCTAATTTCTAACCTAAATCTCCCTTGCTGCAGATATAGCTGCTAACTTCTTGTCCTGCTTTCAGTGGACCTTGAGAACAACTAATCATCATCCTCTTTATAACGACTGTTAACACATTTGCAGACTGTTATCAGGTCCCCGGGTCCATGGTCTTTTCTCAACAGCAAATATATCCAGTTTTTTTAACCTTTCCTCCTAGGTCAGGTTTTCTAAACCCTTTATCAGTTTTGTTTATCTCGTATGGACTCTTTCCCATTTGTCCACATCTTTCTTAAAGTGTTGCATCAAAATTGGACTTAATACTCCAGCTGAGGCTTCCACAGTGCTATGTAGACCAGGACAATTATCTCTCAAGTCTTACCTGTGACACTGCTGTTAATAAACCCCAGAATAATATTAGCCTTTTTTGTAATTGCATCACATTGTTGACTGATTCAATTCTGTGATCCACTGTAACTCCCCAGATCCTTTTCAGCAATACTCCTGCCTAGCCAGTTGTTCTCCATTGTGTAGTTATGTATTTGATTTTTTTCTTTCCTAAGTGTAGTATTTTGCGTTTGTCTGAAATCATTAAGATGAAATTTGATAAAGCGATTTACAGTGTAGGAACCAGGTCTTCCCAGTCTGGTTCCTAACCCGATGCACCACACTGCATTGTGGAGATATAATACACCATTATAGGTCCTTACCTAAACTATCTCGTGTCCTGTATTGATTGGGAACATTTTAATCCTTTCACATATATTATCCCATTCCTTAGAAGGACACTACCTTTCCAGATCTGTCTCCTCTTTTACACATGTTTTCATGCCTGTATCTAGATGTTCAACAGACCTTAAAAATATTTGGTACTGTATTAGGGAATGGAAAAATAATAATTTATTTTTCCTGTGGGTTCAACTCTGAAGTCATGTATCATCCTTCCCTCACTTCAGGCCTGACCAGTAATACTGAAGGGCTTATTTACATAGCAAGTTACTGCATGGAAAGTCAGAGTGTGAATCTTGCCACAAAATAATATCCCATGTGGACACTGCCACAGCATAATGGAAGTCCTAGGGTGTGGTTTAGCAAGTAGTAGTAAGCCAAATCACATTCCAGGACTTTCACTGCATTTTAGCAGTGTCCACGTAGGATGTTACTGTGTGGCAAGCTGATGCTCTGTAGATTTACAGTGAAACAACAATTTGCCATGTAGACAAGCTCATAGCTGCAGAAAGAGTATGTATGCAAATGTGCACATACACATGAGAGAGAGAGAGACACACACACACACACACAGTGAGTGAGTCTGGGAGACTGCTAAGCTTTGAAGGCTTTGGGAATAAATTCAAAAATCTCCCTTGCAATACGGTGTGTCCCTCAGTTCAACAGTACCATCCCTTTAAGAAGAAGATATCCTCTAGGGCTGATCCACATAAAGTATAACAACCTGCTATTGCAATCAAGTGGCAGAGGTCTGTGTGTTGGGTTTAAAGGTTCCAACCCTGCCGATGACCGATGTGGGTGTCAATATGATGCCATTATGATGGAATTTTTGTTTTGTTTTTGTTTTGGTTTGTAAAAAAAACCTAGGAAAACACATGCACAAGGCATGTCAAAAGAACATTATTGAATTGGGTTTTCCTTCCCAATGGAGCAGCAAACTTTGCACAACTGCCCTCTGCCATATCCATTGTTCTGGGCTGATTCTAATATCAGCATCTATCCTGACTCCTACAAACAGCCATTTTGAGACCAATTCTGCCTTATCAGGGATGCACTACTGCAGTTTCCCTCCTGTCATTTTTCTGGTGCTGATCTCTTGCTGAACAACCACACCTATTGTGGATCAGTTCAATTTTATATTTAACTGACACTTTTACTAGGTGTTACAAAAAATACCCTTTGCTTGACCAGCTGTTCTCTGTATTTTTTTTCTTCTTTGTATATTATGACTACCTAGTAAGCACTTTTACTTACCTACTCCCTTTGTCTCAAAGGGAGTCCCTTACTGTTGTTCAGTAATTTTTCCCTACCAATCATCAATTTAATGTAAAAAAGCTCTGCAAGCCTAAAGGAAAACAATCAAACAGCTAGATTTCTAGGTGTAGAGGAGAATTAAGGGCCTTAATAAAGTAGAGCACTATATGCTAGAATATGGCTGGGCAATGTCCAAAAAAAAAAGAGCATCCTGCAGCTTTTATTGTCTTGCACCACACTATATGTCTGAAGAGCTTGCCCATAGGAAAGAAGCCGTTCCCCAGCTAGCTTCAAGTTTAGCTTTGTTAGGATATAGTGTCAGGAAAATCTAAGCCAGATAGGAACATGGACACATAGAGACAGATTTCAGAGATTAATCAATGAATCCTCACTAACGTTTCTCCTTCACTTTTTCTTTGTAACAAATGTTTTTGCAGATTGATCTGCACAATGTGGAAACAGCTAATATTCTTCTTTGTTGTGAAAAATAAATTCTCCAGTGCACTGCTCCAAGAGACATAGCTGCATCTTCACATCCTACTTGCCAGTCAAAGTGATTTTAATTATTGTTTTCATTGTCTGGTAGCATTAGCAATGCCATTAAGTTAACAGTGATCACAAGAAGAGATATGGAAATCATATGGAATACGACTTAAACATTTATGGTATCATGAGATTAATGACTGAGCACTTCATCAGGTTGGTTTCTTTTTTATCATCCGATTTTATGCCTTGTAAAATATTTGGTGAAATTAGTTAGAAGATAAAGGTGAAGCAAAAATTAACCACAAGTCCTAGAATGGGCATCTAAAGGCTGAATTAGATATCCATAGTGCATCCCTACTTTGCAAATGGAGATTAATACATACAGCTCAATTCACAGTATAATTGAGTTCGCTGGCATTCATACATTGGATGCAAAGGATAAAGTCCTAAGTGTTTTGACTAAATAACCAAATATTACTTGTTTATTCATTTCTACTGTAGTATAAAGCAGCAATAACTGCTCTATTGCAAAGTATAAAACATGAACGTATATTACATTACTCATAGTAAAAAAGACCTGCCTATGTTAGTAACTACACATTATTGTTAAACAATAAAATTGCAAGGTCTACATACACTTATGTAAACCTGTAACAACACCATATAATCAAACATATCAATCAATCCAGTTCTATTCAGAAAAATATTTTTCTACTCCATCACCACATCACAGTATGAAAAAAAAAATAGGACTCAGTTATATTCCTTTCAAAAGCATTGCTACACATTTAATAAACAATATATAAAAAACAAGCATACATCATTGTCAATTCATTATTTTTCTGCAAATCTCATGCTATTTAATGGGGAGAGGGGTGTTTTTTTCCTGGAGTTATCCAATTATGTGATAATCTCAGCTTTCATTTTTTTAAAAAAAGTTTCTATCCTTTATAGTTTTGAAAAACTTTGCAATCATGAAACGTAAAAGCTTTAGATTAGAAGGCAAATAAAAGGAACCATATTTTTAAAATATAATTTTTAAGACAAAATAAAACAAGGGAACAAAATTAAAGTTACATTTATCACCAATGATACATGTGCAATGACTAGAAAATCCTCAGCCTAGAAGATACAGGCTGCAATATGCATATATTAGGTAGTATCTACTTGGTACAATAATTACATTCCCTCAGAAGAGCATTTGTTGTTAATCAACTGAAATTTGTTTCATTTTCAGAAACATTTGCTTTTCAATTACTGCAGTATTGAGCAGAAATTTAAAAATTCTCAGGGTATTTCTGGCTTATGTTTTTCATTAGGAAGGAAAACCAGTTTTGTAAAGGTGTCTCTCTCTGTCCAGTTAAGAAAGAGGAAAAGGGTGGGGAAGACCCACAAGAAG
>ML675624.1:14339524-14594688 GCA_007922155.1 Mesoclemmys tuberculata | reverse complement strand
AAGAAGCTTAGAATTGGTAGATTTTATTGGTTATGAAGCTTCAGGACAGAAAAATATTCTATCATGGGCCTTACAGCCCAACCAGAGGCAGAAAAATTATTTTATCTGGAAGTCCTCAAACTTCTCCACTGACTATTGATGCCTTCTCACTCTTTGGGGCAGGGACTGTTTTTCCTCTGTGTTTGGAAAGTATCTAGCACACTTTGGGCATTACCACAATAATTAATAATAATGGCAGTTCCGATCTTCTAAACAATCTTCCCCAGGAGGCCTCACATCACTAGCCGGTACATCAATTAAAGTCCCATGATACCCCCAATACCATTATTGGATATTATGACTGGATATTTATTCATTAAGGGCCAAAAGTGTGCTAAGTGCAAGATTCAACCTCAGGAAAAGATTTGCTGAATCTGAGTTTAGTCTCTTAGCCCATTGGCTGCCTGGAAGTCATCGTAATCTCTTCTCACAGTCACCAGCATAGCAGTCATTGACTGAATTCCACCCTAATGGTCTGCTCCAGGCCACACTTGACTTTCCATTTAGACCCTGGGCTGGCTTTTTGCACAGGAATGAATTTCAGCCTTCTGACGGGTTGTATCTGGCCTTTGCAGCTTCCTGCAGCAGGCCACACACTCCCGCCATACCCAGCCCCAGGAAGCAGGGATGTGAGAATAAAGGGATGGCAAAAGTGGGTCCTTCAGACCTGCCTAGATAGGCCTCCCTGAAGCAGCCGATTGGAAATGACAGAGACCTGGTCCTCTAAAATCTAAAAATAGCCAATCAGAGCCCAGCAGGCTCAGATAAAAGAAATTGTTGGTTAATTTGTGATTTTTGTTGCTGTTGGGTTTTCATGAAGTTTTCAGACCTTGGGAGGAATTCCCAAAAGAGCTTAAGTGACTTAAGAGAACAAGCCCCACTGGTTTTGAATGCAACTGATGCGTCTAAGTCACAAGCAACTTAAACATTCTGTTCCTCACGGCTTGTGTAAAAATTAATGTTTAATGTGTTTTTTACAAAGGAATTTATATGAAGCTTCTCAACTGCAAAGACATATTTAAGTGAATGCGCTTACCAGTTTATGGTGAGATCTGCTAGAGTTTAGAAAGTAGGATTGTTATAATTAATAATTGTTTACGGTGGGCACGTGAGTGAGTCAACACTTAAAAGGTTAGCGTTTACCTGCTTCTGACCTCTAAAGCCTACAATTTAATATTCTTAATGATGAGAAATAGTCTTGGCATTCGGCACTGCAGTGCTCTACATTTTCTTGTATATCATAAAAGCTTTCAACAACACCACATCTTTTCAATTTATATACCTGATCGCTTTCCAATTTATTGAAGTGCTTATATTTCCAGAATCAGAAAATGATTAATCTCATTAAGTGATTATAAACTCAAAGGTGTTTTGTTTAGTCCATTCTGTCAAAGTGTATGTAAAAGAATGAATTCTTGTCTTGGTAATGATTTAACTGCTTGTCATCAGGGTTTTCAGGTTAGAAGATATAATCTTCATTGGAAGCAAACCAAAGCTTTTGCTCTTAAACAGTGGCATACTGATGGGGGGGACTGGAAGAGGCCCTTCATGACACACAGTGGCGGGGAGGGGCACAGGAGCAGGTGGATGGAGCCCAGGGACAAGCAGGAGGGTGGGGAGCTGTAGGTGACCAGGAGGAGGAACTTCCCCCCCCCACTAATCCCTGGCTGGAGAGTGAGGCTGCTCTGCCTGATAGTGGGAGCCAGCGCTGGACTGATTGTGCTGCAGGGCTGGAGAAGGAGACGCGGACACCATGAATGCCAGAAAGTCCCCGGGGTGCAGAAGGAGGAAAGCAGTGTGTGTCCCCACTCCCCTCATCTCTTCTCCCCTATTGCAGGCACAGACACCCCCCTTTTGGAGGCAACTGGGGGGCAGCACCATCTGGTGGGAGCCAGGGACCCCTCCTGCCCTACGCAGGGGGTGGTGAGGCCTGGAGGCATTGGCCCCTGGGCACCGGAGACCCACAGAACGCCACTGCTCTTAAATGAAGAGTGAAAAGTAATATAAAAAAGAATATATATAAAAGAATATATAAAAGAATACATCCCATTCATAAAGAAATTGTATCACTAGCAAAATGTGTGCTAAATAAAAATATCTTACTCGAACAGGAAGCTGCCATGTGGACAGTATGTTGACATTGTTTAAGACAGAAATCATGAAACTCATTTGAATGTAAAACAAAGATAGGGGACATTCAGATAAAATGATCATGTGCAACTATGTTTTGCTTTTGACTAAGCCTCAGCCATTGGGTTTTGATTTACAAGGAGAAAACCAAAACCACCTGTAGCTGTCATTTTCAATTAATGGCCTATAGGATGAATCTGACAGGTTTTAGCCAGAAAGTTAAAAAAGAAACATGATAAATCAGCTATCCTTCTGATAAGAAATAAAAGGATTTAATAACTGACATCAAACAGATCTCTAATCCCAACTTTTCCCATACTTGTACACTTCAGAGCATCCAAATCCTGAATTTGGATATTTAAGAAGTGTGAAACCTTCTCAGATCTCAGAGGATGATGTGGCAGCTCTTGATAGGTAAATTGCTGCAGAGGAAGTTGAAGTTATAATTAAGAATTTAATATCAGTAAAGCTCCAGGTTCTAGTGGGTTTTCTGAGGAATATTTTAAAGCTCTATAGCAAATGTTGGTCCCTCTTGTAATTGAATTGTTTAATGGTATATTCAGGAGAATGAGATTCCAGATTTATAGAAAGAGGTAAAAACTGTGGTCATTCCTAAAGAAGGAAAAGATTTTACCAATTGTGCATCATACAGACCTTTTTCTTTCATTTATGTGGATGCTAAAATACATGCCAAGTTGCTAGCAAACAGATTGAGTGTCATCTTGCCTAAATATGTTCACCCTGACTTATCTGGGTTAGTTGCTGGCAGGCATCTACATGATAATATCAGAACTCTGCATTTGATCTATAAGGTTAATTCTAGCAATTTTTCCTATGCAGTGTTCTGTTTGGATGCTAGGAAGCCTTCGACTGGCCAGAACAGGAGTACCTTAGACAGATTTGGTAAGGTTTGATTTTGGAAATCAGTTTTCTATAAGCATATTGGCTTTGCAAACTCATCCTCCACTGTCTGCTTTGGTTAACGATCATCAATCCCCTCCTTTTAATTTGGCTAGGGATTGCCCCTTATCCCCCCGTGGTTCTGATTTATCAATGGAGTCTTTTGCAATAAATGTGAGACACATGCCCCTCATAATGGACATCAAAACATCTTCTGATCACACAATAGTTTTCTATGCTAAGGGTATCTTGTTAAAGTTTCAGGGTCCAGAAGCTGCATTAAAAATTATAGAACAATTGACTCTGGAATTTGGACGGTATCAAAATAAACTTGAATAAATCTGAAACTTTAGGAATTAATATTCCCAAAAGGGTCAAAACAAATTGTTATCAGCTACATAAATTTATTTGGGTAAAGGAACTTTTAAAATATTTAGGAATATTATTGTGGAAAAAGACAAATTACTCTACACTATGGAATAAAGTAAGAGTTGGAGGAATGGAAACAGGGCTAAGTAAGATAGTTTTGGTAAAGATAAACATCCTCCCAAAGTTATTATTTTTGTTTCTGGTCTGTGGATATCCCTGATGTGACATTAAGAACAGGATGCACTACTAAAATTCATATGGAAATATAAAAGACAAAATATGAATTCTAAAGTTCTATTTAAGCCTACAAAATGGGATGGACTAGCTTTCTCTAAATTGGCTTATTGTTCTATTTATTTGTATATTTATTATGGATCACAATTAAAATATGTGATCTGTTGTGTTAACAACAGTCCATCTAAACACTGGGTAAAATTAGAAAGAGACTGGAGCCTATATATAGCTATTTTTAGTAATTATTGGGTTAAAAAGAAATTTAGGTCACCAAAAATAAAATAAAAAACCATCCATCCATCCTGACAATCTTAGCAGCTTGGAACAAATTGCTTAAATTCCTGTCACTGAGGCCTTCTCCCTTAGCTATTTTCCTTAATAATCAGGAATTTATCCCTAGGAAATATCAGAGTATTTGTGGGTAAGAGCTGAGATTACTCAATTTAGACAGCTGTTCCTAAATCCTGATTTAAAATAGTGTCAAGAGATATGTAGTAATATAAACATCACAATAAAATGTTTGACTTGTAAATATTGAAAATATGGGAAATCTAGGTACAAGACAGCTCTATCTAGACCTTTTAACCACACTTGAGGAGTTCACTCCAGTAGCATGCTGGAACAAAGTTTAATTTCTAAGATATATATAATTTTGATTGAAAAAGATCTTGATAAGAAAACAACCCAGATGAAAGGCTGGGAGAAGGATTTGGGCAAAGAAATTGATCTGGATGAATCAGTCTCTCTATGGGAAAGGGGATATACATCTCCAATTTCTGTAGCTCATAAAGATTTGTTTTTTTATAAATTACTGCTAAGGGGCATAAGATCCATCCTATTTTTGCTGCTAGGGAGGTAGTCTGTTGGGGGAGCACGTTGCAGGGAAAAGGGAAACACATCACGTGGTTGTGTTCAGGAATTAGATGGTTGGAGAAGGAATTATTAAATAGATTCATCATATGACAAAATGCCTGCTTCCTGGAGGTCCCTGACCTGCTTACTTAATGTTCCAGCAAGTAAAGGCTCTACGCTTTAAACAGTAAAACAAATTAATTTATGGTATTGCTAGCAGCATGACTTTGTTTTGCACATTGGAAAAATGTAATTTCTCTTCCTATGGAATAGTGGTGTAGTAAAATATGAACTGTCCTTGTAATGGAAGAGCATTCACAACAGTACATATCCAAGAGAAGCACTAAAAGGAAGGTAGGTATTTAGAAACTTGGTTAATCTTTTTAGCATACTCATAGAGGGAGGGACCAGGTCCCCAGCCAAGTCAGAATCTTAAGACAGTTCTTTGAATATGAACCTGATTCTGAATAAATAATATGTTAACATAGTATATTGCACAGTACTTTTTACTGTAACTTTGCTGTAATAAAAAGTTTTTAAAAGTTTACATTTTCCAAGTTTCCAACTCTCGTGTCAGATTCATTATAAAAATAATACTCTTTAAACTAAGCCTACCTTCCCAGCTTCTAGGACTAAAAGGGAATAAAATGAAAAATATGCAGAGGCAACTATCAGCATTGTCCAGTGACACCAGCCTGCAAAATATAACCACCTCGGCAATGCCAAAATACAGACAAGATCATGCAGAAAGCTCCCCCACCCTCCTTTGGTGTGTGCTGTAGTATCTCTTTCTCTCTTACTGAGTGGGTCTATATATACATTCCTTTTCATAATCAATGATGGGGAGAGAGGTGACCTAATAATGATGAGTTGCAACACTCTGATTAGAAGACTGACCACGTAAGAGAAGTAGGAGATCTCTTAAGCAAGCCCCCTCATCTCCTGCACATGGACTCAAGAGGGTGTGAAGGAAGGAAGTGGGGATCCTTCACTGACTGACTTGTTCAGGGAGAATTGAGCCAACGGGAAGGTGGATAAGAAAATTGTACTACCTTGGCTGGTTGTGAGGATAAATCTATTTAATGATTGTGAAGCACTCAGATTAATGGGGGACCTCTAAATCCCTTCAATAAATACTACCAGCCAGCGGTGCCTCACTTCATAGAGTTAAGGATCCAAATGGGATATGAATGAAAAATGGGGGACCCTGTGTTTTGGGATTTGCACCAAAACAGCAAAGAGTTTCAGATCCATAACTTCAAATATGAAAACTTCTTCACCCACCTGCAGTGACAGGCACATAAATGCAGTGTTGAATTGATTACTATGTTCATAAATACATTTCCAGTTTAAGCCCTTCCTTATTTGTAAAGTTGTTTCAAGATACATGGTTGCATTGAAAAACTATGACTCTATGAATAACCTTAAAATCAAAGGCTTTGTCGTGAAAATTACAGTCATGGAAAACCTATAGCTTTAGGTTTTGAGCCCGTAAACATGTATGTGTGAGGAGGACTGATTAATCTGCTTCGGACTATTCAAGTAAGGAAAATTACTAATATATGTGTTGGTAGGAGCAGGCCCTTACTTATGACTAATCAGAACAGCTTTCCCCTAATTACATCCTGAATGTTGTAACTCTTGTTAAGACTTTAAGCCTCTATCAAAAGCTACTGAGGAAAAGATATTTTGCTTCACATTTAGGCATTTGCCATCCACACTGGGACTGAGCCATCAAGCCCAACCAGGCAAATATCCATTTGATTTTAACAAGAGTTTTGCCCCCAGTACTGCAGCAGGACTGGGTCCGTTATATTTAATATTTTTCTTCTTTTTAATTTGAAGTGCCATTTAAATTTATTTATTAAATCTGCATACAGCATCTGAACCACCAATTGAGGATCTGAAAGCACTTGACAAGTAACAAAGGATTAAGTCTCACACCAAACGTGAGATAGATGAGCATTATCCAGATTCTACACGTGAGCAAACTGAAGCACAGAGAAGTTAAGTTCTTGTCAAGAGCACCCAGCAAGTCCCACCCATGGCAGACTTGAGACTACAACCCAAATCGATGCTTTTTTTCAGGAATCAGATGGTTTGGTATAAAAGTTTTGTGCAAATTTTACTGAATGTAAAGTGTCGTACATATTCCATTTGCTTCCAGACTATCCCATTCACCCTCTCACCCAATTTGTTTTAAAGCTAAAGTTCCCATGAAAGAAGCTGTGGCAAAATGCCACACAGGAACTCCTGCCGCAGTAAACTAAGATCTAGTGAAAGGTATTTTTTAACTTACCTGTGTGCTTTCATTGTCTTGTACAAACCTGGAGGGGGAAAAAAAAGTTAAAGACTAAGTCAAACCAGTTTATAGTTTATGACTAGCACTGATCCTGGATATAGGTGTGCCTCCCAATATGAACACTGCCAAAAAAGCCTGCAGGCAGACAGGAGACATTTGAAACTGATTTGGTCCTGGGTGATCCAGAATGCTGGGGGACGAAGGGGGAATGATTCTTGCACACAGCAACAAAATGACATGGAAAAATATTTAAATTTGAAAAAAAAAGGGGGGGGGAATTTAAAGGTGTCTCTATAAAGTCCGACACTTGCATTTTTAAATAAAAATTGAGCTTTTTTGTTATTTCATTATGCTGCGCTATCATGTTAATGGGTTTTAGTTCCGTAGATGTTCTGCAGGATCGGACATGTAACGTGGCTATAAAGTTTTCTAACCACAGACCATCAGAATATATAACCAGGAAGTCATTTCCAGTCTGTATGGCATTTGACAGATGATATTTCTAAAAATGCAAATATCTCATATGGAGATATTGAAGCAGATGGATTTCATGAGGGAACCGTGCAAGTCTTTATACGTAAGGTAAAATTTACACACTATGTCAATATAGTATTTGGTGGGTACTGGAGAAACATTTCAAATTAATATTCATTGCAATTTCTAAGCACTCACCTTTTGTGTCAATGACTGTGTTTGCATACTGTGAATATTCTAGCAATTGAGTTCACTGGATGGAAGGAATGTTTGTAGAAACAGAAAATTTTAAGTAAATATGAGGGAATATGTGGAAAATTAATTTTTAATGTGTAAACATGAATGTTTGCACGAGAAATCTGTTTCAAAGAGGTAACCTCATCCATTCAGAGAGCAGAACATATCATGTGATCAAAACTAGCTAAGTAATTCACCTCAAATTTTGGTTGTTGAATACTTGTAACAACAGCTCACAATCTGAATTATTCCTAGAAACTGTGCAGTAAATATCTCTGTATAAGAAAAACACGGAATCAATTGTAAGCTGCTGGTAAGAAATTTGTAAACTAAAAGAAATGAAGTGGGTTAGATAAATGATTTGTTGTGAATCATTTTCTTAGCTCTTACTTAATGCAGTTAGATTGTAGCTACCTTACATAGCTGTGTCAGAGATGCATGGGAGAAAGAGTAAGGAGCCTTTTCCTACATGACCTGTGAACAAAAGTATAGCACCATGTTTGAGGACCTACCAATGCTGTTCAAGAATTAGAACCACCTAGGCTATACACAGTCTCCCTCTTTTTTCCCTGGAACCATCTCTCTGGAAACAGGACAGGATGGGGACCACAGTTCTTTCCCCTCATCTCTCCATACCCATCGGGATCTAGCCAGCAAAGCTGCCTAGCTGTGCAAAGGTCAACATACTGCATCATGTAAAGGTGTATAGCAAATTACTTCTCTCACAGAGCAATTACAGTACTCCAAGATGCAATGTAGTCCATAGTGTGGTCCCTTGCTCTTCTTGGCAGGTGCAGTAACAGCTTGGATTTATGGCTAATAGGTGAAAAAACACCCTGAGATGAGGAGAAACATTCTCCTAAAGAAGCAGACCTGTTGATGGAGAAAAGCCAAACATTGCTTTTTAAGGGGCGCTTTGCAAAGGTTTCTTCCAAAAATAAAGCAAGTGTCTATGAAGATCCACAACCTAACTACTAAAACTGAACACAACAGGATCAGGTCAGAGGAATAAATGCATGTGAGCCTCTTATTAAGCCAAGTTTACACTAGGCCTGATCTACATTTCAAAGTTAGGTTGATGTAAGCCATCTTGCATGGACTGAGTTGTGCATGTGTCTATACTTAAATTTGTCTCCCACTGATGTAAGCACCCCATTACACTGATGTAGTAATACCAGCTCCTCTAGCCCCACATTACTATCGTGGTGTGCTCTACTTACTGCACAACAGCGCCTCCTCCTAGCCATCCTGGGGTTAGCGGTGCCTGGCTTTCTAGTGGTTGCACTTCATCATTCTCTGTCTCTCACTCTGTGACCCCTCTCTCACCCCAGGAGCTGCTGCTTCCTCTTTGTGACTCAACCCTCCAGCTAGGTCACATTGTGATTCCCTTTCCTGGGGGCATCTTTCAAAGTCCTTCTGCACTGGCAGTATCAGGCAGTCCTCATGCCTGCTGCCCTGACTATGTCACCTTGCAGTGATGCCAGCAGTCTTCGTATTCACTGCTCCTAGCAATATTACTCTGCAGTGGTTGGTAGGGGAACACAGGCCCACCATCTACTCTGGGTTCCAGTCCAGAGCCCTTTAGCAAGTAGTTATGGTCTGCAGCTGCAACCACCTTACTACTCTAGACCCTGGACAACTTCCTACCACGTTTCTTTAGTCTTTCTAGTCATTCCCCTCTCTCTCAAGCCTACTAAGTCTCAGGGGTTCATATCCCCCTTCCTTCTCCTTTACTCCAGGGAGACAGACTACAGGTATTCTCCCTGCTTGCCTTCATCCCCTCCTACCTCCCCATTGCTAGCCTCCTGGCTTATAGAAGCCCTCACCTGTTCCCTCACAGGTGAGCTTCTTTTTAATCAAGATTCCCCACACAGCTTAAGTCTCCCTCTTTTGCTGCTTAATTGGCTGAGTAGGCCACCTGGCCTAATTCAGCTCTCACAGGGCTGGTGTGTAGAGGACATCCCATCACCGTTACCTATGTCATCCCTAACAGTCAGCCAGTACCCAATGATGACCACTCTTATCACAAATGTGAACTCCACTGTGCAGAGGTCATGTAGACCAGAAGCTCCTCCCCCCTTAAAACCCCTGTGATTTTTTAAAAATGCCTTTTTCTGGTTGTCCAGCTTGGTGGGTCCACCTCTATCTGCTCTCCATAGTTGTGCGCAACTGTCCAGCTGGCCATGCCAGCTACATGTTCCTGCCTGGAATATGATATTGGATCTCCTGGGCCTGTGGGAAGAAGAGGCTGTGCAGGAAGAGCTCCAAACAATCCATAGAAATTTCAGCATCGACAAGCAGACTGCTTGGGATAGAAGAAGAAGTATAGCAAGGACCAGCAGCAGTGCCATGTGAAAGCCAAGGAACTGCAGCAGGCTTACCAGAAGGCCAGGGAAGCCAGCACTTGATCTGGTGCCAAGCCACGGACCTGCTGCTTTTCCAGAGAGCTGCGTGCCATACTTGGCAGAGACCCTACCACGCCCCAACACACACACACACGCACCCCCATGTGGATACCTCCAAGGAGCCTCAATCATAGGCTCCTGCCATGTACAGTGAGGAGAAGAAGATCGATAAGAAAAGAAGTATGGGGGACAGGAGACCAGGAAGGTCCATATGGGAGCCAGAAACAGTTTTTGACTCCACCGCAGTCCAGTCAGTCCCAATCCCAGAATAAATACATTTATTTTCGTGGATGTAATCGAGAAAAGGAGGTAACTGATTTATCCAACCCATATGGACATTTAGCTTTGTATACAATAGAACCTGCTTACAGTGAACCTGTATATACTAACACACCACTTAAATTGGATTATGTATGTCATAGTGCCTGGTGTGGTTTCTGTTCAATGGGGTGAATTTCACTTAGAGTGCAGTGGAGTGTAAATCCCAAATGTCTTCCATGGCATTTCACTCTTCTAAGAAGGTATGAAACTTGGTTATAAGCAGAGAGAAGCTTCTCTCTCTGCTTTTAGAGCCTGATCCAATTCCAATTAAGTCAGTGGGAGGGTTTTCATTGATTGCAGTGGGCACAGTTGTAGGAACAAGTTTTATGAATGGGTGTCATGGTGCTAATCCTCGGGGTATGAAGTAATTAACACCTTAGGCAGAAATTATTACTTCTTCAGGAGCTGCAGGTACTCAGCATCAGGATTTGGCCTTAAAAAGAACTGGAAGTGTGGATTTAATCATATCCATATTAAGGGTGTGATCCTCCTCCCTAGTGGAGTCAATAGGAATTTTGCTGCTGACAGCAATGGAAGCAGGATTGGGCTCTAAATACATCAGTAAATCTATTAAAATCATAAAATAATCTCAAATCTAGTTATTACTAGACAGTCCAGAAAGCACAAATGGGAGCCAGCTTGTTTGTTTATAAGGTGAGACACATACCATAGGTGCATCAGAGGAGTGAATGTGAAAATGTGTTGTATGAATTGGGAGTGAGCATTTCTATGAGTGATTAATAACACATTTCTATGAATCTACAAAAAGAAAATTTTGTGTCTAGGACCTTGTCACCAGTGTATAATTCTGAACATTTTTTCTGATATGTCATATTCTGTGATGCAAAAGAATTACTCTATGCAAACTTGTACCAGCTAGAAATTTTTATGTAAGACATATTAGCTTTGATTTTAGGAATAGACAATCCTGCTGATCATAAATACATAATGAACCACTATTTTTTTCATTTACATATAAAAAAAATTCCTTACTGTATCTGTAATTTGGATTTGAAGATACCAAATGTATCTGTCTACATTTCATAAGTTCCAGTAACATTTGCAAATGTTCTTCAGACACTCAATTTTTTTGCAACAGCTATATATTTTAACCCTAGACAGTCTACAGTTCAGCACTTGCAGAATCATACTCGTGGACATTCTCCTGCATCCCACTGAAATTAATTAGGTTCATGAAGACATATGAGCTTTCAGGATCAGGACCCACTTTTGTAATTGTGTAACCGTCCCTAAACTTCTGAACATCCTTTCTTATCATACAGTCCATTTGGTCAAGGACCAGTAGTAATGGTAGGTCACACATCCAACTGAAATGCAAATAATAAAGGAGTTTTAAACCTTCTTGCTTTTAAAATGCACTGATTTAAGAACGTAGAAGTTGTAATACAAACAGCTACATCATTTTACGTCATTTATTGGTTCTGCTTCGTGATACAAAAGGCAGAATTATTGTAATGTTTTCAACCACAGAGATTTATTCCTATGACACTGAGTGCTTTTTAAATTTATGAACTGTGCCTAACATCACTGTGATGCTGGCTGGATTAGGGGGACCATTTATGATATTATTGAACATCAATATGTCAAAATTACAATAATTCATATGAGATATGACATGTCAGGTACCATTAGAAAGGTATTTGCAAGGCATGATGATATTGTTTAGGTGCATGTGTCATATTTGTATTGAAAGTTATGGATATGTCTGATGTATCTGTATTTTAACGTATGCTGTGTCTCTGGATGACTCCTCAGACAGGATGGCAGCAGCAAAAAGCTGCTTAACAGCCTATTAAGGTAACTCACAGATACAATGGGCCCAGGGGAGAGATGCTGGGGCTACACCTGATGAGTCACCACAACTTACTCATGTGATCCTGGACTCCATCTTATTTCTGTAAGTTTCCACGAGCAGCATGGAAAAGGCCAAGGGACATAAAAGGCAGCTGCACCACACTACACCCATAGGGTCTTCAGTCTTCACCTACCTCTGGATCAACTCATCTGCAACTGAAACTGTGAAACAAAGGACTGAGACCCATCCAGGTACTGGATGTACCCCAGAGGGACTATACAAGCCTGCAAACTCCACAGTTCTACTGAAAACCTGATATAGATGGACATTCAAATCATTTGTATGAATCTGACTGCTTTAATCATTTAACATTTCTTATCATTTGTTTCTTTCCTTTTATAATAAACCTTTCGGTTTAGTTTCTAAAGGATTGGCTGGCAGCGTGGTATTTTGGGTAAGATCCAAACTTATATTAATCTGGTACTGTGGCCGACTTTGGGCTCAGGAGAACCGTTTTGGTAAAGAGCATAGCATTTTAAATAACATCTCTTTTCCACACCTAGTGGCTGACTGGGAGCCAGAGACTGAAATGCAGTAAAGGGGGCTGTGTATATTTTGTTTTAGCTTCTTGATAACCAGTGTGGGGAATCAGAAGCACTGTTTGTGGCTGGTTGAGAAGTCCAACTTCAGCGTTACACACCAGGACTGGGAGAATCTGCTCTCCTTTTGCAGCCTACACTGACCTTGGCATTTTCAGATGGTCTACCCTAGGCATGGACAGGTCACAATGAAAATCTTGGAATTAAAATTTTAACTTTTCCATCACATTTTAATGGAAGTGAGGGTGACTATTATGAAATGTTGAATAACTATACAGGGCTGAGTGACCGGTTCTTTTATCTTCAGTGAACAGGAAAAGATATATAGCAACAAATTCTCAGTTATGCCAGTGTAAATCCACTGGGCTTGATTCTCTTCTCATTTACATTACAGTAAACTGTTGTAACTTGGCTGACTTCAGTGGAATTCCTCCTTATTTACACTGTGCAAGTGAGACTGGAATTGGCACAGTGATAGAAATGGATTTTCTCTGGATCTCAAAGGGTATGTCTACACTGCATGCTCATTTGGCTGTGTGTAGAGTACATATAGGGCTACCTCTCTCCCCCTCCCCCCCAGCATGGGTATAAATAGCAGTGTAGACAGTGGGGCACTGCTTAGGTGGGTAAAAACCACCCCTGAGTCCTGTGAGTATGCAACTAGGAACGTACCCAACAGGGATCTCTACTTCCCCAAGCAGTGCCTCTCTGTCCACTCTATTCTTTTTAGAAGTGTAATATCTTACTGCCTCCTCCACTGCTGTAGTCTTCCCCCGCTGCAGAGAAAGGCTCCCGGTAGCAGGGAAAGACTCTGCCAGCTCCTGGCTCCAGGAGTCTTTCCCTGCAGTGGGGAAGCAGAGGGGAGCTTTGTTTTCCCAGGATGAATAAGCCAAGCTCATTTAGTCTTCTTTCAGAAGATATGCTCCCATTCCACTGACTATCTAAGCAGCCCTTCTCTGCACCTGTTCCAGTCTGTATACATCTTTGCTGAACATAAGTAACCAGAACAGTACACCGTATTCCAGATGAGGTCTTACCAGCATACAAAGGCACTGATATTTTCCTACCTCTATTGATACATTCTAGGATCACATTTACCTTTTTTACAACTGCATCACTTTGGTGGCTCGTAGCTGACCTGCACACCCAGGTCTCTCTTCCCTTGTATCTTTCAACTGATGAGTCCCCAGCTTATAGCAGAAATTCTTGTTGTTAGTCCCTGAGTGCATTACCTTGCATTTACACCATTATAACTGAGATCAGGATCTAGACCTGTGAGTTTTCTTTGCAGCATGGTCAGTATTAAATAACTTTTTTTCTTTTTTTGAGATTTTGAAAGAAAGTTGTATTATGTTTTTCCAAACACCAGGTGCAAATACAGTTACTTTCAATCAGAATGGCCTCTTTTTTAGATTAAGGTAAATAAAAAAGGAAAGAACAAAAGCAAAGGTTCTTTGGGTCCAACCATGCTTCTGTTGAAATCAATGGTAAAGCACTTTGTAGGAGAAGGACCAGGCTCCATGAGATGACAGTGTGTGTGTCTCCACCAACAATCAGAACTGTGATTCGGGAACAAAGTAGATGTGGAACTCTGAAAAAAGGAAAAGTACTTAAAAATTTAAAGGAGTACTCCTAAAACCAAAATGTGTGAGTTTCATAGATATATATACACCCTACACTGATAACTTCAGTCTTGTGGGAGGTCAATGTTTATACTGTAGTGGTGCCTGCCAGGTAGGATGCTTAGCACTTGTTCCCCCTCCAGTTCCTCATCTCCACCTTCAGGTTCATCCTCTAGTCTAAAATGTATTGTCTGAGCTTTTCCACCGTATTAGGAGTAGATCAATTCATTTTAATAATCCTGTTTTACAATTATCATCTCATAGAAAACAGGAGATTGAAACTGGATCCCTCAGTCTTGATTTGGCCTTTTCTCTGTAGTGCCTTGATGTGATTGTCTTTAATTTTGCCGTAATTATTGTATGTTCCTTTGGAAGCAGGGTCTAAACAGTCAAATTTGTGATGGTGGAACTGTTGTATTTGAACAGAGGATTGAGAGTCAGGATTCCTGAGTTCTGTTCTTGGTTCTAACACTGACTCATAGACTCATAGACTCATAGGTCAGAAGGGACCAATATGATCATCTAGTCTGACCTCCCGCACAAGGCAGGCCACAAAACCCTACCCATACACATTTAGGGTTACACATTTAGACTCACTCCACAAGAGTGGGAAAGTCATTTGACCGCTCTGTGCTCCAGTTTACCTATGCGCACAATAGGTGTAATAGTATTTAGCTATCTCACAGAAATGTTGTGAGGTTTAATTAACTAATGCTTGTAAGCACTTGGAGATCCTTGGATGAAAAGTGGCAGAATCAGTAAGTACACTTTATTATTATAAAGCATTGTTATCAACTGTTTTGACCACCATAATTTTGTCTTCACCTTGTGAATTGTTATTTTTGTTCTTGCTATTTTTCTAATGAAATAATTGTTTCCTTTCTACGTTATTAACCAGGTTAGCGTCTGTAGTTGTTCTGCATGCATTATTCTCACTTAATTGGGCTCAAAGAAGGAAGGAAATACTTTTTTCCCCCTTCTATGTCTGGTATCCCTCAGATCTAGGTAGTTTAGTTTTTCAAGTGTGAATACCAAGATGCTTTCTCTTACAAATTCTTTGTCATCGAATATGCAGCCATTACCACATTCTTCTTCCTTGGACTGTAACTAGTTATTCATCACTATACTTTGGGCAGATAACATTTATAAGATCAAGCCAGGTGAGTCCCAAGACAGGGTAAAGGAAAAGCATCTCCATGTGGAGCTCTGGCATCCCCAGGTCTCTAGATTTTATGTTGATTTGGTGGAATCAACTGGTATTTGAGGCAAAATCCCCTGCGTCTTCTGCATGGAGAGAGTCAAAGGGAAAGAGAAGGCTGTGAGGAGCTTTTGCCTTGATTCCTTGTGTAGCCTGCGTAGGGGCTAAAAAGAAATTCTGCCCCTGCATTCTGTGGATCACAGGGCTGTAATGTTCATTATATCCTGTGGGCACACAATGCCCCAAAAGTCATGGGTAAGGAGAAAAGCAGGCTGTGCATAAATGGCATGACCTAGCCCTGAGTTTCAAGACCCCTATGCAGGAGTAACCATTTGTGTGATGATATGGCCATTTTCACCTATCATTTTCTCAGGCTGAATCAAACTAGTATGTCCTGCTGTTGAAAAACACAGAAGTTCTTTAAACAGTACCCAGCATGTAATATATATTCTTAATTGATGTTTCCAGCTAGATCAAAATACTTTTGATATCTGAGTATCTAAATAAGTCCTTAGCCAACTTTTAAAGTATCACTTTACTAAAATAAGAGGGCTAGGAAGCTGCAGAAGTGTCTGGGGGTAACAAGAACACATTTGCTTTCCATCAAATTACTGTCCAAATTGCCTCCCCTGAAAGACTCATTTCTGATAACCAATCTTTCTTGTTTTTTCTTGCTTCTGAAAAAACAGAACTGTAGGCCTTGGTAATGCAAGCGAACCAAGGGGAAAGTTAGGAAAAGAATTACGAGACTCCTTAATAAAATTGCCACTATTCTATATGATATCTTCTGAGAAACCAGCAATTCCTAGCAGAAATTTGAAATACATTCCACTTTGCCATCCCCGGGGAGCCTGAAAAGAAAGTATGGCTATGGGCCCAATCCTGGAGCTCTGCTGAAATCAAAAGTCCCAGTGACAATGTCCAAAGCAGCTTCAGGATCAGGTCCTTTATCTATTTTCAGTTTTAAGTATTCTCACTTTGAACTTAAGCTTTTTGTAACTTTATTACTAAACCTCAAGGCCCAAAATCTTCCCTCATTTTCACCTGTGAACCCCACTGATTGCTGGAGTTGTCCAGATGTATCTGACTGAAGTATTTGTAATGAACATTTAGTAACTGAATTTTGCTATTTACTTGAAGATGTAGAATTTCTACGTTTTGGGGCTTACTAAAAAATGTCATCTACCTGTCTGCGTATTGCTCTGCCCAGAGACCTTAGCAGAAAAATAACTGATCTCATCACTGTTATGGAAATGAAATACACACACCACATCAAACCCCAAAACACAACCATTTCCCCAGGAGATTAGGCACCAGGTCAGAAGCACAGGAGAGGACAGCAAAAATCAGGAGGCTCCCTGGGATAACACAGAAGCTTAGGAGGCCTGCAGTATTCTTAAACTGTAAACTCTTTGAAACAAGGACTCATTTATTAAATGTTTGTCCAATGCCTAGTATAACAAGGCCCAACTAGGTTGTGGTCTTTAGGTACTGCTGCAATATAAATGCTAATAAAAAATCATGCACTCCTTAGTCATTCAAAACTCTTTTTAACTTTTAAGAGAATTGTTCCTACATAAGAAGTTGGAAATGAACTGTAGACTTTAGCCTATTAGTATTTTCTAGTGATTGTATTTGTGTCTGATTCTCCATGACCAAATCAGAATTCGCTGCTTATATTTAATAGTACCATTTCATTCTTGCATTGTATCTATGGAACCAGATCCATGGCTCCAGCCATGATCCTTGGCTCTAGCAATCTGACTGTACAAAGGTGCTGTCAAGCTAATTTAACCAGCTAGTTGGATAATGCCCCAAGATGGGGGAATCCCGAGGTAGTGTAGAATCAGCATCCCCAACAATATGCTGTACTCCTTCAATGCTCTTTGCAGAGCATAAAAGGCATAGATGGAGTGCTGCTATCCTCTGCTGCTATTCCTGACTAGTGTAATAGTTCCTTGGGGGGCAATTGTAACTGATGCAACTTAGAACAGCAGTTATTTAAGCTCTTCACACACAACACAGCCGCAGAACCCCTAACTTTGCCCCCATAGGTGTGACAGTAGAAACTAGAAACATCATAGTACCTTACGCTTCCCTAAAACAAATGGGATTTTTCTTTGTGTACCCACCTCAACTCTATATCAAAACTCCTATTCATACCGTCCAACAAGATTTATACAGATACTCAGTGTGACTGTGTAGCAGTAGAGAGTAATTGCTGCTGGCTGACAGAGATTGCCCTGGACACATTGAACTGCCTCTCCTTGTTACCAGATGCAAAATTAAAGAAGCTAATAATGCCAGTGGGGATTTCCTAAAATCCTGCAGTTTAGAAAAAACACCCTACTCCCAAAAGAGTAATACAAGGGGGTTTACACAGAGGGAAAGTTCAGGTTGAGCAATTGTGTGTGAAAGGGCTGTGCATTTCCTTGTTTTTGTACGTTTGTGGTTTGTTTATTCTTGTAACAATAACATTCTTCGGGAGATTTGTTGAGAGATTTTAATTGAGCATTTCCTGGTTTTCTACAATCTGATGGGGTTTTGTTGTCCCAGATTCCAGAAGGGTATGAATTGAAAAAGGCAGTGTTGTATGACAGCAACTATAATTCCCTGTCAAAGGTTTTTGTCAGGGAAAAACAGCAAGAGGAATTCCACTGCAGTCAATGCAATTGCAGTAGTGAGAAAGGATATAGTCAAGCAACCTTCTTGTTGACAATATGGTTGAACAAATTTTAATTTTTCTGTGTTTACATTTTTGGCTTACACCCATCCTCAATGGGAATAGAACCAGTTGGGTCTGAATTTAATCCTGTGACATGGTTGTACTTGATTCCATTGAATAAGGGGTACCAATAGTGCCAAGGTAAAGTTGGAGGGTTAGGATTAAAGTGGTCTCTCTTCTCTTTGTTGACTTCTGTCAAAATATTCAGTGGATTCTAACACAAGAAGATGTCAGTTAATTTATGTTTATGACAAAAATCTGAGCCAGTGAACCAATCACCTTGTGCTTGGGAAACAAAATCTAAGCACATTGTTAACAAGTGTCAGTTTAAATGTTTTGCAAGATCTGAGGGAGTTTCAGCCATATACAGTATTAAATCAATATCTGCTTTCACGCACACCCCCATATATATATGGTGAACTGTATGGTCCTGTTCTTAATTTTATTTACAACAGAGTAAATCAAAAGTAAGTCCACTAAAATCAGTGATAAAGCGTCTAAAATCAGATGCTGAAATCCATAATTTTTACCTTTGGTTCTTGAGTTGGTTTGTCCTCGTTGCTTATAAAAATACAAAAGTTTGTTTTAGATGATGTTTTTACATTTCTTAATCTAACTCCTGATTTACATCCATTTATTTAAGCACAAGCTTCTGAACAGATTTTGGAGAAAAAGAAACATTCTAACTCCTCTGCTACCCAAGCTAGTATAGAATTTGGGGACAGTAATAAAAATCTCTTAAAAATTATTTAACTTCCTTGCTACCTACCAGAATTAAATCACAAAACATCTGTGCAGTGTTGTGAAGGATGTCAGAAAGGCTTCTCAGAAATGATGGACACAATCTTAATCTTTTTGGAAAAGGGTATAACATAAATTGCTTACACGTGACATACCTCACCCCTTGTAGCATAACTTAGAATGAGTAGCAGGTTTGAAATACTTTTTCATAATGGGTCTCTTGAATACTTTCTCACTGGTTGGCCTGAGACATGGTTTGAGAGCTCCCCTCAATATAAGTATAACCAAGGAGATCCTTATATTGAAGCCCATTTAAGAGAATGAATAACTAATAGAATGTTGGAATGAATTATTTACAAATCACACCCTTCTATAGGCCCAGCTGTAACAGCTGCAATTGCTAAATGAATAAAATGTATGTAGGGACTTTTTTATACATCAGCTGCCTAACCCTACCCCACTATTTGTTGAAGTTTTATTAATTATGCTGGTATGATGCCATTTGATTAGCCAGGCTATCCAGATGTCAAGTGCTGATTACCTTTCAGATTGCAGAAATATCACTTGAATGGAGGTCACATCTCATAAGGTGTTAAAGGTGAAATGCCAAGTAAAATTGAAAATTGCACTGTGCTGAATCTCACCACTAATCAAATGCTGGGTAGTGTTCAGCACAGAAATAAGACGGAAGTAACCTTTCCAAGTTTGTGAGTTGTTCAGCACTTAAATAAATGGATTGTTACTGCACCATTTTTGCTTTCCTAAAGCATCATCCCCCACACAAGAAGCAGGACAGGACAAGAGTAGGGCCAGATGAATCAGCCAATCCCCCCACATGGAAACCTCATATGGGAATTTATAGTCTACTTAGCTATTGGACTGAAGCAGCTTTCACAATAGGGCTCTACAGCTGCTCTATGTCCTGTGAGATATGACTTCTGCCCACTGCTTCTCTGCATATCTCCCTAGTGCCTGGCACTGAGGTATGGATTTGCCCATTAGAGCCAGTTTAGCATTTACAGTGGAGCTCATGAAAAGATTAATTGTAAAAAGCATAACACTTCCATGCAGCAAGTCAGAATACAACATGCTCTTTCAAAATAACACTGTCCAATGAAATCAACCAGCTGAAACATTTTGCACAGTACCAAAAATGTAACTAGAATAGAATGTTGTTCTATTACTGTACATTGGTTACATGAATACATTGTCATTGCACCAACCCAAAGCACACATGAATTTTAGGAAATGAAAGACATATGTAAAAATAATAAACTGAGTTACAAAATAATTATTTTGTATAAGATTAATCCTGTTAATTAATTGTATACTATAGTTTTACTGTGTTATAGAAACACTGAGGGAAAGAGAGGGAGCCTGTGTTCTCATTATAATATATTAGAGCCCTATTCTGCAAGCCTTACTCATACAAGTATGAATCCTCATTGAAGCCAGCAGGAGTAATTCTTCCAGGATCAAGTCCTTAGTTTGTGCAGTAACAGCGTATTTTAGCCTCCAGTATTTTTAATTGTCCATATCTAACAATTTCCCAATACTATCACAAATATTTCATGAAAAATAAATATTTAGACAAGCTAATGTATATTAATGTAGAGTGTATTTAACATTGATTTTTTCTTTCCATTGCAATTCATCTAGGCCCCTGGGTTGATTAAATCAGCTTGCATTATACATCAGGAAGGTTTGCAATCCTCTAATTTGTCCTCAGGGTCCTAACTTCTAAAACTGTAACTGTTAGCATGAGGAACATTAATGATTCTGGGCCCAATCTTCACTGCTTTGTCCCTTGTGTATTCATTTAGACCTATGCAAAATGAGTGTAAGAGCATTACTGATTTACACCCATTTTGCTCTGGCATCTAACTACCCAAGTTTGGCGTCTTGCTATACCAGATTAACAGTCACACCTGTTTAAAATGAATCTCTCTAAAACTGCTGTAAGAGTTATGGACCAGATCTACAAAGGGGCATTGCAACATCTAACACTTAGGTGCCTTGCCATCTAGCTGAATCCGCAAACCCTGGGTTGGGCACATAGGTTCCCTATGTAATGCAGGGGGAGGGATAGGCACTTAAGAATGGGAGCCACAAAAAACAGCATGCTGGGTCAGGAGCAGCCTAAACTAGCTGATAGTAGATGCTTATGACAGAGGTATGTCCTAAACATAAGCCCTCTCAGGGAGTTTGATGCCTAAGTCTGGGCTCGAGAGAAGTGCCTATCTGTGTTTGCAAGCCAGAGCCAAAAATCTTCTCCTGGAAAGGAGGAGGTACCTAAGCTGTTTCTTGCAAGAACAGCAGCAGCACAAGCCTAACTCTACACAAAGTGGCTGGCAGGAGGAGGATGGTTGGCTGGCCCAGGGTACTAGAGTTCTCAGTCTGTGTGAAACCCAGGCTCAATTCCTCCCTCTGACAGATGTGCAGAAGAGATTTGAATAGGAGTGTCTTACCTCTGAGGTGAGTGCCATGGCTACTGGAGTCATTCTCACTGTCTCTAGCAATACATATTTAATTATTTATACAAGGTGGAACAGCTTCAGCAGGAGAGATTGAGAAGCTCCCTCAAATATCCTGTAGCCCAGTGGTTGTGGGCACTCTCCTTTGAGATGTGAAAACCCTGTTCAGATCCCTTCTGTGCATCAGGCAGAGGGAGAAATTAAATGGTAGTCTCCCCCACCCCCATTCCTGGATGAGTACCATAAATACTGGGCTAAAGATTATAAAGGAGGCAGGAACTCCAGACTGCCACCTCAGTCTTCTCCTCACCCCACCCATTTTGCGTGGATTTAGAGATGTTAAGAGCACTCTTAGCAGATGAAGTCCTACTGGCAAGATGGGGGAGATAGACAACTCTCTTCCCCTGGTGTGAGGATTGTGCTGAGTGTTAGGCATAAGGCTGGTGTCCAGATACCTGCCTGAGACATCAATGTGGACATCCAGAGGCAGAAACTTAAGTTCCAAGGGGACTTCTACAGTAAACATATAGGTGCCAAGTGAGTTTAAGCACCTATAGAGTTAAGAAGCAGTGGAGTGGGGGGCTTGTGGATCTCAGTAGTGCCTAAATACTAGATCTAAATCCCTTTGTATATCTAGCCCTATGTCACTATTGCCAAGAGCTGGTTGAGAAAAGTATATTTTATTAAAAATTTCAAAGAAATGAACTTTCGGAAGAGAGTTGGGGGTTGGTTGGTTTGCTTGTTTGTTTGTTGGTTTAAGACAACAATTCTAATCACAATGTTTTCAAAAATTTTCCAGAAAATATTTGTTTCAGTGGGAAAACATTTTCTCTCACTATTACACTTGTTTTCTACTGGAAAAAGGAGGGAAATTTTTAAAAAATGAGAGAAGGTGTTTCTCCTTTCCCTAGCATACACACATCATTTTACACTGGAATAAAAGGGATGAGAAGTTTTTAAAAAGAAAAAGTTTTCCCACTAAAATTAAACAAAACATTTCAAAAACTTGTATTTCAAAATTTTCATTTAAAAAATAAACAGATTTGTGAAAATGGACATTTTCATAAGAAAATTTCTTTTGATGGAATAGCTGTTTTTCAGCCAAAAAAAAAAAAAAAAACCTGACAAAAATATCTATTCATTACATGTTATATCCTGATTGCTTTCTTTTTTCCTTTAGGAAAACTCAGCTGTTGATTTTTCTTTACTTTTCCCTCAAAGGCAAACTCTTTTGATGTACCCCTTTCTGTTACAGACTTCTGCATTTAAATGTTCATTCAGAATATGGATACCTCTCCTATAATAAACATGTGTCAGCCTGCTTAGAGCTCTGCCTCTAAGAGTTTTGTAGTGGGGTCATTTGCTGCACACTTCTCTCTCTAAACTGTACTCTGCAATTATATTGCAACTTGTGCTGCTGTTTCTACAGACAGTGCAATTTCAAACTGCAATGAAACGTGAAGCCTTCCTTAGTCAACAGCCCGTATGTTGTTCTCAATGCGGATTCCATATACTAATGTGCAACTTACTTCAAATGATATATAATTGCACAACTGGTAGCATTGTGACAATTTTCTTAATTGAGTCACATACAAGGAAATGGATTCACCTTCATGTTGATTTCTTTTATGAACTGGATGATAAATGTTCTTATAGAAACATTATTATCCCTGCAAATCTCTCATCCTTGGGGTTTTGTGGAGCCTTCAAAGTGCACAGCAAACTGTTTTTCCTTTGGTTAGACCCAAGCGAACTGGAATTCTTCTCTTCTGCTGTCTCATTAACTTCAAAATATTGCTTCATCCTGCATTGGCCAGGCTTCTCTATGGAGCACTATCAAAAAGGTATCCGGTTTTCAATATTTCTTGACATGCTCTCTGCGCAGCTGAGCAAGTTACGAGCATTCACACTACATTCTTAATACCGCACAGGTGGAAATTGCAGAGACAGCAGCAGTCTGTATCACACAAGAGTACAATCTGTGTGGTTGCAGTACTTAATTTGTGCCAGGGCTTGCCAGGACTGGAGCCTTGGCACCTCTAGGCTTGGCAGTTCATAGCCCTGACACCTCTGGGCTTGCTGAATCCATTATGTATGTAAAAAAATGGCTTGAGCTCAGGCACTTAATTACTTGAGCCCTAGCACCTCTTCCATTACAAATTAAATACTGTGAGGTTGGGTTCCTTTTCTACCAGGATAAGGTTCTTAAATCCTTATCACTGGGTGTATTGCTTAGTGGAACTTTGAATAAATACAAAGTAACTATATACTAATAACTCTCTGACTCATAACTGGGTATTTTCTGACACAGTGATAATTTTAAAATAATACCATTTTAGGGAAGCACAATAAAGACAAATAGTAACTTTAAGGAACTTGAGGGTCTATAATATTAATTGAAACTGAATCTGAAGACGTCTTATGAATACCTTATGCTCTTTTCCTAACCCCATATACAGATTTTTATTATTTTAATTTTCAAAGTACAGTCGTTTTCTTCTCTACTGTGGATGTATTTTACATATATACAGTTACACTTATTACTTTTATTCCACTGATATTTTCTATTTTCTAAAGTTTAATAAATTTAAAAATAAAATTTTTGTCCATACTACCTTTAAGATTCACTTAGAGCTGTTTTTCGAGCAAGTTTTTCAGCGAGTAGTAACTTCATTGAAAAATGCATTTTGGGTATCACCGAAACTATTAGCAAATTCAGGTTGAATTCAGCAAATAGTTTCAGCCAAAAAAACTCACAATGTTTTTTGGGCTTTTTTTTTTTTTGTGGAAAAGTCCAAACAAAATTACATTTTGAAATTAAACATTTTGTTTCAACACGTATTGCCTTTCTGTTTAGAAACAGCGTTTTATTTTAAAATCTTGGTAATTTTTTTGAGTGAAAATCATTCACAAAATGACCTGAAACTAAACAGAAAATTGGGGGGAAATAGTTTCAGGTAGAAAAAAGCATTTTGTTTGACTCTAAGTGATTTTTTTCTTCAGCTTTTTGTTTTGGCAGGAAAAAACAAAAAAACAAAAACAAACACCATGTTTTGGTTTGAACCAAATTGCAATGTTTTCAATTTGTTCCCTGAACCAAACCAAATAATGATTACCACTTTTGCTCTAGATACACTACACGGTTTATATATAGCACAGCACAGTCCTCTACTCCGGGAGTTAAAAAAAAACAAAACACTTCAATGACTATATATCTCTATTTATAAAGATATTGGGCTTGATTTTGCAATAGAAATTAAACTGATGGAACCTTGTGCTGCTCGGCAAAGCCTCACTGAAGGCAACCAATACATGGGTCTGATTGCTAGGTCAGAGCCAAAATTTATCTATAGCTAGATAAACAGATACAGATACAGATGCATCAAAGCAAACTAAAGTTCCCATTGAAATCTATGGGATTTGCCTTTGATTTGAATGTGTGCCATTCGAAAGGGAAATAAATTGAATGCAATAACAAACTTTTTAAAGCTAATAATATAGCAATTAAATTAGGTAATAAAAAGCTTATAGAATTGGCATGTTTCTTCATTTTTCTTCCTGGAGGCTACACAGAAGTAAGCTGCTAGATTTGTTTTAAAATATGTTTATACTCTGAAAAAGTGGCGCAGTAAGAATGGCATTGAGGTGATTAATGTTTGTTACCTTTCAACAATTTCCAGATTACATTTTTCTTGGTGTACACGTAAAACGATATTTTTGCTGTCATCTCTGCAAACTTGAACTGGCTCTGAGAATCAAACTATATTCTCTGGCTCTGACATCACCAATAATAAAGATTCTCCAGCATATGTCTGAGAATCTTAACCAGGTATTTGCATGCTAACATTGAGTAAATGTGCATTTAACTGAATGATTCATGCATGTAAATGGGATAATCAAGTGCATGAATGGATACGTGTGTGCATCCATTTTCTGCCTGTCAAAGAAAACTTCTTTATAAACATTATATTATAATTTATATTTCCGCTTCAGAATATCAAAGAGTCAGAGATGCCTACAGATTAGCAAATATCTCATAAAGATAACATGATGCCTTTCCCCACTTAGTGAATGCAGGGGTTAGTTGTGCCTTTAGGACCTGGGCACACATTGTAAATGGTGAAGAGGAAGGCACTTCAGGGCACATGGTAATCTGTTCCCTGCATTGCCTGACTTGTGCTGCCAACTGACACGTGGGTTTCATCAACAGCCCTTTTTCACTTCTGCAGTTCCCTGTTCCCTTTTGAGGATTCTTGCATTCCAGGGCCCATATAGAAGAAGCAGTCCCTGCCCTCCTGAGAGCAGAGGTCCTTCATACCCTGCTGCAACACAGGTGTGTGAGTGTGGAGGCTCTTTGACCTCTCTTCTTCAGCCCTCTGTTCACTTAATAAGCAGCAATGCCCAATCTGACCCTTAGTTAACTTCCAGCTCACTAGCTGGGGTCACTGGGGAAGACGGAGGTTATAACATACATATGACCTGGTGTTGCCATTTCAAATGCATCAGCTACCCTTGTAGAGAATATATTCTCTAACCTGCAGAGTCAAGAGTCACTGGGATAGTTGAATGGGAAAACTGTATGTTGATAATGTAGTCTGATAACCATTTCAGCGCTCCAACACAGAACCCAATTTTCAGAGTCACCCAGCCCCACTGTGACCCTTATGGTCAACTATGACCAGTGTGTTGAACTCTTACCAAAACCTGATTATGCATGCGGAGCAGTTTTGAAAATCTGGCCCATTCAGTACATCTAACCCATGTAGACACAGATTTTTTTGAAAACTGAATCTCCTGTCAGGGATGCCCTTTAGGTAGAGCAAAGGGGGGCAGAAGCCCACTCCAGTGTTTGTAGCGACAGCAGGGAGTGATGTTGCTTTGCTTGCTCCTTTTCTCCCCTTGCCAGCCAGGAGCAATGCTGTTGCTTGCTCCTCTTGCCCCCTCCCCTCACTGGCCTTGTCTTTGCTCAGACTGTAAGAATGCAGAGGTGTGGCAGAGCCAACAGCAGGGCTGGGAGCTTCTGCAGCACTTTTTCTGTCTTGAAACAAACATGCTCAGCTCAGCTGGTGGGAGGAAGAAAGCTCTCAAGCTTTGTGCTTAGGTGCTGCAAAAAGGGAGGAGTGAGCTCCTCCTGACACCAGTAGACACAGGGCTGCTCAGGTGGGGAGGGGGCTGCTGCCCCAGGCACATGCAGGAGATAATTATCTTCCCAGACAGCCCAGCTTTGGAAGTTTCAAGCTGCCAGAGCAGCACTGAGGAATGACCACCTAGAATATTTCCCTGCTGTGAAGAAATAAGCACATGCTGTCACACTACAAATATTGTTTAAATTACATTTAAAACTTCTCATTTTTTTCCAGCTCTCTAATATTTTAGTGAATGTCAGCACTCCAGTGTGGCCATTTACTCTGCCATTTAATCCCACTTGTCTGTGAGAATCTTTCCTTTGTCAACAATGGATTTAGATCCACATACGATGTTACACACAAATGTTGTGAATGCCTTGATCTTACCAAATCTCCTCAGGGTTGTACTTTTCTAGGACCTTTTTTCCCAGAATGCCTTCTGAGGAATTGATGGTCCTTATATGTGCAGATACAAGCAACTGCTGCCCTCTGGCAACCATTTTGTAACTGTGTGTCTGCTGTGCTGTGTGGCCTTCTCATCCAATTAGTAAGTAATCTTAGTTCTTCTTGTACTTACTCAATATTTCTGAGGGGGGCAGAGTCTCATAAACTTGAATACCTCAGTTAATTTCATTGAAGTGATGTTTACTCTCTCAAATCTTTACAGTAACACACTAGAAACCAATTTAATCCTTTGCATTTATCAGAACTATTTTTATAAAACCTTCAGTGCATGTAAACCCAAGCCAGTGTAAACAGTTTGTAAGATTTGGCAGCCAAAATTTGTTCATTATAGAACCATGCTGCTAACATCCATCATTTAATTACATACTAGATAGTGATTTTTTTTTAAAGTTTGGTATCTCAGCTACTTTTGAGCTAGCATTAATTTATTCCCCACATTCATTTGTTAATTAATGCACATCCTTGCTCTCTAATACTACTTTCCCCTTGACAAACTTTTACATGTTTATCTTAACCCTGTAATTTAGCATTGGCTTCTTTATGTTAGTGGTGAAAGATCAAGTTACAACACATAATCTGACATTTTCTTTCAGGATGGATTAAAAAACTCTCTAAAAATATCATGCCCAAAACTAATCTAGAGATCATGCAGCCACTGTGCTGACCCTCATATAATGGAAACCACTTCAAGCCATGGGGTGCTGTACCCCCAGAACCCTTAGTTCCAGCATCTATGACTTTTTTTTAAACAAAGTTATAAAACCATAGACTACAAAAATGATTCCAAAACTTTTTAAAAGGCTACTATCTGACTGAAAATAGTTCTTAAACTAAGATTCCTGTGCAGTGTTTGAAACCCAAACTGAAAGGGACACTGAAAGGGAAATGAATTTATGGGGTTTTTTTCCATTGGCTACACTTAGAGAAATGCAGAAAGTAAAGCACATAAGTAGTTACCAACTAGATTAAATTTTTAAAATTCTTTCACTTATAGTAGCCTAAATCATTGTTGGGATTATTGTCCACCTAGTCAGATTTGGGGTTGGGAATATTTTGCTGTATTATCTCCTGACTATTCTAAATTTACAAATATATTTTAAAATATGGCTTTAATCGATGCTTTTTGTATTTCTTTCTTTATAGAGAAATCAGGTACAGTGCTCCTGTCAGCTAATTTCTAATTTATTACTTGTAAAAAACCTAAAGTTTTCAGGTGCCTAAGTAGCCCCTGGAATCATGGTTAAAGTTGTGCCCTCCCCCAATCTGAAATGGTGCTCCTGCTACTCAAATAATATGAGCTGGGTATATTTCATGAAATGCAACAACTCTCAGATCATTAGGTAAAAGAAATTGGTAAAAGAGTAAAAATCACTGAAATGAGAGGCAGGCTTCCAAATGTTAGTACAATGAACATTATAGGCCAGGTTCTGATCTCAATTACAACAGTCAGGCTCTAGAATACCTCTACCGAAGCTAAAGGAATCTAGCTGAGACTAGAATCTGGCCTTCTGGATATGTGTATATTATCCAAAATGTGACAGAACTGTCTAGGCAACCTCAATCTGTCTTTTTAGCTTTGCTATATTTGAAAAAGGGGTTTTGATGATCGCTAACTCTGGAAACCTGTTGTTTGAGTTGCCTGTCAGGTAGCAAATATTCAACTTCAACTGTACTGGAGTTATTCCTGTAGAAGGAGAAGAAAGGACCCTGCTTAGTAGAGCTACTTTTGAGCCTTATATTTAGAAAAAAAATCTCTAAACAGCTCACTATGAAGCCACAGCAAAAAGAAACATCAGAGAAGAACTGTAGGGAGAGGTATTCGGAAGTCAGGGCACAAGCTCCAGAATCAGTCAGCCATTTGAGAAGGGAGTAAATATCAGGCACTCACATTAGTGAGTGAACTATACAGAATTGACAATGACCGCCACCAATGGCCAAGGCAGTTATACACATTTTTACTATTAAATATGCAATGTAGGATGTCTATTGTCACTATATGTACATACCTTTGGGGAGGGGACAACATCCTCCTCCTCAAACGTGGTGACTCGGTTCTGCATTTGCTTCTCAGTTTCAATATTAGTTGCATAACTACGCCCAGTAATATTAACATATCTGGTTCATTATGGGTGTTCTTATTCTGGTGGGCATGAAATGTTTTCATAGTCACAAACTGTTTGCTTTGGGTTTCCCTATTGCTGGAAGGCAGACACGAGCCCAATGCTATGCTCACTTCAGTATTTGATTCCTGTTCATGTGTCGTATGGCTATGGCAATATTCTGAAAGCTGCGTATTTTGCTGCCCTTCCCATTTGTAGAGGCTTTTTTGTCACTGTAAGGATTGTGCAGTGACTTGTTCATTTTCTGTGATTTTAATGCAATTTATTTGACAGTAGTATTTCTTCTAGGAAAGAATACATTTGGCCTGTCTGTGGTTCCCCTCAAAGGCTCCTCCTGCTTTGTTGCCCCTGTATTACTAGCTCTAGAACTGGCTGACTAATATTAAAAGGGATGCATGAGTATTTTTATGAATAAAAGCAGAAACTTTGGCTTGATGTTTTTGCAGGGTTATAACATTAATTGTTTGCATGTATCCAGACAGCCATTTGTAAAAAGGATGTGAATTTCAAGTTTCATGGATTCTAACACCCATTATTATCCATCTAAAAACTCACATCAAAAGTGCATTATTCCTAGTCTCTATTCTTCATTCGTTATTTGTAACTTTTCTGTTTCACTGTGTAGACAGAAAAAAGGTGGTATCTGAGAAATGTTGTGTAGGAAGTAGTGGCAAGATATTAGCCACTTTAGGAGATAACCTAGCTGACTAGAATGATGACAAAGATGACCCTCAGATTAAGGTCTGATGTTGTAGATGCAGTATTGACAGAAAATGGCCGGAGTTGGGAGGGCTTGATAGGAAACACAAGCAGTTCAGTTTGGGCTATATTAAGTTTAAATTGATCATCAGACAACTGTGAGGAGATGCCAGGGAGACATGCTACAATATGGGATTAGATGGAGGAAAACAGTTCAAACTATATTTAAAAAAAAAAAAAAAAAAGTGGACAATTATGGAAACCTTTCTCTATCTAGGTTCTTATACAGCAATCATCACCATAGTATATGAGCATCCAGAAGTATATACAAATAGAAATATCAATAAGAATATTTCTCTTTCCCTTTTCCTTCCCAACAGGTAGGAATACATTTTTTTTAAAAATTCTCTTTCTCTGTCTCATTTGTTTGAGAGTTACTTGTGTGGAAAACTTAGTCAAAGACTCATAGGCTTTCACAGGTTTCCAAGGCCAAAAGGAGCCATTGTGATCATCTAGTCTGACCTGTAAAATGCAGGCCATAGAACTTCCACAAAATAATTCCTAGAGGAGATATTTAGAAAAACATTGAATCTTGATTCAAAAATTGCCAGTGATGAAGAATCTGCCATGACCCTTGATAAAATGTTCCAGTGGTTAATTACTGTCATTGTTAAAAATGTATGCCTTATTTCCAGTCTGAATTTGTCTAGCTTCAACTTCCAGCTATTAGATCATGTTATACCTTTCTCTGCTAGAGGGAAGAGACCAGAGGCGTAGCTACGGGTGGACCTGGTCCACTCAGTTTGAAAGCAGGCTCACCCAATCTCTTGCTTCTGATACCGACGCTCTGCTTAAGCTACCCTGGAGTGTCAGGCAGCTTTCAGCTGGTCACTACCCGAACTGCCTTCTTCCGATCACATGGCCAGAAGCAGGAAGTTCGGGAAGTGACCTGTGGAGAATCACAAAGCTACCTGAAGCTCCACTTGCCAAGGTAACTGGAGCATCTGGCAGCTTAGTTTCTTGGTCTGGTTGCTTCCTGAGTTTCCTGCTTCGGGTCATGTGATTGGAAACAGGAAGTGGCACAGGCCCACCTGAGTCAATCACAGGCTCTGCCAGAAAATCACTTCAGGCTATGCCCCTGAAAAAGACCATTATCAAATGTTTGTTCCCCATGCAGGTGTTTATGGATTGTATTCAAGTCACCCCTTGACCTTCTCTTTGTTAGACTCAAGGAGTTTAATCTATTTTGCATATCACTATAAGGCATGTTTTATAGTCTTTTAATCATTCACGAGGCTTTTCTCTGAACCCTCTCCAACTTATCAACATCCTTCTTGAATTGGGACTATCAGAACTGGACACAGATGAGCTTAATTATTCTAGTGCAGTGGTTCTCAAGTGTGGGGCACATCACCCTCAGCTCCTACAGGGGGTGGGGATGGAGCACCGTGCTTCCAGCCCCACTCCATTCCCCAGACCAGCTCCACCTCCAACCCTGTTTAGTCCCCAGTCCTGCTCCGCTTCCAGGCCCAACTCCATCCTCACTCCCTCTCTGCCCCCAAACCAGCTCCGCCCCCCCAATGGCAGCGCCACTCTGGCCCCAGCCCAGCTTTGCCCTGATTCACTCTCTGCCCCCAGCCCAGCTCCTCCCCCAGCTGCAGCTCCATGCTGCTCCCTGCTCCAGCCCCAATCCAGCTTTGCCCTCATTCCCTCTCCACTGCAAACCAGCTCCTTCTCTAGCCCCAGCTCCTCCTCCAGCTCCGCCTTCAGTTCAAGCTCTGCTGTTGGAGAAGCCTTGGCTGTACAATAATGGGGGGGGGGCACAGACAGATTCCATTACTGGTGGGAGGAGGCATGAATGAAAAGGTTTGAGAAACTGTTGTAATGCAATACTAGCTGTTGTGGGAGGCCCTGATTCTGATAGAAAAGGCAACTTTTCCCTCCAGGTAGTTAGAACCAGTCCTCTGGGAGTCTTTCTGTTACCGTCAGTGGAGTTTGTCCTGAAGCATGTGGGCTTATAACTTGTATTTTTTTTAATTTTAACTAGTTAAACGTTTTTTTCATATTGTATACATGTTTTGTTATTCATTAAATAATTCTGAATAAATCATATTGGTCATCTGGAAGGAGGCACAATCAAAAACGTTGCTGTTAAAATATTTTCTAGTTTACT
This sequence comes from Mesoclemmys tuberculata, assembly GCA_007922155.1. Classification (NCBI taxonomy): domain Eukaryota; kingdom Metazoa; phylum Chordata; order Testudines; family Chelidae; genus Mesoclemmys; species Mesoclemmys tuberculata. Next base: position 14,562,667 of record ML675624.1, on the reverse strand, counting down.
TCTAAATGCAAAAAAAAAAATTTTAAATATTCATAACACTTCTTCCTCCTTAGTTGCAGCATATAGACTTCTACTTAAAATGAATATACTCTCTGCTTGCCTAACAATTATCACTTGAGATTGAACTCAGCAGAGATTCAGCACTGTTAACAAGTCAATACAAAATGTGCTATTTGTCATTGAGCCTGCTGTCAGATTGGACAAAGTGAAGAAGCATCATGCAATCTGTTTGAGAAAGGTTTTCGTGATTCTGTGTCAGGCAATATCAGGTTTATTCAAAGAAACTCATGAAGATTAACAGTCAGATTGAAAGTGATCTGATGAAGGGCTTTTTGATTATCATAAAGAGACTTCCCTTATAATACTTTTGGGATGGGATTAATTTATCATTGATTACCATTATATCAACTATGACAGCCTGTTGCATGATAGACATGGAACCTTAGGCAAAATGTAGATGACTACTGTAGTTCAGCACCGGGGGATATAACTCTGATAGATTTTTATGGCTAATGTGGAAGAGGTCACGTAATTTGTGATCCATGTGAAGAACATAAAGGCACCATATTTAGACCCCTGCAAATCCATGGATGCAGATATCCATGGACCATTTTTACAGATCGTGGACTGGATGCAGATACAAATTTTGCATCTGCACAGGGCTCTAAATATAGGATCTCAAAGGCAGGGATGGCTATTAGGTGCAGACAGCTGCTTCCCCACCTTTGAGATCCTATGTACAGTACACGCATGCATACAGATGCTCTTTCTGAGAGACACTGTAAGATAGCGTGCTGCTGCGGGTACGGTGTGGATGTAGCTACAGATGGAGGGTGGCTTGCGGGTCAGATACAAGTCGATTCTTGTGCATGTGGACCCACATTTTTTTCTATCCATGCAGGGCTCTAATCATATTCAAGACTTTCGGTTATGAGCACCTGTTTGTTACTTCCCCAGGTACTTTGCGTAATTCTAGATGTGACACTATCCCACAACAGTTCCAAAACAAATGAAAATTATTAGTGACCCACCATGTTTCAGGCAATTTTCATTGTCAATTTAAAATGATCTCATGTTCTACAGGAAGGTTGCTCAGTTGTCACAGTGATAATGAATAGGATCTGATGGCTTAAACCTGGCAGATGCTGAGTTCCTATGGTTATTTGCTTCTCTCAGAACTAGGCATTAAATAAATAGCTAGATTGGTAGAGAAGGTAAGAAAGAAAGAATTGGGTAGTTTTGGCTATGTGTACTGGGCCTAAGTTGATCACTTTGGAGAATCACTAAGGTTTCCAGTGCAATTTTATGCTATGTTTAGTTAAAATCTATCACTATTAAGCAAATAATATGGGACAGCCACTTGTATCAAACTTCAGTGGGACTAATCATATGCTTAAAGTTAGATATGTGCTTGAGTACTTGGCTGGAATGGAGACTAAAACAAGTTTCTCTGTATTTGCATTGTGACTGCCTGTACAGTACAGCCCGTCATTTATTATAATCTGGACAAACACAGTGCAAGAGCTTCCTCATGAGATAATCAAAAGCTTTTGTTTATTATTGCTCAGTAACCCAAATAAACAGATTCGTGTTAACATTCCTTTAAACTTTGTATGTGAAATTGGCACAGAAAAAGTCAGCTTTGGCGTATTAAAACATACCTGGGAGTTGACAAAGTCAGAGACAATATGGTAGAAGATTACATACCAGTTTCCATTTCATGTAGTTTTCAGAGATGAGCCCAGAATTAGATGTCAAGAACTCCTGATGTTTAACACCATTTCTGCTACTGACTTGCTGTTTGGCCTTAAACAAGACACTTTAGATTTCTGTGCCTTACATTCCCCACCTACAAAATAGAAATGATAATACTTATTTACCTATTTGCAGGGGTGTGGTGAGGATTACTTAGTCAATGTTCCTGTAATGCTTTGAACGTTCAAAGCATTTTATATACGTGATTATTATTATGCTGTGTTGGAGATCAAAGACTCCCATGTGACAGCCCCATGTTTGACGCATTCAGTTAATTTTGCCCAACAGACTCAGCAACAACTCTTGTCTTTCCAATCAGCCTATTATCTCAGAGAGCTTTGAGTTCCTGTCTCTTCTGCAGTGCCCTTAAAATCATGGCTCCATGAAGTATGGCGAACAGGGCTCCCGGTTGCTGCTGACAGCCTCTGATGCTACTGCTGAAGATCTCTTTTCTGGAGAATACTGACCCTTCTTCAATAGCCTCTAACCCCAGGAAATTCTCTGGAGGGTTCCAGCCCATTTGGTGATCTTGGGAACAGTGGAAGTGGGGCTGCTAGGGCCACTGGAATTATCAAAGTTATGTGGATTACACTACTGTAATGCTTGAATTACAGGGAGTTTGTGATGACATGTTGTCCAAAATGCAATATATACAGAATATTAAAAAGGAACATATTACTTCTATTAAGAGCTTTGCACTGCCCCCCTTAAATTTCACATACATTTTAACCCCTTATTAATTACTTGTAAGAGAGACAAGGTAATGTCTTTTCCTGGCACAGTTTCTGTTGGTGAAAGAGACAAGCTTTTGAGCTACACAAAGATCTTCTTCATCTCTTAATTACATGTAAGGCACTTAATGCAGCCCAAATAGAACTTTTGCTATCAAAGACCAAATTTGCAGAAAGAGAAAGCTAAGATTTGCTTACATAGTAGCATTACAAATCAGATGTTTGCATACAAACAGCTAGAATATCATGTGTTTGGGGACCATGTGCTAATCGTAGTGGCCTTCTAGGCAAGGCTGAGCAATCTTAATGAGGCTTTGATCCCCAAGCCCTTAACCAGGGGACGGAACTACTCAAGGAGAACCAGGGTTTAAAAAGCCCACTCCTAAGTGACCAAAGGAGCTAACAAACGGGAGTTTTGCAATGGAATTTAGAAGTGGATTGGGAGAGTGTGGGGTGGGGAAGAGTAAATACACTTCTTTAACATTCTGTAAACTAAAGACAATAACACACACAGACATACACTGTAAAAAACAAACAACAATAAAAGAGAGAGCTGCAAGAGTAAAAAGAGAATGCAGGCAGAAGTCCAGCAACAGAGTGGGTGCTATCCAGCTTATTGCCTGGAATGCAACATATATGATTACTTGTCCTATGGACAGGTGGCATATGTGTACATTTGGTGCAAGGAGCTCCTGGCCCTCAGACATTGCGTATGGGCTTTGGAGACCAGGTGGCTGAACTGGAGGAGCTAAGGGAGACAGAGAGAGACACAGATGAGATTTTCCAGGACACAGTAGAACAGTCCCACCCCCAAACTGAACACCTCTCTACTGTTGAGAAGGATGAAAGTCTCAGGGAAGGAGAACTTCAAACTGGAGCAGAGGGAAATAATCCCATAGTTGGGACCCTCCTTCCAGATGGTGTCATGGTATCCTCTCTCACTGAGGATACTTCTCTGGGGGAGGGAACTCCAGTTATTAGGAAAAGACAGGGACTCAAAATGAAGGACTGATCATTGGAAATATAGATGGCTGGGTTTGTGATGACTGAGAGAACCATGTGGTGATTTGCCTGCCAGGGGTGAAGATTGCAGCTTTCTCTAGACATCTAGATAGACATATATAGTGCTGGGGAGAAGCCAGTGGTTGTGCTACATGTAGGTATGAATGAGATAGAGAAAGATAGGAGAGAGATCCTGGAGACAAATTTAGGGTGCTAGTTAAGAGACTGAAGTCCTGGGCCTCCATAGTAGCATTCTCAGAAATGCGTACAGTTCCACACACACAGGGCCAGCTAGATTGGCAGAACTGAAGGATCTTAATACGTGTATGAGACCATGATGGAGGTAGGAAGGGTTCAGATTTATTAGGAACTGGGGAACCTTTTAGGAAATAGGGAGGCTATACAGGAAGGATGCACTCTACCTAAACCAAAATGGAACCAAATCCTGACATGTAAAATTAAAAAGGTCGTAGAGCAGTTTTTAAACCTAGGGCTGGGGGAGAGCTGACAGGTGCAGACGAGCACATGGTTCAGACAAAGACATCCCCTAGGGGAAGATCTATTAATGGATATCCTAATAAGGAGGAAAAGATGGAATAGGATAAAACATGGGCAGGATCTGATGAGAAACAGTCAAATGAAAAAGAATCCCATTCAATTGCATCACATAATGACGGAAAGCTAAAAAGTGAACAATTTTTAAGTGCTTATATGCAAATGCTAGAAGTCTAAATACTAAGATGGGTAAACTTGAGTGCCTTGTATTTTTAACTGAGGATATTGAAATAATAGGCATTACAGAAACTTGGTGGAATGAGGATAATCATTGGGGCACAGTAATATCAGGATACAAAATATATCGGAAGGACAGAATAGGTCATACTGGTGGGGGAGTAGCACTATATGTGAAAGAAAGCATAGAGTCAAATGAAATAAAAATCTTAAATGAACCAAACTCTATCTCTATGGATCATAATTATCTCTATGGATAATAATTCCATGCTTGAATAAGAAGAATATAACAGTAGGAATATACCACCGACTACCTGACCAGGATGGCGATAGTGACTGTGAACTGCTCAGGGACATTAGAGAGGCTATAAAAAACAGAAAACCCAGTAATAATGGGGGATTTCAACTATCCCTATATTGACTGGGTACATGTCACCTCAAGACAAGATGCAGACATAAAGTTTCTTGATACCTTAAATAACTGCTTCTTAGAGCAGCTAGTCCTGGAACCCACAAGGGGAGAGGCAATTTTTTATTTAGTTCTAAGTGGAGCACAGGATCTGGTCCAAGAGATGACTATAACTCAACATCTTGATAAATGAGCATAACATAATAAAATTTAATGTTTTATTAATGTTCATAAAGGGGAGGGGGGGCACCAAAGCAGCCCACCAGGGTAGCATTTAATTTTAGAAAGGGGAACTCCATAAAAATGAGACAGTTAGTTAAACAGAAACTACAAGATAGAGCACTAAAAGTAAAATCTCTGCAAGCTGCATGAAAACCTTTTAAAGACACAGTAGTAGAGGCTCAATTTAAATGTATATCCCAAATTAAAAAACACAGTAATAGGATCCAGAAATTGCCACCATAACTAATCAACAAAGTAAAAGAAGCAGTTAGAGGCAAGAAGGCATCCTTTAAAAAGTGGAAGTTAAATCCTATTTAGGAAACTAGAAAGGAGCATAAACTCTGGCAAGTGAAGTGTAAAAATATAATTAGGAAGGCCTAAAAATAATTTGAAAACAGATAGCCAAAAACTCAGATAGTAACAGCAAAAGGTATTTTAAATACATCAGAAGCAGAAAGCGTGCTAAACAACCAATGGGCCCACTGGGCAATCGAGATGCTAAAGGAGCACTTAAGGAAGATAAGGCTATTACAAAGAAACTAAATGAATTCTTTGCATTGGTTTTCACAGCTGAGGATGTGAGGGAGATTCCCAAACCGAGCCATTCTTTTTAGGTGACAGATCTGTCCCAGCTAGAGGTGTCATTAGAGGAAGTTTTGGAAAACATTGATAAATTAAACAGTAATAAGTCAGCAGGACCAGATGGTATCCACCCAAGAGCTCTGAAGGAACTCAAATGTGAAATTGCAGAACTGCGAATAGGGGTATGTAACCTACCACTTAAATCAGCTTCTGTGGCAGATGACTGGAGGATAGCTAATGTAACACCAATTTTTATAAAAGTCTCTAGAAGTAATCCTGGCAATTATAGGCCAGTAAGCCTAACTTCAGTACCAAGCAAACTGGTTGAAACTATAGTAAAGCACAGAATTATCAGACACATTGATGAATATGATTTGTTGGGGAAAAGCCAACAAAATTTTTGTAAAGGGAAATCATGCCTCCCCAATCTAGTAGAATTATCTGAGGGAATCAACAAGCATGTGGACAAGGGTGATCCAGTGGATATAGTGTACTTAGATATTCAGAAAGCTTTTGTCAAGATCCCTCACCAAAGGCTCTCAAGTCAAGTAAGATGTCATGGGATAAGAGGAAAGGCCCTTTTCTGGATCAGTAACCGGTTAAAAGTTGGGAAACAAGTGGTAGGAATGAATCGTCAGTTTTCAGAATGGAGAGAGGTAAATAGTGGTGTCCCTCACAGTCTCTATTAAGGCCAATACTGTTCAACATATTCATATATGATTTGGAAAAAGAGGTAAAATTTGCAGATGATACAAAACTACTCAAGATAGTTAAGTCCAAAGCAGACTGTGAAGAGTTGCAAAGGAATCTCACAAAGCTGGGTGACTGGGCAACAAAATGGCAGATGAAATCCAATGTTGATAAATGCAAAGTAATGCACATAGGAAAACATAATCCTAACTATACATATAAAATGATGGGGTCTAAATTAGCTGTTCACACTAAAGAAAGAGATCTTCGAATCATAATGGATAATTCTCTGAAAACACTCTGTGCAGCAGCAATCAGAAAAGCTAACAATGTTGAAAATCATTAGAAAGGGATAGATAATAGACAGAAAATATCATATTGCCTCTCTATAAATCTCTGGTATGCCCTCATCTTGAATACTGTATACAGATGTGGTCACCCCATCACAAAAAAAGTATATTGGAATTGGAACAGGTACAGAAAGGGCAACTAAAATTATTAGGGATATGGAAAGCTTCCATCTGAGGAGAAATTAAATAAGACTGGAACTTTTCATCTTGGAAAAGAAACAACTGGGGGGATATGACAGAGGTTAATAAATCATGACTGGTATGGAGGAAGTATATAAGGAAGTGTTATTTACTCCTTCTCATAACACAAGATCTAGGGGTCACCAAATGAAATTAATAGGTAGTAGGTTTAAAACAAAGAAAAGGAAGTATTTCTTCACACAAGCCACAGTCAACCTGTGGCACTCCTTGCCAGAGGATGTTGTGAAGGCCAAAATTGTAACAGAATTCGAAAAAGAACTAGATAAGTTCATGAAGGATAAGTCCATCAATGGCTATTAGCCAAGATAGGCAGGGAGTGCTGTTTGCCAGAGGCTGGGAATGGGTGACAGGATGGATCACTTGATGATTATCCATTCTATTCATTCCCTCTGAAGCACCTGACATTGGTCACTTTGGGAAAACAGGAAACTGAGCTAGATGGACCATTAGTCTGACCCATTATGGCCATTCTTATGTTCTTAGTCAGGTGGCTAAATTGACCTTGGGACTCTCCTCCTGAAAAGTTGGCCTTAGATTTCCCTGGGCACCATCTGAAATCATAATTGACATGTTGATTTGTTTATCTGAAATGCAATCTAAAATTTCTGAGGGAGGGCCTATATCTATAGCAGCTGTGGAACTCACATGCTTTTTGGTGCTCTGCCTCCAGCAATGGCCTGCTGCTACAGGAAAGATGAAAAACATATGCATATATAATGTTACACATCAGAAAATAATTCCTTCCTGACTTCAGTTACAATCAGTTTATGCCAAGAAGCATGAGATATTAATAGGATTGTCATTATCTAAATTTTCCTAATTATAAACGGCATTAGTGGTCATAAAATCTTGCACTTAAAAAAAATCCAAACATAGTAATTGTTTTAACAAATCCCACTCACTATTTGCCCAATGGAATTTTTGAGACAGTTAGGTCAGAGGTGTTTGACTTCAAGGCTTTTGAATTTGTAATAGTTGACTGTCATGGTTCTGGTCATTTCTGAGTCCCCTAAAAATACCACCCTTAAGTGGCTGGCATTTTGAATGTTATGTAAATATAAACTGCTGCAGTGCTGAGACGCACAGTAATGCACCAAGTGTACTGTGAGTCGGAGACAGGCACGGAAACCTCTTTAGCTTCTGGACCCTATAGCCTCTGGTGAGTCCTAGTCAGGACTCTGGCATATGGCTAAAGTGAAAGGGTGTTTTACAAGGGATGGCAAGAAATGGTTGCAAATTCCGCAAGTACAGTGGCTAAAGCATTTACATCTGTAAGTAAAATAGAACCATTCTCAGCTTGTTCCCTGGGGACAGTCCTATAGAGGGTTCAGACTCCTCAGACCTATTGTCTGGCACACTCTCTGCAATTTAGCCCTCCACTAAAGGCAAGGGAGTAATTTGCAGGATTCCTGTCCAGGAGCAGTCAAATTGATGACCTCTCTGAATTGCTCCATGCTGCTGCCTTCCTGCACAGCTCCTGACAGCAGTGCTAACTAGGCTAGAAGGCCCTCACAGTCCCTGATAGAATGTCCTTGTCCTTTACAAGGAGAGTAGCCCCTTCTTTTTGGGCCAATACCAGTTCAGTGCACCCTATCCGCTTCCCAGACACATCCCCAGTGTCTAAGGCACTTTGTCTGCAATAGCTTTCTTCAGGGTCTGTCCCTTTAAGAGCCTGATCTAGTCACTGGTTCTGTGTACCCAAGAGTTCCCTTCCTGATTCCCTCTGCTCAGTCTTCTAGCAGCAAGGCCCCTGCTGCTTCCCAGAAGATCTGCATAAATCTGAATCTGGTGGCAATGTCTACCAGTCACAGTCTGTTCCAAACATGACTCGCCAGCTCCTGCTGCAGCCTGCTCCACTTACTCCTTGCCTCATGGTTGTGCCCAGCTGCCTTCCCCAGAGTGTATTTCCTACTCAGCAGCTGAAGCAGCCCATTTATAAAGTGGGGTTTTGGCAACTGAATGGCTTAGAGGATAGGTAATGGGAGACTAGATATAGATATATAAACAAAACAGAATATTTTGACTTATATGATGTCATAATGTCATGTCCTACTGTATGATGAGATAAGACATACCACATTCTGCACTGCTACATTTGACATGTCACGCACTAATGAAAACATAATTAAAATATTTCAATACTAAAAAAGTTGAAACAATTTGTTGAACAAAATTTTCTAAACTGTTTTTGTGGTATTTTTGTTTTGCATGACATTTCAATCATATTCATTTTTGTTCCAGTTCAGCGCACAAACAAATTTCATTAAATGGAAATTCTGAGTTTCAACTAGCTCAAGTCATAACTAGTTGCCAAAGAGGAGGTAGAAGGCAGTTGGGAAGGGGCACCTATTAACTTCCATGTCTATCCATGATACTGATTCTAACACTTCTGTTTAAAAATCAGCGTACGACTCAAGGAACACAGTTCCATTTTACAATCAAATGCACACTTTCTTATTAATACAGTTGCCCTCCAGGGGCACAAATCAGATCCCCCTGGGCCACAGGCTGGACATCAATTCCATATGTAGTTAAACAAGAGAAATCCAATTTACATGTTCATGTTTTAGTCTTGCTTTGTTGGTTAATACTGCACATCTGTCAAGCCTGACAAGCTATGAACAAAATTTGTATGCCACCCATTTTTCCTTAAAACTTTTTTCCTCCATAATTAAAATGGAAGCCGTCATTTCCCCCATCCTCCACAGCACTTCCAGAAAACCTCTTCAAAGTCTTTTGCTTCTTAAGGGAAGTATTGAAACCTTGTGTATTTGTCCTGCAGACTTATTCCTGCTGAGTTTGTGATCTTGTCATCTCTCTATAAAAGAGACTCATTTTCAAGGAGAATAAAAAATGGATCTCTTCTGTTATGAGATACTCACCTCTGTATGCCTTGTTGGTACCTTCCGGAATTATGACAGTGGCTACCTAGCAACCATGTCTTTCGATTCTAGACAGCTTTATTTAAAAATATATATCTATCTCTACCCATGTTTGGGAGGGAGGGGGATGCCTTAAAAATATTAATTTACTTGGCTGTGATAAGCTAAAGCATCTTCTTTTAGAGGAATTAAAAATATTATTAACAATATGGAGAAACACAAAAAAAGACTTATTTGTTAGCCTTATAGGAGTTTCTGCTCACATTCACTGTACAAGCCTACTGTACTTCAAACGGCAGATTAAAAAAATTTTAACCTGTTGCAAAAGACCTCCAAAACATTAAGATGTACAAGCATAACTCCCTTCAACACTGACAATAACAGCACTTTGTTGATGGTCTTTATACTTATGCTAAAGAAGGAATTGTTGTTATTCCTGTAATGTCATTGCTTATAACACCTACTTTTTTGCCCAGAAGGCAAGGTGGAGCTCTTCTCTAAAGAAAGGAATTAGTTGTGCCTGGAATCCAGATACAAAAAAGCAACCAGTGGTAGCAAGAAGGACAGAGACAAAAGAACCTATCCCTAACCCTGAACTGGGTTAAACTTGTAAAGTTCTCTCCCCTATTACAAGCAAAATTAAAGAGGAAAGATCGCTAGATAGCAATCGTTAGATAGATAAGTAGACTGAAGAAGAAAATCTGTTCCTCTTTATACTCCCATTGGCACAGTTGCAGTAATTCATGGGAGAATATAACCTTTCCAAAAATGTTTAAATATGGTTGTACATTTAACCAGTTTTCTGAACTTAAGCCTTTAAGTATTCTCTCAATGGTTTTTCTTCAAGTGTTCATACCAATTCCTGCACTGCCTCATTTGTCACTTGATTCACAAGGACTGTCAGGAATACAGAAAGTTCAGATAAGGAGTTCATTTTATATGATATTATTCAGAACTCTTTCATTGGTAGCTGACTTCCTCTATATCTCATTTACAATTGGCACATTGTGATGGTTGTGTCCTGCACAGTATGGTGTGATTGGCCATCTGACTGATGAATTTTTTACTTTAGTGGTTGTAGGATCAGGCAGTTACTGCGTGCTAGTTTTCTTTTAACTCACCTATAACTCGACAACTTGACATCGCTGCATGTAACCCCAGAATTTGACATGACTGCAGTCAGCCATATTGTGTGTTCAGCGACTGCTAGCTGAAAATCAAACACCATATAGCTAGAAATAATCTTAGGGCTTTAAGGCCAAACAGCTGCATGCTTACATTTTGCTAATCAGAATGGGAGGAAGGGACAGAGAGTTAATGTACCATGAGAATGGAAGGAATATTTGGACAGGCGACCTTGGTTTAAGTGCCTCTGACATATGTTTCATTATTGTTATGACTAGAAATGATTTGATTATAAGAGATAAAGAGTAATTTGCTGAAATTAGGAGAATTGGTGACCCAGTAGAGGTTACTGTGGTGACCCACTAGAAGTCACTATGAGTAATGTGCTTTGTTTAAGTTAGCTACAAAATATTAGGTAAAAGTAAATACCTCACAGGAGCCCGAGGGAGCTTTTCTCAAGGAGCTGACACCTAAACTCTCCAGTGGAAAAGTGACTGGCCTTTGATGACCTGCTGTTATCTATTCAAAACCATCTCAGACTTCGGTAATTATGTTTTGAGGTGATCTGAACTTATTGCTCTAATATAGATGTATGTGTGCTTGAGATCTAAATAAAAAGTAGTTTTAGGTGAAAGCACTCTGGTATGTATCAATCATTTATCAGACGGAGGAGCTGTGTCCCCACTGATTTATTCCTGCCTGCAGAGAAAGTTATCACTGCTTTGGGTTCTGAAAACCCTGGGTAACATGGCAATAACCTGATATGACGAGATAATGAGCATCCATAATTTTTTATAGACACTGGAAGCCCTCACCTCTCAGAATTAGGTTTTAGTTGCCTTCAATTGTCACATTTTTCAGTCCAAATCTGACACCACAGATGGACTCCAGTTATTATTATTTTTTATTTTTATTTATCATGCACCTAGGAGCCCTAATCATGGACCAGGACCGCACTGTTCTAGGTGATGTACAAACGCAGACCAAAAAAATGGTCACAGCCCCAAAGAGCTTGCAATCAAAGTATAAGATAAGAGACAACAGATGGCTACAGAGAGATGGGAGAGTACAAGGAAGCAATGAGGTAACACTGGTTAGCATGATAGGCTGTGGTCTCCGAACACCAGAAGCCTACCCATTGTCAATGTTTTTAGGCTTCACACCCAAAAAGTTTTAAGGAGGGATTTGAAGAAGGATAATGAGTTCATTTTGTGAATGATTACAATGAGCTCCTCCCCAGCCTGAGGGGAAGCATGGGAAAAGCATGAACATGATGGAGGCTGGCATCATGGACTGATCAGAGGTGGGCATCAATCTTTCGATACTGAATGACAATAGGTGGAGTGGGTATAGAAAAGCTTTGAAAAGTGAAGACAAGAAGCTTATGTCTGATGTGAAAGAAGAAGGGGGAGCTAGTAGATGAACGCAAAGAGGGGTGACATGGTCAAAGCAATAAGCTAGGAATATGATCTTTGCAGCAGCATTTTAAATGGATATGAGTAGAATTAGATTACATTTGTCAAGCCCAGAGAGGAGGATGTTGCAGTAATCAAAAAATGATATGAGGAGAACCTGGACAAGAGTTTTTAGCGGTGTGGATGGAGAGGAAAGGCTGTATCCTAGATATGTTATGAAAAAGGAATATACAAGATTTTAATATTGCCTGGATATAAGGTTCTAGTGAGAGAGAGAAGTCTGAGCTGAAGATGGCACCCAGATTATGGCCTGAGTGACAGGCAGGATAGTGGTATTGTCCACAGTGATCAAGATGAAGGTAGAGGTGAGGATTTGTGGGGGAAAATTAGAGTTCTGTTTCAGCTGATTTCTAGACAGCCATGAGGAAATATCAGAGAGACAATCTAAAATTTTAGTTTGGATGGGAGGAGGCAGGTCTGGAGGAGGGAGGTAGATGTGTGAAGAATCAGCATACAAATAGTAGTTGAATTTCTGTTAGTGGGTGAGATTACCCAGAAACAAGGTGTAGAGGGAGAAGAGATGGAAACCAAGGGCCAAGCTCTGTGGAACCCACCACAGAAGATGGTGGGGTAAGGAGAAGCCTCCAAAGGACATGCTGAAGGAGTGATTAGAGAGATCAGAGGAGAGCCAGCAGAAGACAAAGCCACAGAAGCCAAGGGAAGACAAGATTTCAAGAACAGGAGCATGGTCAGGAGAAGGTGGTCAAGGAGGATGAAGATGGAGTACTGGATCTGAGATTTTTCTAGGAAGAGCTCATTACAGACGTTAGCAAGAGTAGTTTTTGTTGAGTGCAAGGGATGGAAGCCATATTAAAGAGGCTCAAGGAAGAATGGGAGCAGCAAAACTCCAGATAGTGATTGTAACCAGCATATTCAATGTGTGTAGATGTGAAGGAGAGAAGGGATAGTTGGTGAGGCAAGTGGATCAAGGGTGGGGGGTTTTAAGATGGGAGAGACTAAATTATGAGGACTTCTGCATCTATGACCAGAGATAAGCAGGAAAGTGTCAAAGCTGGGCTAGGAGAAGGTAAGCCGAGCTGAGGGAGAGATCCTGTGTAGAGAGAAAAGTAGAGGCAGGAGGAGAGGATTTGAGGAGTGAGTCAAAGGTGGCAAAAAGATGGTTGAGATTGTGGGTTTGAGATTCAGTTAAGTTGGTGAAGTAGAGTTGTTTAGATAGGATGGTGGCAGAACTGAAAGAGGAGAGAATTAATCTGTAATGGAGGAAGTCAGACTAGTCACAGGATTTCTGCCAGAGATGCTCTGCAATTGAGAACAGGAGATGTTGGGACTGATCCAGGTTAGGGGTTAGCAGGGCAGACCTTGCAATGGGAGAGAAGGGCAAGAGTCAAGGATGGAGGAGAGTGATTAATGGAGAGAATCAACAACTGAATTGATGGAAGAAAGGCAGAAGAGGGCTGAGAGCAGATGAGAAGCCATCAATACTGACAGACTGGAAGTCATGGAAAAGCCGAGTGACAGGATGTTGCAGGAAGGGGACTGATGAGTGATCTGAAAGAGACCAGATGGTTCATATTTGGCCATAAGGGGTGGGATTTTTTGTTTGTATGTTTGTTTTGGGTTGGGTTGTTTTTTTAATGCTACTGCTTGTAGCAGCCTGCATGTAAGTTGGAAGGAGGAGAACAGGTAGCAGGAGGTAAGATTTCAGAGCACGCACCAAGAACATGGCTTGACTGATAACTGCAGACCAGGAGATCATTGGAGAGGGGAAATTCTGCAACAGAGGGATCAGAGAGAGAGCAGTACTTGGTGACGAACATGTCAAGTGAGCAGCCCATTTGGTGAGTGAAAGAGTTGAACCAGGACCAAAGGTCAAATAAAGAGGTAAGCATAAGGAAACATGCAGCTATGGGATCAGATGAGTCATCAGCATGAAAGCTAAAGTCACCAAGGACAAGTGTGAAAGATTGTAAGGAGAGGAAGAGAGAGACAGTAGTCAAAGTCAAAGAAGGAGGCTGATGGGGAGGAGTTGGATGGATGATAGATGAAAGTAACATGGAGGGGGAGAGGCGAGTCAGAGGCAGTCATTCTCAAAAGGGTGGTGAGAGCCATGAGCCAGTGGCAGGTGGACAAGGGTATGTTCATTCAAAGCTTAAAAAGTGTTATGAAGGTATGCTTATGGAAGCTCTCCTTATGTAGCTGGCAAGTGTTGTCTGAGCCTGCCTCCGAGAGGAGGGATGAGGTGGCTGAGCTCTGCCACTGGAAGGATCTGGGTGGTGCAGCATCCTTGCACATAAGCAGGTCCCTGATGCTTGTATAAGTTCCCTTGAGGTAACTGGAGGATACTACATTTCTTCCAATATGAAGTGACCTTACCACAGAAAGTAGGACAAATTCTGCGGTTGAAGGAATGTGATGGAGAGTAGAATTTGGTCCAGTAACATTCCTTACCAACTAATACATGGAAATGTGCATGCTAGATATTATAGTCATGTCCATATGTTTGTATCTGTTTCTCTACTTATACGGTTCCTCTCCCAGTATTATCTAAGCATCCATTAGGGAATTTATGTTCAGACCACCTCTCTGAAGCAGGGAACAACTGTTATCTGTGAAATTGGGATGGGGAGATGAGGCACAGAGAAGGTGACTTTCCCAAGGTCACAGAGCAAGTCTGTGTTAGAGCTGGGTACTAAACACAGACCCAGTCCAGTGCTGAAAACACAATACAATCCTTCCGATTAAAACTTTTTTAACTATTTAAAACTGAATGAACATGAGTTTTCAGGCTCCTAAACTATTATAGGATAATTTCTAAATCTTTTCTATATCTATTCTAGATTGCAGATCCTACCTCCCTTATGACAAGGAAAGCATAATAAGTGAGAAGATTACATTTTTATTACCTTGAATTTATAGACCATTAGTGGTAGAATTCTTTGCAGACAGATCTTATATAAAAGGAAGTATTGACTTCTGACAAAATGGCTAAATGTGCTCATGATGCATGCTGAGTACAAAGGCAGTAAATATTATTTTTTAAGTAATTTGGGTTTTGGTTTATATATAAATATTTCATTCTGCAAATAAAACAATTAAATCATAGTCTCATAGACTCTAAGGTCAGAAGGGACCAATATGATCATCTAGTCTAACCTCGTGCACAATGCAGAAACCTCACCCACCCACTCTTTTAATAAACCTCTAACCTATGACTGTGTTATTAAAGTCCTCAAATCATGGTTTAAAGACTTTAAGGTTCAGAGAATCCACCAGCAAACGAGCCATGCGCTGTGCTACAGAGGAAAACGAAAACCCCCCGGAGCCTTTGCCAATCTGCCCTGGAAGAAAATTCCTTCCCAACCCCAAATATAGTGATCAGTTAAACCCTAAGCATGTGGGCAAGATTCACCAGCCAGATACCCAAGAAATTATTCTCTGTAACAACTCGGAACCCATCCCATCTAATATCCCTTCACAGGCCATTGGCATATCTACCACCAGTAGTCAAAGATCAGGCAATTGCCAAACTAGGCTGTCTCATCATACCATCTCCTCCATAAATTTATCAAGCTCAGTTTTGAAGCCAGCTAGGTTTTTTGCCCCCCACTGCTTCCCTTGGAAGGCTATTCAAGAACTTCACTCCTCTGATGATTAGAAACCTCCGTCTAATTTCAAGTCTAACCTCCCTGATGGCCAGTTTATATCCATTGGTTCTCGTGTCCATATTGGAGCTGAATTTAAATAATTCCTCTCCTTCTCTGGTATTTATCCGTCCAACGTATTTATAGAGAGCAACCATATCTCCCCTCAAATCGGTTTTCATTAATATACATTTATTACCTGTGGTAATTTTGTTAATGATAATTATTTTAAAAGATTTCATATTTCCTAACAACTAAATACATTAAAATGTATAATTGTACACTGCATGTTTACATCACAATGAAGGGTGCATATCAAATAATTCCATTTTATATTACGACAAGCCATAATCCACTTAAGTCAGACATTTCATATGTCTATTTATTCTAGGTGGGTTAAACCCTGCAACCAACAGAAGGGTTGTGGAAGGGGTCAGAGGCAGAAAAACTAATGAAGTTCAACTGCGTGAATTGAGTGTCCTAGGCCACAAGGGGATTCTTCTTCATTTATGACCACAACACAGTGCTCTGTAGCAGGTCTCAATATCACCATGCATGGGGCTTTTTGAAGATAGGGCCAGATTGTGGGAGCCGTGGTAGGCATAGATCTGTAAAGGATTCTTTTGACCAAAACACCAGTGTGACAGGGGCCCACAAGTGTAGTGGATTTTAAGCTCTGAATCCACAGAGAAACTCCGCTGGAGACCTGACCTGCTTGTGAAAATATTCTCCTTGACCCTGCTTAATACCCCTGTGCAAAGCCTGAATAAATAAACTGTACAGAGCTGTCAGGAATTTACCTACCATTAGTGAGATTGAAACAGAAACATCACATAGGCAAATAAAACAAAAAATAACCTGTAGAGAAACAACACAATATAAGCAGACATAATAATAGACAAGACAAGGATAGACAAACAAACTACTAAATGTATGTCACAGATGTTACAAGAGCATCATATAACATATAGAGGATTGCTGAGTACAGTCATGTGAGCATCCTAAGAGCAGTGAGTGGGCAACACTTCATTAAGGAGTTTAGATTCTTAAATCCATATTTAACTTTAGGCCTTGAAAATGTTGGGCAATATAACCAAATAAAAATGCATGATCAGACATACATAATTTATTGAACTCTCATAAAGTAAATAAAGTAATTACTGTATTAAACTATAGATACAAAATGCAATTAGAGAGATCCTTTAGCAATGTTGTACTTTTAATGGGGCAGAATGAAATTTAGTATGATTTAGTCAAGGTTTTTCTTTAGTTAACAAAACTCACTTAGTGAGCTAAATTCATCTCTGGTGTAAACCCACAGAAACCAGGGGAGGTATACTAGGGATGAATTTGGCTCAGTTTGTCTAATGGTTATGGCAGGAAACAAGAAGTCTGATCTGGAGATGCGTGATCCTTGCTGCTCCCAGGCCCAGATCCTCCTAACTTCCATTGTGAAAAATATCTTTTGAGGATCTGGGCCCCAATGATATTAAGCACTCAAGTTTGGAAAATTAAATTTTCTTTATCTCAGTTTTCCCATCTGTAAAACGGGGATAAAAACATGCCTATCTCACGAGCGCTGAGGCTTAATCAAAGTTTGTAAAGCCCTTGATGATCATTGGAAGAATTATCATTATTACTAATTAGAAACGTATTATAAATTTAAGATTACTCTTTGATTGCATGGAGATTAGACCCATTACTATTTTCATTACATCTACAGAGCTTCAGTTTGATTTATTTTCATTGTCTATAATTTTGAAGTAACAGGAAAAGGTCAGATTGAAGACTCTGAGGTGTCTTCCTGTTATCGAGGATTCTATTAAATAGATTAAACTGATGTAAGACTATTAGTTTATCAAAGGAGTATAATCCTATTCTTTAGTTTTCAAGGGAAAGCAGCAAATACCTCAGTTAATTATTGTTCATTGCTAGTACCCCAGATCAAGCACAGTTATATGGTCAATGTTCCAAAGTAATTGGTAATGATGTAATAGAACCAACACAAACACATTTATACTAACTACTAAGGTTAATTGGCAAAACTGAAAATAAGTGTTAAGAATTTAGCAATTATCCAGCACTGAAAGAACAGCAACAAATAACAAAAAGCTGAATCCTATTATGAGCCAGCATGAATGTTTGTAAAAATAATAAATATATTCACTATTCTGGTGAATGTGGGAAGGCAGAGGACACTGGTGGGTTAATATCATTGGCAATACCTGCTTATGGTGAGTGATAATTAAGGCCCTACTTAACTTATGATATTGCAGAAATTGCGGATTCCGCGATATTCGACTTCCACTGCAATTTTGACCGTGGGAATCCCAGCCGCACCAGGACTGAGAGCAGAAGCTCTCACTGTCAGCCTCGGTCGGCCAACAGCAGAAAATCATTGAAAAATAATAATGGACTTCATTACCACAAATATACTCAAAATTGTATTGGATATTTCATTGTTTGCTTCTGGCATGTAGTAGTACTTGTAGCAGAGAGGATAATGATTTACACACAAAGCTTTGGGTAGAGCTAGGAAGAGAATTCAGACTCCTGTAGCGTCCTGCAGCACCAACACTTTTGAAATCTCAGTTTGAACCATAATTATAGAGACACATTCTGCCAGAAACCTGGTAAACTGCAGGTGTATGGTATCAAAAATAGACTGCTAAATTTGCTAAAGGTTTTGCCACCAATTTGAAACAGCATAAAAACAGCCACAAATTTCTACTTTTATTTTCCTATACTTCAAATGTTGCATTTTTCCTGCATTGAGGATGAAGTTTCTTAGCAAAAAAATTACTGTATTTATTAAAACTGTGCATAGCTATAGCAAATTTTGTGGCAATATTGCACCTTCATAAATGAAGTTGCTATACTGTTTGGCAGCTGTACTGATAACTGTTATTGGCACTATGCAGAAGCAAAAAAAGTAAGGACCAGACTTCTAGAGTTACTTTGTGATTGGGTTGGGTAATTCACATCAGACAATGCAAATATTTCTAAACCTGATTCCTAATTCTCCTCTAATTTATACCAGTTTTATACCAGCATAGCCCCATTTATTTTAAGAATTACTCATACTGATATAAATCATGAGTGAGAGTAAAATCTGGCTCATTGATTGGAAAAGTCTTTTAACTACCACATGTTCAGGAGTGCATCATCCAAAATTAAGTTAGGGGAAGAGGGAAATGTACAATACTTACAAAACTATTTCCGGCAATCAGTGATTAGATTGATTCTCTGTCATCTGAATTGTAAGTCCCTTTCTTTTGGATGTCATTTTATAGGGGTTCAATTATCCCCACTCAGTACATGCATAGACCAGACAGGCAGTGACACACAGCAAATACAAGTTATAATACAATCATCTTTAAAAAACATAAACACAAAAATAAATGTGTGAGTCTTTATTAGGAATTTTTACCTGAACTACTGAGAAGTTCTGTTTGTTTAAATGTTAAACTCTTTACAGGGCAGTATTCCACCTGTGATTAGAAAAAGTGTTGTCAGTCAAATAAAACTGTTCTCCCAAAGATCAAGCACTACAGCCATTCATGTACTTTGCTCTGAAACTAATTTTGTATTAAATAATATTGGTTTTGACATTCTCAGTGAGTTTAAAAAGTGGGGAGAGTTAATTTACTCATGTAGCATGTACTGAAAAGTGTCCTTGTGCATTCAGTCATCTGACTTCAGAATCCCTAGTGGTACTCTTCTGAAACTGTTACAGAATGTATTAGTTGCATATTTCATTTGTTTCCGGAAAAAAGTAATTAGCTGAGTGCTTAATTAATTATGAGTGCTTTTTCCTTCATGAATCATGGTCAGCTGACTGAAGGCTTGAGGACAATCAGTAATAATTGATTAATACATTTATCAGGATAACTATAGTGTACTTGGATAATAAGGTGAAATACCTAATGGCCTGGTGTAAATCAGTAGACTTCCACTGAAGTTAATGGGACTATTTTGATCTACACCAGTTAAGAATGTGGGCCAATGTATTTAGATACAGTTCCAAAAATACAGTGCCCTTTGCTAAATGTTATGCCATCATAGTTACTTTAACAAGGTAGTACAGGATGTAAATCAGGACAATGATGTGCCCTTTAATTTTGACAAATTCACATTTCTGGAATAAACTGAATAAAAAAGACCTAAAATGCCTGAAATATTTTAAAAATACATAATTCTTCACACTTCTAAGGCTTCTTTTATCCAAGGATCTCAAACTATTTCATAAAATCGCTAAGCATTATACTTTTTTTTTATGAGGAGGAAGAAACCAAGGCATAGTGATTAAGTAAATAGCCCAAGGTCCCACCAGTTAGTGGGAGGAGTGGGAACCGAAATTTGGTCTCCTACACCCCATGCATACCATGTACCTATCCACAGCTTCAGACAAGCATGTATTCAGAAGAATGTATAAATTTGTGGTGTTAGTTCTCCTAGTGGCCAAGGAAAATTGTGTCCTTCTGCATCATGCTACTTTACTGGGATTCAGATCCCTCAGAAAGCTCTTTCCCTCGTTAAGGTTCTCAGCATCTTCAGAAGGTTTAGATCTTCCAGTAATGGATGCTAGTAAATGTTGAGATACAGTCAAGCTTAACAACTCGGGGAATGGCAAAGGGAAAAAGGCATACTACAAGTAGGGCTCTGGAGCATTTGACATGCTTGAGACTCAGCAGCAACCCACACAACTGCAATCCTGCTTTCTCTCACACTACGTTCTCCAACACACTCACACCTCGAATTTATTCATTCCATACTCTGCACTCTCTCACTCATTCACTAGTACACACTTCCCAGTCCAACACTTAGTCAGTAGTTACCCACACACTTGATACTAATTCTTTCCATTCCCACATACTACCAGGCTACCTTTATCCATTTCCCACTTGCACACACTCCCCTGTACTTTTAACCAAACTCCATCCACTCACATCGAGTTTTCTCCTCTCCTTCACATCACTCACTGTCTGACTCTCTGTATATTTATTCCACACCACGTTCCATGTGCCACACCCAGTTTTGCACTCTCCAAGCCTCCACGTTCACCCCCTACTCCACTCCCATTAGCTTCATAATCACCCTCCCACCATGTTCTTCACACCATTACGTCTAGCTTTGGTATCCCCACAGCTCTCTCATCCACACACACACACTCCCACATCCATTCATGCTCAGTATAAACACTAATCACACTACACACTCAGGCTTGATCCAAAACTCTCTGAAATTCTGCAGTCCACAGTTATTCAGTCCTCAGACACAAACTCATACTCAGTCTTCCCTCCCTCATTCATTCCACAGGCACACTTAGCCATTCTAAATTCACACTTATATATCTGCCACCAGTTAGAGGTAAACATGTACTGGGGAAGTGGAAAGGAAGGGGACAGTCAGCAACTGGCTTTACTTTCCATAAACAGAACCCTCAAAAGCCAGGTATAGGATTATTACTTCATTAAAGATAATCCCTTTACCCTAGAGGGCCAGCACAAGTCCTATGCACTATAGTATTTAAACCCCATCTAGGTTGTATTTTAAGGATTAAGTAGGATTTAAATGGAATATAGACTTTGTGCTGGACCTCTGTACAGAGTCCATTTCACCTTAGACCTTAGATTGCATGGTGAGTTGGGCTTTGGATCAGACCCAGAATGAAGCACTCTGATACAATGAAGACAATTGCTTTTAATAAACTGCTGTCCATTTAGAAATAATTACTCTAACAATTTTATTTTTTTAATTTCAAAATAAGTATTTACATTAAATTTAATTTCCATCCAGATAGCTAGCTATTTTTATTTTGTCTTCCCAGTGTGAAATTGCACTGCATGCAGCTTTCCTCTTCTTTCCTAATAAGCTGTCTAAAAATAAATGTTGCACACTTGCCTCCTTCCTGTACATCATCCAACTGATTCTAAGACCCAAACATGTGCATAGTACTCTGTCAAAAGCTTTACTAAAGCTTTTACTACTAGGTACAGATTTACTACTAGGTAGGAAATATCATATGCACTGCTTTATGTCAACTGCCTTATTTACTTCCTCAATCAAAAAGTTTAGATTGCTTTAGCATGATCTATATCTTTGTGAAAACATTTTCACTAGCAATTATAATGTAAAAATCCTTTTCCTCACTTCAGCCTTTATGGCAGCTTGCAGACTTTTACTGAACCTGAAGTGGCACTAACTGGTTTATAGCTTTCTGATTCTTTTCCTTTTGAAAGGTGAGTGTAACATGAGTAACCCTCCAGTCCTCTGCAACTACACCTGGCACAAGGGACAGACTGAATATGCACACCAACATATGGAACAAATGAAGGTCAAGTATGACATAACCACAGAACCACATTCCAATGTTTGTGAAGATACCACACCTTACTCTTTATTAATCAAGGATAATCCAGAATTACACAGCCAAATTCTGCTAGCTGTTAAAGATGTGCAACCCTATTTACTCTGGTGAGGCTGCATACACATTAGTGATTGAAAAGTTGACTCATAGGGCCTCAGCAGGTGCATATAAGCATTGTTCCATTGAAGTCAGTGGAAGTATGGTGAACACTATCTGAAGATCTGACCCGTGATGTTTATTTGCACAGATTCTTTGTACCTTCCAAAAGAAGATGGAATTTACTTATTTGGTTCTTTTCTCATTTTTAAAACTATTGTGAACATCAATAACCTTATCAAACAACACTGTATTTTGCACACCATATTGGGTATTTGAATTCAGAAGTTAGGCAAACACTTACATTTGAAAGTGATCCATAATGTATCTATATAGGACTTAGTCTCATCTACTTCAAGGTGGTACAAAAGGGCCTTAAAGTAGGAGGAAATGTAACTGCTACCCACTTTAAGGCATCTTAATATGGCCAGAATAATGCAAAGCGGTCTTAATTTATGGACCAGATTCTCATTTTTATTATGTGGCTATAGAACCAAATCCATTGTCCACTGAAGTAAGTAGAACTCTTTCCATTGATTAGAATTGAGCTGATGATGACAACCTTCTTGTACTCTGCCCTGTTACATGCTGAGGCCCAAACAATGTCATCAAATCAGCATCTGAACATCACTCAATGGAACAGCAATGGAAATGGATTAGAATGGCTTTTTGATCAGGCCCATCATGGGCTAAATTCAGCCCCCATGTAACTGGAACCAGCTCCAGCTCCTGTATTTATTGCTGCCTCCAGCGCAATGGCATTAAAAGGCAAAAATGTAAAATAGATAAAAGGATTTTTCATGTATTGTATAATTTAATTGTATAATCTAAGAATTCACTCCTTTTGGGATGCTATTAAGATAAATAACATAAGATTCAGAAAATGATTAAACAGTGGTGTGAATAAAAGTAGGATTTGCACTTATACCAACTACAATGAAAGTACAAAGGCTATCAACACGCCTGCTTCAGGGCATAAACGAATCGCTGGCTAAGGTCACACAATTTTTCTCTAGGATAACATTTTTCACAATCATTCAAAAAGAGGTGTATTAAAGGGGCATTTTACCTTCCTTTGCAAGAGCTATCATTAGCTTATGTAGGAGATAAATTACTGGACTAGATTGGTTATTGTTATGTTTCAGAACACAGTTCTTTTGTTCCTACAAATATACCCTATGAAACACTATAATATAACAGGAGCATCATGTGTTTAGTTCCAGAAATAAAACAGAAGTTATAGAAAATCTGTTGTATAAAAGACCTTTTCGCTACCAAACGAGTTACGTTTTTATTATTTGTTCAGTAGTGGCACTTGGAAGCCCCTATGATGGACCTAGCTAGACCCTTGCACTGTACAAATACCTAATAAAAGAATATTCCTGCCCCAAGAGATTACCATCTAACTCTAATCTTAGCAGACAATGGTAAACTGAATGGTCATGATAATTTTGTCAAAACCAGAATTGGTACTACAGCTCCTGAAATACAGTGAGTCACAAGAGCAATTGGGGAGGTGATAACAGAACATTGCATAAACTACATATACCAGTTCAGCAGTGACTCAGTGAAGTTACGTGCTTTTGAAGCAATTAAGCAATTGTTCCTACAAGGAAAAGAAATTAGTAAAAAGTAAATGCTGCAGAATACTCTTGGAATATTGGAATTCATATCGTATGAATGCACAACTGTTTAATTACCCTTCAGTCTGCACTAAATATCTAGAATCCAATCCTGTACTAGGGCAAACCTCTTGTTAAAACCAAAGAGAAAGGAATGAAGATGCATAGGATGGTGTAAGTAAGGAAAATTTTCAGATAGGGTTGCTTTCTTCTTATATTTATAAATACTTCATTCATGCACAGAAGAATGTAAGGTAAGGTAGTTAACCAGATACACATTACACTGAATTACTCTTTCAGTTGAAGCATATGCATTCCATTCATATTAGTGAGATACTTTAAATGCAAGTAGTCACTTTTTTTGTGAAAAGACGGGGCAATATCTGAATTAAGTTCCCATGATTCTTAAATTGAAACATTAGGAAGGGGTCTTGCTTTGAACTAGATGCCACAGCCCCTTATTTTTTTGTGTTTTTGTTTATAGAGCAATCATATGATTAAAAAAGATACGAATTAATCATACATCATCATACAGAAAGTGTACTATAAAGGATTTCAACCTTTGTGTATGTCAGTGTAACTCAGTTAACTTCCCCAGACTTATGCCAGTTTACAACTAAGAGTCAAGACGTGTGTGTGTGTGTGTGAGAGAGAGAGAGAGCTCTATACATTACCTTTAAAATGTCCATTCATTTCCCTTGAAAGAGATTTGACTACTTTTAAATGAAGACAGTAGTCAATCAACTAATAGGATTTAATCCAAGTAGCAGACGGTCTCTGAAAGTGTTGGAGAAAAAAGCATAATAAATCAGGAACATTTTTTGTAATGAGTAGTAAATGATTTTTGACCCATTTCCAACTCATTAAAGCCTTCCTCAATCCTACCTAAATCCCAGCCAGAATACCTTAATAGCCTTTAGAGTTACAGTTGAATTGACTTTGGAATTAAACTTGTAAAAGTCAAAAGTAACATACTTTTGATGACACAGGAAATGATAAAGGTAATCTTTTATTGTCTAACACTTAAAAGTACTATTACTTTTAAATATGGAAAAAATATTTTTAAGACAGAAAATATTTACATTTAAAACCGAAGAATAACTGTAGACTTCTTGATCTGATTAAATCTCCTTGGCTTTACATGAGAAATAGTGTTTATATTCACTAACAATATAAATTGTCTTTATCTATCTGAGGCCTAGTCTACACCGACAATGTAGATCAACGTAATGCGGCTTATGTCGACCACATAAAATATGCATCTCCACTGGCACGTCAGTTCCGCCAACCGAAATCACAGTAAAATTCAACTTAATAAAACCACCTTCCCAAGTGGCATAGCACTGAAGTTGAATTCTATCAACTGAGCATCAGTGTGGGCAAATTGCAACGTAAAACAATACCATTGGCCTCTGAGAGGTATCCTATAAATCTCTGTTGTGACCACGCTGGACATTTGCACTCTGCTGCGCCACAGCCATATGCACCGGAAATAGAGCCTCCCCTCAAGCCTTGGGAAATTTTGAATTCCTGTTTCCTGTTTGGTCAGCCTGGAGACAGCTTTGTAGCTGAACTGCTCATGGTGACTGCACGTCTCAAACGCGCTCCAGCATGGAGTAGACCTGAGGTCTTGGATCTCATCAGTCTGTGGGGTGAAGGGTCTGTTCTGGCTCAACTCCAAGGCAGCAAAAGAAATTTAGATATTTATGAGAAGATATTGTGTGGTATGGTGGAGAAGGACCACAACCGCAATTCATCGCAGTCCTGCGTTAAAATCCAAGAGCAGAGGCAGGCATATCGGAAAACTAGGGAGGCGAACTGTCATTCTGGCTCATCACCAAAGACATGCCACTTTCATAAGGAGCTGCATGTGATTCTCAGCAGTGACCCTACCACTGTGCCACCACACAGCATTGATACCTCCAAAGAGTCCCAGTCCAAGATGAATGAGGAGGACTCTGTGGACAAAGAGGAGGAGAACAGGGGGCAGGAGGGTGGGGCATCCATTCTCCCTGAGAGCCAGGACCTGTTAATTACCCCAGAACAGCCCAGCCAACACAAGACAGCATTACTGACTGAGATGCTGGGGAAGGCACATCTGGTGAGTGTGTATAGCAAATCGCATTTCTGTGGTTATGTCTCCAGTCCACCTTTTATTTTGTGGGAAAAAAGAATTTTGTGTTTTTGTGGGGATGGGTGTTGGTCCATTTCAGCAGAGGGTTACCCCTTGAACAGATTATTTACCTGCACAGGGATGCTCTGAGAATCCTCCATGGATATCTCAAGGAAACTTTAATCTGATACTCTGCAATCCTTGGCAGAAGACTTCCAGGGATGGCAGCCTTATTTTTTCTGCCATGGTAGGACACTTTTATCTACCATTCTGCTATTAAATGAGCAGGCATCATTGCAGAACACAGCATAGCAGCATAAGGGCCAGGCCTGTACCCCGATGCTTGCAGCAAATCTTCCCTTTCCACCTGTTACCCTCAGGAGACTGATATCACACATGGTCACCTAGGGAAGATGGTGCAAGTTTACAGTACCTGACCAATATAGGCACTGCATGTTATTCTCCTGCCGTGGACAGTGTCCTGGGCCCCAACACAGACAATCCGCAGCCATAACATTGTTGGCATAGGCGTTAGGAGTCCGGGAACAGGTGTCCCTATGTTTTCTCTGCGACCCTTTACCCACACCCTCCTCCAATCCCTTTTGACCACCTCCTCCCAAATCAGTCTTTGGGATGGTAAAGGGGAGCTCAATGATCCTTCTCCTTGGTTAAGTGTGGATTGGGGAATTTAGTGTTACAGAGACTTCCCTATAATGGATGCAAGGGCCCCTTACTTACCATGGCTGGAACGCTCTCTGACCCATGCTATGCATACAGATTGGTATGCGGGTCTGGCTTTGCCTTGTGAATATGAAAGGGAGTTCTTTTTACATTGCAACACTTTACTTCATCCATGGGGCCAGCTAGCAAAGACAATTTTACAGTGGACACCTCAGTATTCACTCCAGCTTCTACTCCTGCAGAGCGCCTTTCCCAGATTAGAAAGCGGGGGGGAAAATCTCAGGATGACATGTTCAATGAACTAATGAACGCCTCCATGACTGCAGCAAACGGGAATTGTTTCATTCTATGGCTTGTAGCAGGGCGGCTTCAATAACATTGCAATTTTCCCAACTGTGACACCTCTCTTGGCATTGAAAATACTGCAGGATAAGTTGTGAAGTATTTGTGATGCTATCACAATGATAGTGCACAGCTGAATGGGCTCCATGCCTCTCTAGTAATGGTGTGCACACAGCAGAGATGGGTTTGGAAAAATGGCACGAAAAGCATTCATCTGTTTCTTCTGGACAAGATGGGGGTGGAAGCACATTGCATCATGGGAGGACAACAACCTTTCCAAAAAGCTCTGTGGGTGGTTGCATTGGGGGATAACTACCCATGGTGCACTGCTTTGATTATCAATGCAAGTATGGCTGGTTGGGATGCAAACCCCCAACGCAGTGTGCATGGTGTGATCACATTCCTCCAATTTTTGACTTCACTCCTTAGTGTAGACATACCCTGAGTATAAGACTTCACCAAGAGTGTTAAAATGTTTTTATCCTCAGGCAGAACATTAACAGACACAGATACGAAGTTTAGTCTAGTTTCTTATCTGAGAGAAGTATATGCATTGTGTTTAGCAAATGTGTACGCATGAGTGTATACAGAGTGAGGAAAACAATTATAATTGCTTTTACCAGGGGTATTATGGATTCTTGTTTTTTTCATAGTGTGCTTTGTTACATGCTAAGAATAAACTTTCACAAAGAGTTCGAAAGAAAAAAAAAAAGATACTCCAGTTTCTGGTAAGACTCTTTCCTCTGACTGAACTCTATTAAAATTATTTTAAACTTCTTTACTGCTCTGTCATCCGTACATGATTTTCCAAAAACCAGACTGAATCTAAATCCACGACTTGATTCTGAAGAAGGGCAAAATTGTGGCCTTGATTTGGGAAAATTCTGCAGTTGATTTCCATGGATTTTAGCATTTGATGTCAAGTATCTGAATTTTCAATAACTACAGCCATGCTTACAAATAAATTGTCTGGCTGATCTGTGTTATAGACAGAATTCTCTCTGTTTATAAAAATAATATGCGGATCTTTGTACCTCAGGGAGCTTTTATCTTTAAATAACATTAAAGTAGACAACTTGGTATAAGATATTAGTGTTTTATACCTCCTCTAAAGAATCATTATTGATTTCCTGTGTGATCGAGAATTGTATTTTCAAAGTGATGTCAGAGCAAATTTCCACTTTTTCAGCCTTTCTTCTATTTTCTGTTATATTTAGGTCCATATACCACACCCAACTCTATGATGTGTGAGTGCCTCCCTTGCCTCTTTTGCTTTATGCCTTTGGGAGAAAGACATTTAGGGAGCTAATAAAAAATAAACCAGAAGTTGTTTCCACACTGTTAGTACCTCTCCAAAGCAAACATTTGTTCTTCTCTTATTTTGTACAATCTTTGGGCCTGGTTCTAAAAATTCTCCCTCATACAGGTAGTCCCATTGAGCTCTACGGACAGCTATAAGGGTTACCAAGTGGCTAAGGGTTTGCAGGAAAAATTCCTTACTCTTCCTCAGACAAATTCCAGGACCATGCTCCTATAATGCATATAGTGTTCAAAAATCATGAATTGAGCACAAAAATAATCACAAGACCAGCTTCAAGTCATGATATTTTTCTTTTCTTTTTTTAAAAATCATACACTTTCTTCTTATTTGCCTTCTGGTTCTGATTCTGTAGGGTGCATTCAGATCAAGTTTTCCAGTTTTTTTGTTCAACTACAAGGGCTAGAAGCCTATTATTCTTTTAAATGAAAGCTGAAATACATACAAAATCACCGGTCTCCAGGAACAGAGTCTTTAAGACAAATCAACTATCAGGAGATTTGGGATGAAATCTCAGGAATTGGCAACATTGTCAGTGCACATGGGTGGTCCCCAGTGCCTTCATGGAGCCCCATTGAAGTCAGTGAGGTTCCCCGCACGTTTTCTCAGATGCCATGCAAGGTCAGGGGCTTGATTTCTACAAAGCTTGAGGTTGATTCCATCTTTCACCCTCTTCCCACATCTATTTATTTTAACACGTCTGTTTTTACACAAAAGGTCATAAACCTTCGGTAGCAGAAAGAAGGAAAAGAAAACCAGTTCATTTCACGCAGCAAATAATCATCAGTTGTGTGGTGTCACCAAGGAGCATTAGGTACAGTAAAGTCTTACAGCTTTAAGTGCCCCATTATTCATTCATACTCAAACCATCAACAGGTTTCTTCTAAACTCAAAATTGGAAGGGCTGGATTTCAAATTAGGCACAGTCGGCCTACACAGTGGTGGACTAGTACACAGGCCAATGGCGCCTGTGCCCAGGGGCCCTGGCCAATTTGGAGGCCCTGAATGAGCTCTGGAATGCTGGCCTTGCCCCCTGCTGCTCCTTCTCTCTCCTGGGGCCCTGCTCCTTCTCTTCCTCCTGGCCAAACCAGAAACTGGAGCCCAGGGGTGAGCGTATTCCCCTGCCCTGAGTTGGCCGAGGCGGTTGCCCCAGCCCCTCTCTCCCCTGTTGCCTGTCCCCCTCCCCCATGCAAAAAACACTGTCAGCTGTAGGCAGGGGAGGGCTGAAGATACTTTGCCTTGAGGCATATATGGTGTAAATCCAGCTCTGAAAATCACCCATATGGTCCTTAAACTATGGCTTTCGAGAGTTTAAACAGATTTTCATTGCTGATCCTGAGTACAGCGAGTAATTTAAGTGTCCATGGGATAGATAGGGTCTAATCATATCAAAGTAGTAATGATAAAGAGCAAAAAAATCAAGGAATGCTCTTTTGAGCCTAGCACCAAAGGAACAATGGCAATGTGTCTGAAGAATTGTTTCCCGCAATCCCTTGAAGATATTTCTTTCATATCCTGTATTTGTTTCTAGCCTTTACTGGGATTGTCCCCAAACAGACTGGTAGAATAGGTGTGGGGGGTGTGGATTGCTTTAAAATCAAAGAACTCCACAATTATTACAATTCATTGCAATGTAGGACTCAAATTAAAACCCACAACTTCCAGCAATCATCAGAGTAAAACCTTGTAGAACTTGCAGTTTTGGAGCACCAGCACTGACTGGGGAGAAGGCTGGCCTAGGTTGCTTGGAAAACTTTATTTGGCTGATAGCTGGTGTTTAGTCTGGTTAAGCATGATTTTAAATCTTTAATTTTGTCCACCCAGGCAAAAATACCAGCCAGATGAAGAGGCCAGAGCAAAATTTGGATTAGAGAGGACACATGCCCATTAAGGGCTGTGCTTATTTGTTTGTTTTAATTTTTACTAAAATGCCCTTGATCCTCTCCACTTTTAAAAGATATAATCCATATCCACATTAATGAGACCCAATCAAATTAACCCGATCAGAAAAATCATTTGATCAGTTAAAGCAAAAACGCATATAGCTGCTCAACCCAACCTAAAAATCCTAGCATCCCTGGGTTAGATCCTCAAAAGGGCCTTAGGCCTAGTCACTCTGCTCACCCAAATCAGGCCTCCAGACTCCTCATGTATTGTATGGCGAGAGTTAAGCACCTAAGAAAGGATTCACAGAAGCCAGCAAGCTGAGCAGGGAGCCATCTACACTAGCTGGTAGGAAATGTCAAGGAGAGATAGTTAGGTACCTAACTCTGAGATGGAAGGTGGTGCCTCCCTCTGCTTTTGATTCTCAGCTGTGAACCCTCTTCTGGAGTTGTGCCTAAGCCAGGTAAATCTTTTCTGACAAGAAAGCAGAGAGACACTGAGATACTCTCACCCCATTACAGCCAATAGTCTTGTGGTAGGTCCCTCTCCTGAAATGTAGACAACCTGCTTTCAAATCCTCACTTTATTCAAAGGGGAACAGTTTCAATGGCAGAGATTGAAAAAGACTCACCCGAAAAATATCCTGATGCTGAGAGCACACAACTGGGATGTAGAAGACCTGGAGTTAAGTTGCTGTTCCAAGTCAAGGAGAGCAAGGGGTTCAAACCTAAGTCTTCTACAGCCTAGCTGAGTGCTCTAGCTGCCAGGCTATGGGAAAACAAACACACCACCCAGCCTGCTCTAAAAATTCCTGACCTACTTTCTTCTGGCTGCCTTTTGTGTGCAACCCCATCTGGTAGGCAGGCACTGAGCGCACCTCCTGGGTCAGGCCCCACAGACAAGTTAGGGAGGGGAACACTTAGTTGAAGAATCCTACTAGGTCTTAGGCATGAGCAAAGGTGCCCAATACCTCAGTGGCATCATGATTTAGGTAGTTTTGTGTATGTCCACTGACAGAAACATAGGCATATAGGAATTTAGACACCTACAAGATTAGGTGGCAGCTGAGCAGGGATTTGGAGGATCTCAGTGGCACCTAAGTCACTTTGTGGATTTAGCTGCCTATGACTCTCCCAAAAGCCTAATAGATGGTCATGAAGAATTCCTGGAAAGTCAATACATTCAGGTTACTTCAAACTGATAAGAAAGTAAACTCCACTGGCTGAGACCCCTCAGCAAGAATACTCTGTCAACCATCCCTTTTGCTATAAGGCTAAAAAGGCTACCCGTTCAACCACTCCAGTTGACCACAGCTATAGCAGTATCACAGGAAAAGAGATGCAAGCTGTTAGGTAGGTATATGTCCCAGAAAATTTCAGCCAGGCTTTATAGATTAAAACTAATATCTTAAACTCCACCCAAAACCTAATAAGTCAGCCAGTGCAGATCCCAGAGCACTGTTGTATTTTTCTCATAGCATACCGCACTGCTTAATAACCAAGCAGCCACATTCTGCCTCAGACTCAGCTTTCAAATAGTCCCAGGTAGAGCTCATTACAATTATCTAATCACTAGATGACAAAGGTATGGATGAGGTTGGCCTCTGAAAGGAGAGGAAGCAAACACCTGGTCAAGAAGGGAGTCAAAATATCTGTCTTGACCCCTGCTCCTACCTGATCATTTAAAATCAGTAAAGGAGCTGAAAGGACTCCAAACTGCACACTTCTGTAACAACTAATTGTCGGTTACCGCAAAGTAACCCAGGTTACCCAATGTGAGTGGAGTTGTGGATGGCGAGTGACAGAGAATGATGGACCCAGATAAGTAAAATAACTGATCAACTTTTTATTTAGGGAAAATTACAATGCTAGGGAAAAAAGGGGAAAACGTAGATAGAAATCTCGCCTGTCACAAAAAATCAGGCTTACATCAATTGGTGAGGTAGAAGGAAATAGCTACACATCACATGTGAGGTCTCCAGCACATTATCAACATTAGCAGTATTACTATGCTTAATACAAATAACAACTGTCCCTGAGCTCTTTCCAGGTTCCAATAGTTCTCAAGATCTCTCCAGGGATCTTCCAAGGAGTCCCCTGTACTGTTTTCCATATAGCAATTTGACAATTGAACTATTCACAAAGATATTCAACTATTAACAATGCTCAATTGCTGTTAAACTAGTCAAGGACAAGACGAACCAAAACAGACACAAGAGGGACAGGGCACAGACCAGACGGTAAGGGGTCCGTCTGGTTAGACAATTAGGTTACAAAACACGGCCTCTTTAAGTGACCTAGGCGCGGTCGCCCGGCTAGGAACTGCCCCTTCAAGAGGGCCTCAATCACACACCAAGGAGGGGATTTCAATTACCAAGCAGAGACACTGCTTCACTCTCTCATCTGCAATCACACACCCTATTAATACTCACTAATCGCTATTAACCACATGGTACTCGGTATCCGCAGCAGACTCCAATTCGAACTCGGGAGCTGGGGAGGCTTCAAGCGAGCCAGGCTTGGTTTCGTCTGATAGTGCATTCGGTCATCTCCGCCTCACAAACAGCTAAGCTGTCCTTAAATAGAGGCAAGTAAACAAGCCCAAAAAGAGCAGAAAACTCCAGCATAGAGTGCCGAGTGCACACGATAGGGCGGAGTGCAAAAGTCCTAGCGTACAGTGTGCAGACTGGAGTGTGGGGTGCAAAACATCAATGGGCCATGTGCAAACCCCATAATCTGCCCGGAGACAAGGCTAAAAGGCGGGAAATCATGAAACTAACTATACAAACTCTCTTTTCAACATGGGGTAGCCATATACTGCACTGTGTCACAAGGCTCACCAAATCTAAAGGAGAGGCCAGAGCAGATAGGAAAACAATGTCAGTTTAACACTAATGTGCATACATCCCCACTGAAAAAGGTTGTTATAACCTGCTCTAAGTCTTCCAGTTCCTTCAACCAACATCACTTCAGTTTTATCTGCAATAAGTCTCAGTCAGCTAGCTCTCATCCATGCCCTCGCTCCACGTTGTGTGTATGGATAATGTTTGTTATATTTGCATATATCGTTTTGGATGGTTACGTGTACCTGAAATTGAAAATTAATTAAAAATACTAACATTTGTTATTTGTGACAGGGTGAACATACCTTTCAGTGACTCCAAGATGAGGCATAGCGGTTTTGAAGGGTAGGCCCCACTGAACAAGACAGTGTTGAGTTTTTGTAGTTAAATCCCTACAAATGGGTTCATGCTCGTCACAAAGACGAGCCCATGCAGCTGAGCCTAGTTAAAGCTGAGAACCTTAAAATGAAACGGAGCTGCTCTCAGTGGGATAGGGAGGGTTACTTAGAAGGTCAGATCTGGTATTCTTGAGAGAGGATATCTGACCAGCTTGTGTTTACAAGTAATTTGGGAGGTTCAAGGATTTAAACTGACTGAAGGGAATGTGGTTAGTGAAGTGGATGTGTTTGTTCTTCTGATTACACAAGAGAGCTATTTTGCCTAAACTGGGCCTTCTATGAAGTTACATGCTAGAAGTGAAATTCATGCTGTGCACAGAGCCAGCACAAAATCTATGCGTCATTTGTCTTGAGGGCTTCAGTCGTCTGCCCCAGGGGCGAATTTCCACTGTAGGGATAAATTGTAGGCCTGCCACAGTATTTTTAATAACTAATACAGCCATATATTACAAACACAAGAGGACTCCTGTGTAGTGACTCTTATGTGAGTTACCATCACATCACCAGTATCTACATCCACTGCCTTCTGCTTCCCTATTCCAGTGGGTTTTTTTGGTTTTGTTTTTTGTTTTTTTTGGTGCCTCTCTCTTTGATATTCTAGCCCAATTTCAACAATTTTAAAGGATCTCTTTTGTAGTGTTATATAATCACCTATCTTATTTCACCTTTGCATTCACTATATTCTTTGCTGTATTCTTTTTATAGGTCTTTGCTTCAGAGTAGGAAATATTACTGCCAGAAATTCTCACTCTGTCATTCTAGATAGCTCCTTCCTCACCCCAAGAGACTTTGACTTTTCTGCTTTAAGCACAAGACATGTCTTAATTATTACTTTGGAAAGTCTATTCAATGAATGCCTGGCATGTGCTGTTGGCTACCAATATCCAAACATCGGTTATACAGCATGTCATGCTGTCTGGAGTGGCTCACAGCCATGAGTGCCTACTTTAGAGAAGACAGTAATAATGTTCCATAACTAGATTTCACCAAGCCAGTAACAAATGTGAACGCCTGGATCACTATACTAGTCTTATCATGGAGTCACAGGCAGTCCCCTTAGACTCTCCAGTCCATTTTACCACCCAGACAAACTAAAGTTTGCAATAAAAGGTCACTTACACCAAAATTCACATGATATCAGGTTGCTCCTGGCCCCAAGAGATCACTCACTTATCCCAGATCAATTGGTGTTCCAGATCCTACACCAAAGACAACAGTAGTAGCCAATTCCAAATATTTATTAGTTAAGAAAAGGAAATGAGAGTTATTGAGAGGTTAAAATAAGCAAAATATATGCACAGGTGAGTCATAGTTCGTAATTCCAAATAGTGGCTGTGATGTAACAAACTGCCAGTTTCCCAAAAATCTTTTCAGGGTACCCCGATTGTCTCTAGGGATGTCCACTTTGCATTTGGTACACTTCCCTGTAAAAGTCCAAACAGTCCAGAGATGAAGGAGCTTTCTTTGAATCTATTCGTATAGCTGCTTCTCACAGAAAACAAACTGACAGTGTCACTACCCCTGTGAGCTTTTCCTTTGATGACAGAGAGAAATGCATTTTGAGTCTTTGACCTCTGATCATTGCACACAATGACCACTCTTTGAAATTAGCAGTTTTCTGTTTAAGTTCTTCATTTGCATTTCACAAGGCGTCTTTCTCGCTTGATGGTTGGTTTGATGGATTGTTTTTATTTACCATGGTATACACAATGTAAATGTTTTGCTATTACGTATTAACAGGATACAGTTAAGTGAAAACAAAGCAAATAATTTCCCATTAGTTTTCATGAAGTTAAAACAACAAATAGACTCTTACATATTTAACAATTTCTTTGACCTATACCAATACACAAGTGAATTGACCTGGGGCTTCAGCATGAGCTGGTACCTGGTCTGCAAGCATCACACAGCATACTGGAGGAAGTCTAACCTCTGGCTGTAGACAGAATCCTCTTGCCTGGTTCCTTATTCTTTATAGCAAAACCCACAGAACGAACATGAAGCTCCTTGCTATCCCAAACTTGGTGGGGCTTTTTTCATCTTGTAATACTGATTAAATGCTAAATCTCATTCGGAAATGGACAAGATACAATACATAATACCTGCACGAGAATAATGATTTTGTATGGGAAATGTAAGAGCTCCATGTCAAACAGTAGCAGAACACCAATTATATTATACAGACATCCTGTAACTTCAGATGCAATATTCCACAGCTACACTATTCCATTCTGAATGTGCTCCCACATCATGGTGACACGTGCCTACCATTATTTCATTCCAGGCAGCTCTTTGTATGGATACTTTTAGCCAATAACTTGCCACCAGAAAATTAGTTCTTGGGGATACATTTTCAGTGCAGTGTAGTGGGAAATAGATCATTATTTTTTTAAAAGAATTGGTAGCCTTCCTGTCTGTCTGTCTATCTCTCATGTATGATGCCTATAATCATGGTGTCAAAGCATCTAATAAGGGGAGATCCTATTTAAATCTGAAAATATAAATGTGGATATTAATTCCCAGTTCAGGACAGTTCATTGGCAAAATATATATCCATCTAAATGGGTGGCTGCAAAATTCTGAAGATGCCAAAATTGTAAATATGGCAAATAGCAAGGAAGAATTAAAACAGATCCAAAGGAAAATGCATCTTCTAGGTGGTTTAAAATGAAATATAATTGTAAATATACAATTCAGTGTAGACAATGTAGAACCATGATTGTAGGAACAATTAATCAAAATGTAAGGAAGGTTTTAGTGGAACTTCCCCCTGCTCAGACAGTCTGAGTGGTGAGTGGTGCTCCCTCATGCTCAGTCAGCTGAAAGGAGGGGGGGCACTTTGTAGCATGGGCGTTGTATTTGCAAATTAGCACACCTAGGTGCTGAGCATAATGGGAAATGGTTAGCATGGCTGGTTTTGGGCTACAAACCACTTTTGTGTTAACTGCTGGGGTAAGGAAATGTTGTCCTTCAATTGTATGAACAGATGTCAGCAAAACTGTGCCTAACTTGTTATGATAAAATACTTTACCATAAACTAAATAGAGTGCCACAGAGGTGGCGGGCAGATGTTTTAGCATTGTAAAGGGGGGGGAGATATGATGAATTGCCTAGGGGGACTGCACCAGTCCTGGGAAAGGGCTGCTCCCAGGCATGGAGTGATGATCTCCTCCCATTGTTAAAAGGTAGAATTAATGACTCCTCTTGGAGCCTTTTGTTTCCTGAGAACAGGGACATTGCTTCTGTGCCAGCAGAAGGTTTACCCATGAGCTGAAAGTCACTAAGAGCTGAATCACTGCAAGCTGAGACTCACTAAAGAGCTGAACTATTAGAGAGCCTGGGAAACCTTGCCTGATGACTGACAAAGCTGAGTCAGTCGGCACCAACGGTCAGCAGGAGCCTGGCGTGGTCGGCGCCAGCCAGGTGTGGTCAGCAGGAGCAGGTGCAGTCGGCACCAGCGGTCAGTGGGAGCCTGGCGCGGTCGGCGCCAGCCAGGTGTGGTCAGCGGGAGCAGGTGCAGTCGGCACCAGTGGTTAGCGGGAGCCTGGCGCGGTCGGCGCCAGCCAGGTGTGGTCAGTGGGAGCAGGTGCAGTCGGCACCAGCGGTCAGCGGGAGCCTGGCGCGGTCGGCGCCAGCCAGGTGTGGTCAGCGGGAGCAGGTGCAGTCGGCACCAGCGGTCAGCGGGAGCCTGGCGCGGTCGGCGCCAACCAGGTGTGGTCAGCGGCTGGGGACTAGGCAAGCCCCGGAGGCAACAGAAGACAGCTACGGAGGAGGCCTGGTCAGCCGGTGGCCAGGGGAAGTTGCAGAGGGGCAGACTGAGCCCCCAACTGGACATTGACAGTACGATGGTCAGTACAGGGGAAGGCACGAAGGGGGAGGCGAAGGACATGCCCTGTACTCTGGGGTGGGTTTTAGCTCATTGAGTTCATGAATTCTTGTTCGCACTGGTTCCCAAACCAGTGCTGTGTTATCTCTCTTCTGTTATTAAAAGGTTCACTTTCTACACTCAGACTCTGTGCTTGCGAGAGGGGAAGTATTGCCCTTCGGGGCGCCCAGGGGATAGTGTGTGATTTCCCAGGTGACTGGGTGGGGGCTCGAGCCAGGTTGTTGTTATATCATTGACAGGGACCCCTAGATATAGAACCCGGCCCTTGCTGCTGCCGACTCTGGCAGAAGGGTTACAAAAATAAGGGATGGCATAAATGGAGCTATCACTGAAAAAGAAAAAAAAATACAGGTGCTTATCATTTAAAAAAAAATACCTGAAGCACTCTGCCCAATTTTAAAGGCTCCTAAGTAAGGAGAAATGGAATTAATGACCTTTGACTAGGTGGCCATTTTCTGCAATCTAAAATATATTCTCCCTGACAGGAAGACATATCATTAAACAGATATTAAAGTGTACTTTGGGTCCAAAGCTAAAGATGGTGATAAACAAGGGCAAGCGACATACAAGGGTGCTTATATATGTAAGAGTTCAGCATCCAAACCAATAGTTCAGACCATATGAAAAGTTGTTCTCACATCTCCTAAAGTAGGTTTTGTTGCATTAGAGGGAGATTTATCAACTGTGAGAGCCTTAAAGAATAGTAGCCATTCAACATACAAGTGCCATAAAAAGCCATAAAAGAGAGAGGGAAATTCTGTTACTTTCAGCTGAAGGGTGTTGGACACTGGCTTACAGAAATAATTTAAAAAAAATATTTGTCAGAGATTTTTCTAGCCAAGCACAGACACCAGCCTGCTAATCAGAGACATCCCTAGCAGTTAATTCCACTTTGAGCCAGATTAGCTTTACCATTTAAATAAATAGCTTCCATGAATTTGCAGTTTTGGGATACTAGGAATCAGGCAAAGCGGAAAGCTGATAATGGTGAAAAACATGAAGTCTCCATCCTTGATCTGCTTTCTGTGACTGACCAACAAAACAATGACAAGAAGAGTTTAAAGATCTTCCCTACATCTGAAGCAATTTCAGAGAAACAAGTCAAACAGAGAAAGATCCTAGATTTATAGCTTCTGCTGTATGGGAGGTTTTCTATATCTGGAAAAATATGTCCTTAAAAGGCATTAATTTTCTTTCATCCACCTACATAACTCCAGTTACAGTAAATAGAAGTTCAGTTAGTGCTTGGAAGAAAATAGCCCCATACGTGAGGTCTACCTTATCTTCCCAGCAGAGAATATCTATTCCTAAAGAAGACATTTTCTCCAAAGTACTCATGAACCTGCATATAATTACTGTTCCAAATTACAGATACATTAGTCAAAGTCTTGGGTGTAGTTTAAATGTCATTGAGAAATTTATAAAATATTATGAAAATGCTATTTTACATAATAGACCTCAGCAATTTGTATATTTGAATGATTTACAATTGGTGCAGATATTATCATGAAAATATACAAGTAAATTAATCTGATCTTGTATTTTCTTTCTGTACAGAGTAGCCTTTAATTCTGTGCTGTTAACTTTTGAACTTTTGAATTATCATTGTTATGATAATTGCAGCGTACATACAAAACAGACTTGTAGGAGGGAATAACTTACGATAGCAATTTAGGGAGCCAGCAAGATTTTGTAATAAACTTTCAATAGCAGTCACATTGCAGATTTTTGGAAAAAAAAATACCTAGTCAAAGTAAAGCATAAGGTGTTGCAGAAATTCAGTTAAGAGGGCAGGGGGAAATAAGCCCAGAGAGATAATTAAGGCATATGTACTCACTCTAGGGGCATCTGTTGTTAATTCTAAAATATGCTTTTTAAAAGGTTGAGATTCTCACCTTGGTTCTTGCTCATTCACACCACACTCCAGGAAGCATAAAGGAGGCTTCAAGCCTCTTTAGCCCTCTTTAGCTTTGAAGTCTGTGCTAAACCTCTGGGAGGTGCAGCACAGAATCTCCTCCAAAGGGCTAGATTCTTATTTACACTAGGACCTTCACCATGCTCTGCATAAGGGGCAGTAGCATGAGTCTAGATTACATTTACACCCTTTTAAAACCCCTTCACATTACCAGAATGGAGAATCAGCCCCAAAAGGTTCATTTCAACATTGTCTTTCTGCAAAAATATGTTTGCTTGCAAATATGTGCAGTAGTAGCTGAATTTTTATGGTGTTCAAAATAGAGTACATACATCTTGATAACCAAGGCCCAAATCTAGAACTCAGTGTATGACAGAAACATAGAAGGAGGGAAATAAAAAAATCAATAATCTTAAAAAACATTCCTTTACTTTGTTTCTCTTTCTGTACCCTCAGTTTCGTGATTCTTCATTTCAGATGAAAATAATTTCCAACAATATAATTGACTGACAACACCAAATGTGCAAAATGTTAGTAATTTGGGGACTAAAATGGGTGACATCCTTTGAAATGAGGTACGTTTAAGAGGTATGAGAGCGGGTGTTTCTTTGCAATCTTTATCTTGACAGTTAATGACTTAACTTTAAACTGTCAAGAATAACATCTTGAGGCAAATTTCATAGCAGGTCATAACTAACCCTTTCTGAAATGCTATTTCCTGTCTTTACCTTCTAGTCTTTCAATGAGCAATATATGGCAAAAGTAGAAAAATAACTTTATTGAAATTAATATTTGGAATGGTAACCTAAAGGGTTAACAACCACTGCAGATACATTTACAGTAGCTGGGTATAAAGTTGAAGTAAATGGAGCATTTAAAGGGAAATAAGAGGGGATGTATAATTACCAATGCAGAAGAGCTGTTGTTAATTAAGAGGGACATAGAAGTTTCAGCAAGGTTCTTTTTTGTTTCAGAGCAGCAAGAAGCAAAGAATAAGCTTCTAGTCTAGCCTGACACCCACATATCAAAGCCTATTCAGCACTGTGAACAAAAGAATACCCTGAGATTAGGCAGGGGTTTCTTAGAACTGAACCATTTTTCACCTGAGGGAACAGCTGGAACAGTTTGAGGAAATAGCAATCAGAAGCAGGATGGCTGACATCTTGAAATGGTCTACCTGGGAACCAGTCCAGAGCTGTTTGCTGGAATTCTAAAAGTTGTGTTTTGTATCAGGGCGTTATAAGCTTTACTTGATCACATAACAGAATTGGCAGCCAGGAGTGAACATGCTTGTATATAAATTTAGAAAAGGGTACAGTATCCTGTGGAAAATATTTCTTTACTAACATGGGCGTTAACTCTTTCCTAGAGATCACCATGAAATCATTTGAAAACCATATAAATATTAGATTCAGTAGAAAACAAGGAGCTTGTCTCCCCCAACAGTGTTCATGGGGTTGTTGCTTATGAAGCACTTTGAAGATAAAGTGTCTTATATAATTTTATGTTAAATACAGTTATTTATTATTTCAGCATTATTATATGTACACTCTCATTTAGTTTCATTTGTGCAGTCCTCCATGTCTGTACTGAAGATAAATATTTTCTCCCTCCTCTAAGAAAATTGTGAGTAAAAATATTGGAATACTCCAGGGAAAGCAATTTTATGTGAAAAATTACTTTGTACTTCTGTAAATTTA
The DNA here is from genome assembly GCA_007922155.1 of Mesoclemmys tuberculata. NCBI lineage: Eukaryota > Metazoa > Chordata > Testudines > Chelidae > Mesoclemmys > Mesoclemmys tuberculata. Next base: position 14,521,742 of record ML675624.1, on the reverse strand, counting down.
GGCATGAAAAATAAAAGGGGTTTTTTAATCCAAGCAGTGATCCTAAGAAGAGATGCAAGAGAGAGATTAGCAGGAGTGGAAATTCTAAAACCTGTGCTGCAAAGCACTTCAGCTGGTGTGAAGCAAATGTGTTTAGTTCAAACTCTGTTGTGTTAGAAAAGATAAAATAAGACTCCATCAATACATGCATTGAATCATCATACTCTGAGCATTTTGTGGCTCCCTGAGCTTCCATTTGATACCATGATGCAAGCAGGTGCAATGCTACTTACATTGCAGCTGAATTTGGTCCAATATGACCACACTCTCCCACTTTTCTTCCTTTACCCCAGCTAAACGGAGGAAGTGGAAAAGGTGTTCCTCTTCTGTCCTGCTGTCACTTTTCTGGGGTCCCGGTCCAAGACTAGGGCCCAGTGGCTTCAGTCCTGTTTGCCCAGTACTCCCCACTTTGACTTGCATATGTTTGGTTGAGTGAGGCTACTCTTCTCCTGAGACCAATAGCAACTCCAAAAGCTGCAGGCACACCTAGTACTATAGTTTGATTATTTTCTCCATGGAAGAATGGATGTTTGAATATAACTGAATGAAGGCTACAGCAATCCACACTCCCACCCTCATTGTGTATGATGGGTTTGGATCATGAAAGGAGCATTTCATGGTACTGAGTTTCTGAATGTTGCAAAAGGAGAAATGTGACTTACTCAAAATCCAGTCCAAATCCATACCTTTCACCCTAAGACTGCACAAGGATAACACAATCAAGGCTTGCCCAATCTTTGCATTAAGAGATTACATACAATTCTGTTTCCAGTTAGACGCTAGCTTCCATCAAACTGTAGAAACAGCCTAATACTATGTGCATTGCTCGACCCCTGAGGTTTTCTGTGCCACACCCCTTCTAAATTTGAGCACCTAGATCAGCAGCTGTGCCTGGTTTTGGCACTGTTTTGATTTTGTTCTCATCTTGTTAAAGAAGCTTTGAATAAAACTTTAGCCAGACATTTCAGCTGTGTGTGTGCGCCATTGTTCAGCTAGTGGAACTCCAAAGCAAGCATTTAGGTGAAATACTTATTTAAACAGAAATTTAATTTTATGCAAGCCTATGATTGTGTTCTTAAACATCCTCCAACACCTGCACCTTGGAAAAAACCTCATGGTGAGAGACAACTTTATTTTTCTTCAGCTAGACCATGGTTTTAAGGTATGTTGAAGATGGATTAAGGGTGTTGTGGAGGTGCAGTTCACCATCTGTAGAGTGGTGGAAGCAGCCTCATACTGTCATCATGTGCACAGAAGGAAAGAGGCCTGTAGTTGAGCCCTCACCCACTCATCCCCTCCTGAAAGGTGTGTAGTGATCCTGTTGAATTAAGGCTCCCTGCAATTTATGCTCCCAGGGGAGCAAGAACTAGGATTTTGGCTTTCTCCTTTGCAGGGGTACCTTGAGCCCTTTTCTACCCACCTTTATGCTTCCATACAGGAGCAGTCAGAATTTAGCTCTCTTCTCGTAATCTAGCAATCCTCAAAGGCCAGGGGTGGAAAGAGAGGAAAGGAATTGCTCTTTCCCAGGTTGACTGACTCACATAGTTTCCCTGTGGCAGCTGCTAAGGGAGAAACCATCCACAAGATTTTGGCTCCACTCCATGTCAATGGAGTCAGACTAGTCTGAGGAGTTCCCACCAGCTCTGTGCCACAGAGCAGAGTGAGGCCACAATCTTTATTGTCCCTTTATTGATTTTTTTTTCTTTTTTAAATATGGAGAGAAAAAAAGGCTGCGTTGGTTCTAAAGAAAACACAATTATCTTTCGGTTTTCCTCTGTGTACTAATTGATGTCTTTCCTTCCATGTAGAGATCTTGAACTGCCTAGTCTTTCTGTTAGGCATTGAGCTATGCCCACTTTGATTTTTGGGGATGGAGGAAAGAAAGTTAGGTCATGACTCTGATTTTTCGTCGCTTCTGTGGGTATTTATTTGGCAGCATTGAAAATGAATCTAGACTGGGAAGGCAGACATTCTTTGAAGTTATACAATAGTAGTTGAGGAGGTGTATTCTGTAGTTTTTGCTGTATTCTGTATAGCATTCAAAATTTATTTAAAGAAAAATGACCTTGTTATGCAACCTTGTTTGGAACTGTTAATTAAAATTAATGATCTTGCTATTCTCCAATGACTTGTTTCTGTGATCTAGCTAGTCCACTCTGGCCTGCTCTAGTCTACATGTTAGGTCTGATGAGGAACCAGGAAGTCCATGACAGACTTGAGTGAGATTTTGAAATTAACTGCATTGCATTAAGTGGTAACTTTTTCAGCCTTTCTAGGTATTTTTGGATATAAGGTCTGACCACTGGCAATAGAAAGTCTTGGTAACTCTGGCAAAACATATAGAGATTTCCCTCCAAAATCTGTGGAATCTCTGCAGGGTTGGGAGGTACTTTAATCCCTGCTTTATCTGGTCCTACTCTTATTGTAATCTGAAGCCAGTTAACATTGGAACATAATCACCTTACTGTTAGTTTGGGCTACTTTGGGTCTGTTTGTTGTCTTTTGTCATATACCTAGACTGTAAGCTTTTGGGGGCAGGTACCCTCTTTTCATCTTAGTGTGTACAGTACCTACAGTACTGTTGAATGCTGATAAATGGCTCTAGATTATACTGCAATACTAATAATAGTTCAAATATTTATTAGCTTTCCTTCCTGCAAGACAAAGTTTTATTGAAAACCCAACTGACTGACATACTTTTCAAACCACACCCAAGAAAGCATGGTCTGATTTCTTATGAGTCATTCCCAGGTTTGTTCTGACAAGACGGTTGCTCACCTGCACTAGATATTTTAGAAATAGAGGGCCGGATTCACCAATACATTTCTGATGGCTTGCGCTGTTCCAGCGATGCAGAATAGCTCTAAACCTGGTCTAACCAACTAGTTAAGACAGACTTACAGCTTTGTAATAAGGAATGCAGTTGGAGTTTACTGGTGAAACTGTCCCTTATACAATATATATATTATATACATTCTTTTTGCTAGGTGTGCAGGTCACTTTGCAGAGAAATAAAAGTGATGTCTAAAGTTGGCTGAAACTTTCCCATCAAAATTTGAAAACTTCAACCAGCTCTACTGACGGGTCTCTGCAACAAGGAACTTACAAAGTGAAGAATTAAATTGCACTCTTAGGAACCAGATCTGCACATAGGGGATGATGACAAAAAGAATCATCCAGCTCTGCTCTAGTAGGTAGTGGTTTAAGGGCATTACTCCCATTTGCAGTTGAAAACTACTCTAAAAATATCCATTCAGTGTCACTCTACAGACACTTCTACAGCCCAATAGCCAGCCCAAGTTGCTTCTGCAACCTTAGCTCCCCCAATCCTCCACTCTATCCTTCCTCAACCCATCACCAAACCCTAACATACCTTAGCTCTACAGCACACAGGGATACTTTCCTGAAATCCTGTCTCTCATGCCCTGGCTTTGCACTGGGGAACTGCGCCCACAGGAATTCCCCTGCCAGAAGGAATTCCATGCCTGCATAGGCCAAGGTAGGAGATGACCCCTGTGTTTATAACATAGTACAAGTGCAAAAGATAATGAACATACAGAAGATTTATGGTATCCCTTATGGAATAGCCATATAGAATGTAATCAAAAATATAACTTATCTATAGATTACTTGAATCAACTTCTAAAATCTAATAGAGACTGGTATCCATGTGAATGAATTCTACAGGAAGGTTTAAAAAAAAACCTATTGTCTATTAAATCCTATCTTTAGAGTAATTCCTATAGACAACACTTTTGGTTGCTTTCCTATTAAACTTTGAAGGACTTTTTCCATAAGGAATACAACCAAATTATTGTACCATATAAATAATTACGATAAATGGAATCTGAAATGATTAACTAACCTTTCATTTAACAACATTTCTGACATTCCATGCAAGGAATGAGGACTAACTTGCTTTATTGAGGCTTTACCTATAGAATATGTGGGCTATGTAATGGTCATTAATAGGGCTTGATTATACTTTTGATCATCTTTTTTACAAATATCGGAAATATGATAATGAGATAAGGAAATGAAGAAATAATCAAATGCCAGTTATCTATGGCCCAGATTCAGCCAAGCTTCAGTGGAACTACAGTTATTCCCTATAGCCCAGATTCACTAACTTCAATTTAGACTACTTATGTGCTTAAAGTTAGGCATGTGCTTAAGTAACTTGCTGAACTGGGGCCTTGAGCAAACTGCTAGTGTTTTCTTAGCTTTGCATATTACAATTAGGATTTTTCATAGCCCTCACACCTTTAAAAGGTGCTTGCATATTCATGAAGAATTTAAGGGTTTTACTTGCAATAGAAGGGGATTTAGAGACACTTTGTATTAATCACTCGTAGATTGTATGGTCTTAAGCTTTAAATATTTACAAAAAGAAAACCATTAAGGGCCTAATTCCAAAAATGACTGCACAAACAAGCATGTATTTGCACATGCAAAATGGGTAATTTTACATTCAAATACAGGTTTACATGAGGTGTTATCCATATTGGGAATGCATGTGTGTTTGTCCACACAGTTATCTAGGTGCATGTGCATATCTTGTGGCTTTCTTTTTTTTCTTTTTTTTTTTAATGTAGCCCCAACAAGTAATTTCATGACCTTATTCAATGCATTTTAACTGCCTGCCAACAATGCTATATATGTTGTAACATAATTAACATTATTATCTATGAAAAAATTTCCTGTTATCAGCCCTAGAACATCATATACATGAGATTACAGCTGCAGCAGGGAACTGATGTAAAGCCCATAGAAGTCAATGGGAGTCTTGTCGGTGTCTTCAATGGCCTATGGATCAGCCCTAAATGATCAGTCTACACTTTCTACCTACAGTTCTACTTCTCCAGTTTTTCCATGACATCTTTCCTGCTGTTTTATCCAGGTCCTTCTTCCCTAAATCTGAAATTCAGCTACCTTTCTACCCCAAGATTTTTCCCTGGCAATCTCTTTGCAGTTTCTCTTTATGTTATCTGGCCATTCTGACAACCATCTCTGCTTTCTATCTCCTTTATGGTTATACTCTTCACTCCATATGTTCCACTTGATCCTCATTAATCCTCCACAGGATTAATACTTATAAATATATCAGAAAATCTTCTGTAATTTTTGTGCTTAGTCAGGTCTATGTCTCAGATAACAAATGCATGAAAATTTTATTTTGTGTCTGAGTGAGATTGTGATCCTATAGTTAGAAGCTAAGGGAACAAATATTCAATGGTAGTGACTGCTAACCCAGAGCTTCTCATTACCTGTGTCTTGCATCTGTTATCCCAATATATCAGGGTTCCTCTCTCTCTCAAAAAAAGAAAAAAACACATCAACACATTGCTGGTTTCTTCTCCTCCTTATTCATTTTTATTTGTGTCATGTTCAAATAGTCAGTTGTCCTTCTTTGCTCCTTGGTTTCATTCACTTAGTCTTCCGCATGTTGTTGTCCTGCTATGTTTTTGTTTTACTTAGTTTTTCTTTCAAGCATTTTGGCAAGTCTTTGCTGCTGTTTGCAAAACTGACAAGTCTTCCACATGTTCTGTTTTTCTCTCCACCAATGTTTTTCTCAGTAAAAGTCTCTCATTGGGCCATTTAAGGCTGTATGTCAACATTAACACCTAGAACACCTTCCAGAATAAGCCAAAATCAACTAGTGCCGGTCCTGTTAGTGCAGGTATGACGTGATAATGGTAAAATACTCCTCTTATCAAGCATGATGCCATGTTTTGTACTAGTGTCAGCTTCCACATGAACTCAAGATATAGCCTTCTGTGCAGTTGTCTAGTATAGAGGTGATAAAGACATGAATTGTGGTGCAAGATCCACATTCTAAATCAAAGGCCAAAATCTTCTGACCAGATGCAGAAGAAATTAATGTATCTTTACCACTGTACCTATCTAATCATTTCACAGCAGCTAAGAGTCTAATCAGACCTCCAAATTGCAGACTTTGGTCACAAATGTCAGATGTATCGCTTCAATCAGTGGGGCAGTTATGACACCTGATACCTGCCATCATCACCACAGTCTTTTCAGGATTTAACTTCAGCCTCCTCCTGATCACCCATGTCCCAATTGTACCCAGACACAGAGATGGAATCAACTAAGATCTCTGGATTGGATGAGACAGAAATGTATAACAGGGGATCATTAGCATGCTGAAAACATTTCAGCCCATATCTTCTCACTAAGGGCCTGATCCAGTATTAATGGGAGCCTTTTCACTGACCTCAATGAACTTCAATGGGCTTTGGGTCAGGCCTTAACTCTTCTATTTGTCAAATATATACACAGAATCAGAGGGGTGACAGAGTAGATTCTTACAGTATTCGATATGATTATGCCCTCGGCACAGAAGCAGTCAACCAACATTACCCCAGGACCTCTCTGTGAAAAAGGTCCAAAGGCAGTGATGTGCAGCCCCATCTTCTCCAGAAACAGCCTGAAAGTCCATCAACATTTCATATGTCAAAAATAGCAATAATTCTAGCAATATCTGAATAAACAGCTGGTATGAAATACCAGCATCACTTAAGTCAATAGGAGTTTTTCCATTGACTTCAGTGAAGACATTATTTCATTCCTGATCTTTATTCATCTCTGGAGGGGAAAAGAAATCATTAATTAATGCAACAAAAACAATCTTTAAATCAGAATTCCAATTGCTAAGGCATCCAGATAATCTGAGTTTTCTTGTCACAACATTTTGCATAATTATAACCAAAACTGAATTCTGAAGATTTATTGATAATTGTATACATATCTAATGTCACAGGACAGGTTTTTAGCCACTATTTTGTTGATATGCTCCAAGAATTCTGATAGATTAGAGAAGAAGGATTTTCCTTCAGTAATCACAATAGATTGTTTCAATCTGTTTTCCTGGGATTGAAATCATAGACTCATAGACTCATAGGTCAGAAGGGACCAATATGATCATCTAGTCTGACCTCCTGCACAAGGCAGGCCACAAAACCCTACCCATACACATATATAACAACCCCGAACCCATGACTGAGTTATTGAAATCCTCAAAAGTGAGATTTGAAGACCTCAATCTGCAGGGAATCGATCAGCAAGCGACCCATGCCCCACGCTGCGGAGGAAGGCGAAAAACTTCCAGGGCCTCTGCCAATCCGCCCCGGAGGAAAATTCCTTCCCGACCCTAAATATGGCGATCAGCTAAACCCCGAGCATGTGGGCAAGACTCACCAGCCAGCACCCAAAAAAAGAATTCTCTGCAGTAACTCAGTTCCCATCCCATCAACATTCCCACAGACCATTGAGCAGACTTATCTGCCGATAATCCAAATCAATTGCTCAAATTAAACTATCCCATCATAACATCCCCTCCATATACTTATCAAGCTTAGTCTTAAAGCCAGATAAGTCATTTGCCCCCCCTACTTCCCTCGGAAGGCTGTTCCAGAACTTCACTCCCCTAATGGTTAGAAACCTTCGTCTAATTTCAAGTCTAAATTTCCTAATATCCAATTTGTACCCATTCGTCCTCGTACCTATATTAGTACTAAACTTAAACAATTCCTCTCCCTCCCTAACGTTAATCCCCCTGATATATTTATATAGAGCAAGCATATCCCCCCGGAGCCTTCTTTTGGCCAGGCTAAACAAGCCAAGTTCAACAACAAATCATGCTCCCTGGCCTGTAATTTTTGGGGTGATCACTAGAATCTTTTTCAAATACTGGTATAAAACCTGTAGCTGATCTCAGTCACAGTTTGTTCGTAGTTCATTTGATTCAATCTCAAATTCTTCTGTCAGGTTCTGGTGACTTGTTGCTCTTTAATTTATCATTTTCTCCTAGCATGCCATCTTTTAACAACTCAGTTTTTAATAGTGCCTCATCTTTATTACCTGAGAACAGTGAGCATCTCTTCCAAAATCCTCTGAGTGGTACAAAGAAGATATTTAGAAAAGCTGGACATACACAAGTCCATGGGGATAGATGCAATGCATCCAAGGCTGTTGAGGGAGTTGGCTGATGTGATTGCAAGGACATTGGCCATTATCTTGAAAACCTGTGGAGATTGAGGTAGGTCTCAGATGATTCAAAAAAGGTAACTATAAAAGGGAACTACAGACCAGTCAACCTTCCCTCGGTCCCCAGAAAAATCATGGAGCAAGTCCTCAAGGAATCTATTTTGAAGCACTTGGAGGAGAGGAAGGAGATCAGGAACAGTCAGCATGGATTCACCAAGGGCAAGATATGCCTGACCAACCCGATTGCCTTCTATGATGAGATGACTGGGTCTGTGTATGTGGGGAAAGTGATGGACATGATATACCTTGACTTTAGGAAACCTTTTGATACGGTCTCCCACCGTATTCTTGTCAGCAAGTTAAAGAAGTATGGGTTGGTTGGATGAATGGACTATAAGGTAGATAGAAAGCTGGATAGATTATCAGGCTCAACAGGTAGTGATCAACAGCTCAATGTCTAGTTGGCAGCTGGTATCAAGTGGAGTGCCCAGGGATCAGTCCTGGGTCTGGTTTTGTTCCACATCTTCATTAATGATCTGGATGATGGAGTGGATTGCACCCTCAGCAAGTTCATAGATTATACTAACTTGCTGGGGGAAGTGGTAGATATGCTGGAGGGTAGGGATAGGATACAGGGTGACCTTGACAAATTGGAGGATTGGGCCAAAAGAAATCAGGATAAGTGCAGAGTCCTACACTTAGGACAGAAGAATTCCATGCACTGCTACAGACTGGGGACTGACTGGCTAAGCAGCACTTCCACATAAAAGGATCTGGGGGTAACAGTGGACAAGAAATTGGATATGAGTCAACAGTGTGCTCTTATTGCCAAGAAGGCTAACTGCATACTGGGCTGCATTGGTGGGAACATTGCCAGCAGATCAAGGGAAGTGATTATTCCTCTCTATTCAGCACTGGTGCTGCCACATCTGGAGTTACTGTGTCCAATTTTGGGCCCCCCACTACAGAAAGGATGTGGACAAATTGGAGAGAGTCCAGAGGAGAGCAATAAAAATGATTAGAGGGATGGAGCCCATGACTTATGAAGAGAGGCTCAGGGAACTGAGCTTATTTAATCTGAGGAAGAGAAGAGTGAGGGGGGATCTGATAGCAGCCTTGAACTACCTAAAAGGGGGTTCCAAAGAGGATGGAGCTAGGTTGTTCTCAGTGGTGGCAGATGACAGAATAAAAACCAGTGATTTCAAGTTGCAGTGGGGGAGGTCTAGGTTAGATATTAGGAAAATCTTTTTCATTAGAAGGATGGTGAAGCACTGGAAGGGGTTACCTAGGGAGATGGTAGAATCTCCATCTGTAGAGGTTTTTGAGGCCTGGCTTGATAAAGCCATGGCTGGGATGATTTAGTTTGGGTTGGTCCTGCTTTAAGCAGGGGATGACCTCCTGAGTCCCTTCCAACCCTAATCTTCTATGATTCTGTATATGTGCTGAAGAGGCCAGCCTGCTCTGCCTTTATCAGAAAGTCGGTCCCATCTTAGGGAGCTTGTCACTCCTTTCCATTCTTGATCCCCTCCCATCATGAGACCAGCTTCCTCAGTTGCAGGATCTCGGTAGCTGTTGTGAGATAGGCCAACTCCACAGTGATGATATGATATGTCTATAAATAGTTCTGTTCCTCCAGATACCATAGAAGACTCTGCTATTGGAAACTGCATGCTTTTGGGCAACGGGGTATATAACACATTCTCATAGACTAAGGTCAGAAGGAACCAATATGATCATCTAGTCTGATCTCCTACACAACACAGGCCACAAAACCTCACCCATCCACTCCTGTAATAGACCCCTGACCTATGACTGAATTATTAAAGTCCTCAAATCATGGTTTAAAGACTTTAAAATCCTGAGAATCCACCAGCAAGTGAACCATGCCCCATGCTACAGAGGAAGGCGGGAAAAAACCAAGTCCTGGAGGAGAATTTCTTCCCAACTCCAAATATGGTGATCAGTTAAATCCTGAGCATGTGGGCAAGACTCACCAGCCAGACACCCGTAAAAGAATTCTCTGTAATAACTCAGAACCCAGCCCATCTAACATCCCATCACATGCCATTAGTATATCTACCACCAATAGATTCTGAGTCTTCATGTGCCAAGATTCAGAAAAAGCAATTATAATGTGCTTACAAAAGCTAGCTATTGTGACGGAACGTTATGAAATGCTGCCAGATGCCCTATTGTACTGGAGGTCTGAACAGAAGTCCTAAAACTAAACTCAACTCAATCCCTTTTTCAGAGAATTACTGTTGTGACAGTAATTATGAGTATGGCACACTGTAGGGAAACTGAAATACAAACTGTATTTTTGCCATCTTAATTCCCTTAAGAAAAATGTTTCATTTGATAAACCAAGAGTTAACATGATGACCTGCCAGTCTGTTCATAGAGAAAACCCTGTTTGTTCCAGCACCAAATCAAAGACCACATGAGGAACCCTAACATTAACATCCAGAGGTCTAAAATCCCAATAGAGAATGCTGAAAACAGAGGATCTCAAGAAAAAGTACAATGCCCTACTTGTCACTGTAAAGACAGTTACAAACAAGGAATGTCTTTGAAGCATAGGACTTTTAAATCGACCCTTTTAGCATATCTCACTGCATCTGAAGCATTAAAATAGACTCATCTTGATTCTTTGTGGTCTGAAACAGACCCCAATGACTATATTCCTTGGAATGGTTGAAATTCACAGATAAGAAAAGGGGAGGAAAGAAATCAGGAGATCTGTGTTGTGTTCTGTGTTCTGCCTTAGGCTTTCTAGGTATGTGATCTTGGCCAACAATCTGTCTACACTGCAATTAAAACCTGCGGCTGGCCCATGTTAGCTGACTGGGGCTTATGGGGCTTGGGCTAAGAGGCTGTTTAACTGAGGTATAGGTGTTTGGACTCTGGGACCCCGATGAGGGTGAAGGATCTGAGAGCTTGGGCTCCAGTTTGAGCCCAAGTGTCTACACTGCAATTAAACAGCTGGAGTCAGCTGGCATAGACCAGTTGCAGGTGTTTAATTGCCATCTAGATATGCCCTAAGGCAGGGGCAGGCAATAGGTGGACCATGGGCCAAATCTGGATTGCCAGATGCTTTTGAACAGATCCTGAAATTTTTATTTACTTATTATTTTCTCTGCAGTCTGGACCTTGACAAAAAATAGTCTACCCCTGCCGTGAGGCCCTGATTCAGCAGGGAACTTAAGCATGTGCTTCAGTCCATCCCTATTCAGCAAAACATGTAAGCAGTGCTGGTCTTATAGGTGGGTGACCACTCAGGGTGCTGTATCAGGAGGCAGCTGTGGCCAAGAGTTCAAGAGGCAAGGGCTTGGGGTGCAAGGCCATGGAAGGGAGCTCAGGGCAATGGAGAGGGGTGGCAGCAGAGCCTGAAGCTAATGGGGGCAGACCAGGGGAGACAGCAGGGGCCGGGGCTTGTATTTTACAAGTTCATCCAGGGTGCCATCTTTCCTATGGCTGGCCGTGCATGTGAACATGTGCTTCAGTCCCACTAGCTTTAATTACTTAACTGGATCTTAAGCAGGGTTTAACTTAAAAACTGTATTTAACTACTTTGCTGAATCAGGGCCTTAATATGTCTGTGCCTTAGTTTCATCATTTATAAAATGCTTGAAAACTCCCATGGGTATTGTAAGGTTATATTAATTATGTTTGTGAAGCAAGATGGAAAGCATTAAAGAAATGCCTGGTAGTATAGTCGCGTTTGGTCTAGCAAATGGGGAAAGAGTCTTTGGAATACTGACAAGTCAGGCTTCTGACTTACCGAGATTGTAAAAGGCTGTATTTTCAAAGTTTCAGAATTGCAAATTCATGATTTCAGCTACTGGAATTACTAAAAGAGAATGTTGTATTATTTGTCACTTAATGTGACTGGTTGGTGCTCCCCTAAAGTGCATAACTACAAATAATTGGTTATTTGGTATCAAATCATAGTGCTGAACTTCGGGAAAAAACGATTTGCCGTGGTAAAAGTAATGCTTTGTAATTTTCTTCAGATCACTCACTAACTGTTATCGCTGAGGTAAATCACTTAAACACAAGTGAGCTTTGCCACTGACTTCAGTGGAAGCAACACTGGCACTTTTATCCCTGGGGTCAGTGGACCTCATTGAAAAGTTTCCAACAGAATAGTTCGTTGTTGGCAAATACTGATCCAACAAAAACAAAACTTTTCATAGAAAAGTGCCGATTTCATCAGACTGTGTGTGGAAAATTACTGAAATGCAGTGAAAGGCTATATTAATTTAAGTCAAATCAAAATGAAATATTTTGACCTTATCAAAATGAAATGTTGAAATAAGATCAAAATGAAATGTTTTCAAAATATTTTATTTTGCAAAACATTCTGAGATTTCAACTTTGGCCCATTCAGGGTGAAACTAAATTTTGAAATCTTGGAATTTCTTCTGGAACAAAAACGTAAAATTTTGATCAGCTGTAATCATCAGCAACATAAGTGAAGTACATTTAAAGTACATCAGCCAAGTGACAAGTCTAACACTTGCATCCCTGCTTTTTCAGAATTGTTTAGTGTGTGTTGTGCATGCACTGACACTTAATTATTTGCTGATATTCTCCGACTGATTTCCCTTCTGTATTTGTACCCACTTACCTCTTCCCTTCCTAATGCATTTTGGAAGAATGCACTGCAGCTGATTCATGAAGCCATATATAATTTCCATTTAGTAATAAGAGAGAGTTGTGTTGCACAAGATTTCTATGTAAAATGTATGAAAATCAGTTTTGTGTTTGCCACAGCACAAATCTTTTCAAACGGGGTCTTGTTTCACAAATAAGTAACTGTTCAAGAAATGCTCTATTTTTTTATTTTCTTCTAAATGTTCCATATAATAGCACCATGAAGTCACTTCTAAAAGAAATAAATGTTAAGTGCAAAGACCAAATACAATAGAGCTATGAGCAAATTGTTCATGCAGCCCATTTACATGTGTACCAAACTACAAGATATATATTTCCCTAGAAACACCTAAAATAAACAAATGTTGGTGTGATAACCCATCTGCTCTCAAAAGTAAGCAGGTATTACTGTGCGTCGGAAATATTTTAAATACATTGCTTCAGAAGGATTCAGGAAAGAACAGATTTCAGTGACTATATGGTCAGAAAAAAACTTCAGCGTAAAAATGATTGCAGGGAAGTCAAATCAGATATTTCTGAACCCATAGTGACATAATTACAGTATATTGTATAGCACCAGATACACATCTGTGTTATAAAAATAGGTATAATCATCTAAACTCTGTAGAAAGTCCTCAAAATATATAAAGTTTTAAAATAGACATTGCAGTGTACAAAGGAAAACCATAGACGACAGCTTTCTAGTTGATGAAATAACCCTGTGTTCTATTTCTACTAGGGCAAAATTCTTCTTTGCTGGAGAAACTTGCTCTTAACTGCTTTTGATAAAGCTCCCTAACAGCAGCAAAGGCTGCATAGTTTTTACTAAATTCTAAATACCACAAATATCTCTTCCTGATGTGTGACCCTGACACAGGGAGAGGTCTGAAAATTCAAACTACAGAAACGCATGATTTGGATTTAGCTGATAACAGCCAGTATAGGGGCTATACTTTAAGACTGTTTTCTTAAGGATGCCTAGATAAGAGTGATTGGTGAACTAGAAATATGTAAATAGATAAAGAGTTCAAAGTGCATGTTTCTGGTTCCCAGAAACAGGCCCCCTCATTACTTCATTAACTGAAATTGTATACATCATTTACCTATCTTGCACCAAATGGTGCACAATTGCTCCTGCTGTAATTCAAAAGATTATTTAACAATGCTGAATATTTTAAAAATTGTCACTTATAAACAGAGTAAGTCAAATATCACATGCTAGACATCCTGAGTTATGTCTGCTTTCTTCAAGAGGTTATATTCCAAAACACTGTTTGTGACATATGTGTCTTTGATGAAAAAATAGGGCTTCTGATTTTAGTTTAACTGATTATATACCCCAATTTGGAAAAAGAGACAAAAAATTGCGTGTATCCAATAAACACTGGAAAAACACCAGAAATGGTGACTGGTATCTAAGAGTTTGTCTATATGGAGCAATAATGTGGACTACATGCGTGTGATTTCTAAAGTGCACTAACATGTTGCACATTGAATTGGTCTGTGTAGACCCTGCTGGTGCATACTAAAGGTTCCCTAGTGTGCTTTAACATAGTGCTGTTTGAAACAGTACTATGTTAAGGTGCACAAGGGAACATTACAAAGAGATTACTCATTACAAAAAAAATATTACACATTACTCATTACAGTATATCAAAGAGAGAATCCAGAAAAATCCTGAATTTTGGACATCTGCATAAACCTCAAAAAATGCTTAACCCCCCCCCCAAATTGAAATTCATAAACCATGAAAAACAGAAGCCCTGTGTAAAAGGTATGTCACATAACTGCTTTTCGACTGTGGGTGCCAAGCTGTGCTATATCAGTTGCTAGCTTTTGATTTGTCACATTTCAAAAGCAAGAGTGTGATATGTCTATTACTGCAAAACATACACTTGTCAAATTAAAAAAAAAAAAGAACGCTTCACTGCCTTTCATATGTTATATTCTGTTTTGTTCTCCTACTCCTGTGGCCAGATTCACTCCTGCAGTAAATCCACTGACAGTGTTTTTACACCCTGACTAAATTTGTCTCATGGTGTATATAAACTGTTAAAAACAACTGTACCCATTTTGTATGCAGTGTTGTTGTAGCCATGTTTTCCCAAACCTGAAGAAGAGCTCTGTGTAAGCTCAAAAGCTTGTCTCTGACCAACAAGAAGTTGGTCCAATAAAAGATATTACCTATCAATTTTGTCTTGTACCCATTATGCCCATTTTTAAATTTTTTAATTTCAAAATATGGTGCTAAATTATATAAGGATCTAGATACATATTGGGGGTTTAATTCATGCTGCATTATGTTTCTTCTATTATCAGATCTCAGACTGCTAGTACAAGGCAGGTAAGAGCAGTTTTCTTTTAAGCAGTTTGAGCTATACAAGAGAAGGATTATACCAGTAATTCCCAACCTTTTTGGCTCGAGGGCCACAGATATCATTTTTACAACCCTGAGGGGCCACCAGTCTCCGCCAGCAGCACCCACCCTGCAGCCAGACAGAAAGAGCCTCCTTGCTGATCTCCCATTTCCCTGGCTGCAGCAGGGAAACTGCCTGCATCCTATAGCCCCATGAGCTCCACCTGGGTCCCTAGGCAGTGGCTCCTTTCTGCAGCCCAGGGGGATGGGAAACCAGTGCTCCCCTCCCTCTGGCTCCAGCAGGGACCCCAGCGCCTAGGGACCCAGGCAGAGCACTTTGCCATGCTCTCTGCTACAGCCAGGGGGAGGGAGCACTGATCTCCCAGCCCCCTGGCTGCAGCAAGGAGCCTGCACCGGTCTTTTACCCCCACGGAAATGTGCTCTGTGGAAGTGGTTCCCTTCTGCAGCAGTGATTCCCTTATGCAGCCAGCAGGAGGAGAGCTGTGGGGCACTTTGAATGCCCCCGCAGGCCACTTTTGGCCCCCAGGGCACAGGTTGGGAACCATTGGGTTATACCATTTGTGCTTATTTGGTTGCTTTTTTCCCTACTTCTGTAGAATCATGTGATGAACCAAAGTATCAACCAAAATCCAAATGACATTCTTGGGGGTGGTCATTTGTATTGGGACCTTTACCTTTGTAAGCATGTGTGCCCTGTAGCTCCTCTCATGTTATAAGAATGGGTCTAACTTTGGGCTTTTGTTATGCCTCTGACAATGCTCAGTGTGAGCTAGCTGCTTCAAGAAGTCTAAGCTGAGTTGAAATGAACTGAATGAACTTTATAAAAATGTGCTGTGTTCTTTTTCTTGACCAATCTTTTTATTATTATTATTTATTAATTATTTTATTCTTAAACATTAGAACAGTAAAAATGTCATCTTGCTCAGGACAATAGACAATGAATGTTAAAAGCGATCTAATGTAAAAACTGAGCAACAGTGTTGCTGTAATTTTTTTTTTTAAACCAACATACTTTTTTCAGTCTGGTGTCTGTAGGTACTTAACTGAAAGGAAATATTCTAGTTTCTGCCTACTCCACTTCTAAATGCAAAATAGTCCCTGCATGCTGTAGATACAGCTGTGAGACACCTGCCATTTTGTGTTTCAGCTCAAATGCAGAATGTTACGGAGTGAGCCACTATATTATTTCTCTCATGGAGACTGTGTTTGTTTCATTTTCCTTCCCTGGAATAGAAGTATTTTGATCAACAAAATACACTATTTGCTTTCATATATTCAGAGGGGAAAAACAATATTTAATTTCATTTTGAGACTCCTAACTAACTTTCCCTTTCTCTTCCCTTTGGGAGCTCAAGTATTTTTGTACTTTAACAGCAGGCGGCAGTACCAGCAAGACCTGACTGAAGAAAGTAAGTTGTTGAAGGTTCAAAGAGCAGCGGCAGCCTGAACAAAATTGAGGAGGAGAAACACTGTGTCATCGTGTCTCCCCCCTCTCCCTCCGCCCACGTTTCCAGACCAACCCCATAATGGAAAAATGGGGCTACATGGTTGCCAACTGTCCGTAAATTTACAGTCAGTAAAAAAAAAAAAAAAAAGACAGAAAGAAAAAGTACAATTTTAACACTGTCAGTAAATCTGTAAATAAATGAAAATGTCCATCAAATTGGGTAAAAATAAAACATGCTGTATTTTGACATTGATTGTCATCATTCAGAATCACTTCTTGTATCATAAAACTACACTAATCATGACTTTATCAATTTCCTGTTTTTTATTGTTGCACACATGGCAGGAGCAACTGTACTGAGGAGGCTAGTGCAGCAGCACTTGGACTGAGGAAAAGAGGGTCTAGCAGATAATGAAGCCACATGTCACTGAGCTCTCCATGAAGAGACTGTAGCAGCTGTTGGACAGCCTTAGCATTTTTTCCACATAGCTCTTTGTCTGACTCCAGGGGTGACTATTTTTTTCCCCAGACCTCTTTTCTCACCCAACAGAGGGAAAATTCTCCCTTCTAAAAGGGGAATGAGGTAAGAGATGGAACCAATTCCCCACCAGTGGCAGGTCATAAGCCCTTCTGAAGGAGAGAGTAGTGGTAATTCTGGCAACTACTGACATCTCTTCAGGGAATTAAGAAGGAGATAAGCAGTGAGACATAGCTGCTCCCCCCAACACCTCAGCTTTCATCTTTGGAGGAGGGGAGCTTTACTCTTCACGTCTCAGGTTTTCAGACTGATTGCTTCTGTACCATAACCCTCCTTCTTCTGAAAAGAGCAACCATTTTAATAGCTGAATTTCCTTCAAAACCTCAGTTTGAGAGTATTTGTGATTGGGGTGGGGGAGGAAATCCCTAAACTACTCAGATTCATAACCCTCCCCTTAAGGTTTTATTATAAAGACATTATTTTGGTGCAAACCGACTGTTTTGACATTAGAAGGAAACCCAGGAAAGCCCCCACCTTGTCCTTAAATTCTACTTACTGTATGAAGAGCCTTGAGCCAGGTATTGCTTCAACCAACACAATCTTCATTCAGATAAAAAGTTATAACAACCCTTCTGAGGACCATTGGGAGCCATGAGAGAACTACCAAGTCTGCCTCCTGTAAGTACAGTATTTTAAGACACCTTGCCAATTAACATTGGTCCAACATAGGCCAGATCTCAACCCCCCGCTCCCCTCTTCCCCCCTCTCCCCCACACACACACCATGGACTGTGATGCATTAAGTATCTTCTGGTTTAGAGTATTTGAATAATCAGAGTCGAAAAACATATGTTTTTTATTAAACACGCTATAACCTGTTTGTTATTATGTGAATAAGTAGAGAGAGGGCACTGTCTGTGAGCCAGCTATTCCAACTTGATTTTCTATCTAGCTCTCTGCCACAGCAGAGGTTAGAGCATCTTCTCCAGCTACTCCTTCTCCCAGCCCTGACACATCTGTCCTCATCCCTGACACACACCTTGAGTCAAGAGTAGAATAGAAGACCCAGTTAAGCTAGTCTTCACCCACAACAGATGCTGGGGAATTTCCTGCTAGGGGCTCTAGCCATTTGCACAGCCTGTGAGCTGCAAAAGGAAGAGGGCAGGACAGAGAATCTATCCTAGAATGTTTTCTTATGAAGTGTTCTCAAGTCCTGTGTACCATGTATGTTTAAAATGCAGTCTTATTCAGACTGAGAAAATTATTCATTATTAAACAAGTATTCCCTTGCTTAAATCTTCTATCTTTCTGTTTAGCATTTACAAAGGACAAAGTGAATTAAACTCTCAGACAACTGTCAGTGAGAGAGAGGTAATGCAAACACTGAATTGTGTACAAATTTATCTTATGCATTTAACAATGACAATAAAAATGTAACCCTTTTATCAGGCATTTTATTGCCTTTAGCTATCCTGCCTCAGAAACCCTTGACATTTTAAAGTAAAACCGTGAGCTATTCACAACTCCTACTTCTGCAATGGGAATCTGAGAACAGTGATCTCTTTTCCCCAGAGCTGTACTCCTAGTGAAGGGCTGATCATTCTCCTTGAGTTAGGTATTAAGGAGATCACATAAAATTAGGAATGAGCTACCACTGAGACACACTCTATTCCTAGGATCCCATAGAAGGTCTCAGTGGGATCCATAAGCTATATGTGGATTGGGTGAGGGGCAAAAAATGATTGCAAAGGATAATGCATAAGTCTGTACAGGGAAACAAGACAAGAAATCACCTTAAAGGTTCAAGAAACAGCCATCAGTGCAGGCTTCCTTGTCCGTATAGTTCCAGTGGAGTCAATGTGAAGATATAGATGCTCTGGACAAATGTCTTTGTACTTCCAACAGATCCTACGGGACCCCTAAGAATAGAGGAATTTACAACCTGTGGGTTTGAAAAGCCTCTTCATTTTTTGAAAAGATGCAAACCTCCCCACCGCTGCTGACAAAATTCTGAAGGGAATCACACAGTGTTTTCTTTTTGCACAGTCCCTTGCTTGTGAGAGTTGTCCATGTATGTGGGTTATCTCCTCTTAAATGAACGTGTTGTCCTAAAACGCTATCTAAACCTGT
Organism: Mesoclemmys tuberculata; assembly: GCA_007922155.1. Classification (NCBI taxonomy): domain Eukaryota; kingdom Metazoa; phylum Chordata; order Testudines; family Chelidae; genus Mesoclemmys; species Mesoclemmys tuberculata. The sequence goes on along the minus strand of ML675624.1, from coordinate 14,502,609 downwards.
CAGAGGCTAAATAGGTCACACTGGCTAGAGTACTAGATTAGCTTCCCCTGAAACTTTGCCAAAGCACCTCACTACCAACTTGTATCACTTCCACTATTTTATGCCAGAGCCTTTTTTTGGTATAACACTCCAAGTCATGTTGGTAAATAAAAGTTCATTACAGAACTGACTTTAACTTTTGGCCTACTGAGGCTTTAAAATAAAGGCACAACGTTAGAGTTTTAATCTACTTTACCACCTATCCCTCTGGGAGTTCATAACTCAGCCATGAATGTTTGTTTTGAGCAGAAACTTGTTATGCAGGTTCTCAGCCTGGGAGCAAATTCAGGGTGGAAGGAGAAAACATGCAGGCAGCAATAGTTCACGCTGGCTGGAATACCTGGCAAGAGTGTGGGAGAGGATGGGAGGTGGGGTGGTCTGGGGAGGAAAAACAGGGCGGGGGGAGAGTTAAAGGCATGTGTCTAATATTACCTTGGATCATTTGCTTATGTTTTGTCTACTGTTGGTTGTCTGCTTGGACCTTTTATTAGACTTGAAGCCCTTGGGGTGGAGCCTCAGTCTTCCTATAGCTTTACAGAAAACCTAGCCCACTGTGTCCTGACAGGAAACTATGGGTGTTAGTGTAACAAAATAATTACGAGAAAATCCAGTTGGCTGGTTTTTATTTATAAAGCTGGACATTTTGTGTTTGTCAGCACACATTTTTACATTTGTAACGATCATCACCAGGAAGGATCTTATGCTTGCACAGCATGTTTTAAAGGATTATATTCTATTTTCGGTACTTACAGAGCACGCATTACCATTGTATCAGTGTCTCAAAATCTCTAATGTTTTTATTCTCACAACACCCCTGTGAGGTAGAGAACTGCTATTATCCCAATTTCACAGCTGGGAAACTGAGGCATAGACAGGTTAAGTGACTTGCCTGATGTCACACAGGAAGTCTGTGGCAGAGCAGAGACTTCGACCCAGGTCTCCTGAGTCCTAGGTTGTGGCCTTGACTACTGGACCATTCTAATGTGGACTAGAAATTCTACCATTAAAACATAACATGAAAGAATTACCTCCTCTTGGAAAGTGAGCTACTATATATATGGCATGTTTATCTGCAGAGGTCCTTGATTTTACTTTTCAGGGTTCCAACTTTACATTAAGAATATTAATGGGTGGATAAATAAGAAAAATGGCCTTAAGAAAAGGTTTTCTGTTATCTTAAATTCACATTCCCTTTGGGGGGAGACTAAAACAAGTCTTATGGAACAAGCTTCTGATTTTGCTTATGTAGCAATTTCTTTCTCCAAGTATCTTTCATTGGGTCTTACTTCATTATTTTAATTACAGACTGCCTAGATTTTTGAAACTTTAAGTGATAATCTCCAGAAATTGAAAACATTGAGAAAAATGGTATAAACAAGTATACACTGCTTCTGGTCAAATGCATACACACAACACCCACACATGCTTTAGGTATGTAAATCTGGCTGTTATGGATTGTGTGGGTGGAGGCACAGATTCTTAGCTGCACCCGGTTTTTGCTAGACAGAGCTGCAGAGGGAAGCTGCAAAACAGACATTAGTGGCTTCCTAACTACAGAACCAGCGTTTAGCAGCTCGTGACAGCTGAAAGCAGCCAGTTTACTTCCCAGGGCTCTCTAGGTACACTGACCAAGCCCCCTTGAATGCTATCTCCACAACCAGGAGCCAGCATAGCTTCACTGGCTCAATGCTCCTCTGCAGTTTCCACACAATGGAGGAGTCCTCAGGTAGCCCGTTATGCCAGCTTTGTGGCTGATTGGTGTTCTTCAGTCATTCAAAGAAGCTAGAACACAGGGGCCAAGGATCTAGCCCACAATGTCTAGCTATAGTATGCAAGTGCATGGTAAAGCACATTCTTTAACAAATGAAAAATGATCATAAGAAAATTGCACATGCAAGTGATTATGCACACACAATTGCCTGTGCACAAATGCATACAGCATTAAGTCCCCCTTGAAATTTTGGCCTTAACTGCCAATCCCACAGGAGGATACATTCACTAAAAGGCTGCCCCATAGACCATGAAATTATCAGTTCATCAATACAGCCTTCATCTTCAATAACAAAATGAAAAAGACAATGCTGACATGGTAACAGCAGCCACCTATATCATCATGCAGTTTCAATAACGAGATCAAGAGGATGCATAAGTGTGATCTGAATTAAGCATGCCAGAGTTATCCATGGAACCATTATAGAATATGAGCGATGCTGTACCACATAGGATGCCAGGCACAGCTATAAATTGCTCCATATGTGGTGCAGGCAAATGGCTACAGAGCGTTGTCAAATGAACACAGCAGTTATAGTCAGCCATTTGCATAAGGCTTTGCAAGAGACTCGCCTACACATAAACACTGGGCGTGCAATTCCTTTTGCTGTAACTCCATACCATGCTATCATAATAGCAAGTAACAGGAAAATACTTCACACATGGCCATAGTAACCCATCATGTCTTCATGGCAATCAAACCATATCATCCACAACCTGACTTTAATAAGAGCTTTTTGGCCAGATAAATTACACAAGAGCGGCTGTTGCTAGAAGCAGTCACGTAGAACAAAATGTGGCTATGCATCTACGTCTTGAGTTGCTGAGTCACTAACAAGAAAAATAACAAGTTGTTCAACAGATATCTTTGTATTATGTGTATTGTATCAACCACATCAAATTACATGACCCACTGTCATGCCACAAAGAATATTCTTCAAGTATGCAGCACCTCATTGGACACACAACAAACTGCAAATATCAGAGGAAAACCTGTGAGATACTGCATTGAGAGCCTGTCAAATGATAACCCATCAGTGTGAGACTCATAGGTCATACGTAGGGCCACACCCATAAAAACACTTCCTTAGTATACATAATTGTAGCTGTCCAGCATAGACAGACACAGTCCTCATGTCCTTGGACAAAATATTTAGACTCAATCAAATGCTGCTGTGTGACAGGCCTTTCCCCCAGAGAACTGAGATTATAATATTGTTACAAAGGACATTGAAATTATGAGTATCTCTATAAACCCAGGACAGGAAGTCACTTCCTCTGCCAAAAGTAGCTGAGGTGCTCTTTTATTGTCTATTGTGTCCAGTTAGTGGGCATCCAACTAACTAAATCACAAAAAGTAAATACTGTTTACCTATGTAGTTCCCAGCCACAGCAGAACTAGAGCTCAACTTTGTGATTACTCATGGATTTTGTGTCCACCACAGACTAGTACAATTACCTAATTTGACCTCTTCCATAGCCCAGGTCACAAAACTTCACCGAGTAATACCTGCATCTTCCCCAATGACTTGTAGTTGAACTTGTCCATATGTTTTTGAGCAGTGTTTCTCAAAAGGTGGTCATGACCCCCATGTGAGCAGAGTGGGGATTGGGGTTGGGGGATGGTATCACAAAAGATAATGCAGGGAATGGGGGGGCGGTTGAGAGGTGTTGAAAATTGCATTAGAATCTAAAACAAAGAAAATTTCTCTCCTCTGCTCCACATATACACTTACTGCTCATGATCTAGTATTATGCCAACTTTTGGAAAGACACACACAAATGAATGATATAGGCTTATCAGTGATACATTTATTTACCCTTACTTTTAAGGTAAATGTAAGGCAGTCACAATTTTTTGTGACTTCAAACAAGGGTTTCCCAACCTGAAAATACTGAAAAACAGTGATATATACCGTTTTGATCGATCTATTACCATATCTTTTGGTAATTGTTCCAATGCTGGTTAAAAATGTGAATCATCTTCTCAGTTTGAATTTTCCTGCCTTCAGCTTCTAGCTATCAGAATTTGTTTTTCCTTTATCTGCTAGATTAAAAAGCCCAAGTTCACATAGTCTTTGCCAGCTTTTCAGTTGCTTCTTTAACAAACAAGCAACAAATAAGCAACTGCTGCCTAAGGTATACATTAGCCAGCCAAGCGGTCATCGAATAGCAATAGGAATATGTTCATACTCACACTCTCTATTTTCTTAACTTTATATCATCATGTATTGTGTTGTGTTCTCAGTCACTATAATAGCAGGACATACATGGGTAGGATCAGCACATAAATGTTCTTCACAATTTATTCCACACAGGCAGATGGGTCTTCCTTCCTTTTTCACTCTCATATTAATGGAGTTCCCCACCATTTTATTGGTCGCAATTACTGGATATTACAGGCATGTGCCCTGGCTTGAAGAACATTAGGCACTAGGAGGGTCATAAAGAGGATGAGAAGGGGAAGCATTGGAGGATCATGAACACACCACAGGTAAGTTAATTTTACCTTCTTGAGCAAATATGCTTTATAATTCAAGTATACAATTTAGCTGTAAATTAATACAACTTATGCTTCTCATTTTGTCTGATGAACACGGCTATGAAAACTGCCCATCTTTGTCCTATAATATATGAGACCACATCACCCCCAAACCATATGGAGCTTAAGTCTTTTGAGAGACAATAGAGGTATCACATCTAATTTCCCTTTGTGGAAAAAAAGGCCAGTCATCAAATCTGGTGTCAATGTGACACACCACCACATCTGATAATTGTACTATCTTCTGCCCTTCTATTTAACATATTCGTATCAGTATAAACATTCTTTGACATACCCATTACTTGTGTGGGAGCAGTTCTTTTCAAGTCCCACCTTATATACCCAATGACTAACCTAAATCTGATTACACCACACATACATTTGTGCATGGCACTTCAGACAGGTGCCATAGAAGATAGATTAGCTGCTGCTATGAATGTAGTAAATGTACTAATGATCACATGCAATCTAAGAATAGCACTTTGCATAAAAACCTTCAGGCCACTGCCTAATTTGTTTTGGGATATGTATGGTTTGGAAACATGGGTTGAAGTTTCTGCATCATTTCAAACATGCTCTGGAAATCAAATATGTATATCAATGGGGAGGAGGTAGCAGTACACATGTCAACAAATGTGTTGATCATAACAACATGTACTGGCAGAGGACATTTGCTGTACCAGTACAGGGAACAGCCATAGACCCCCATCATTATTTTAAGATTTGTAGAAAGTGTATTAAAAGAGCCACCATAATGCTCTAGAGCCTCTGATAATTTTTTTAAAATACCTAAAATAAACAGACCCATCAATTCCCCCAGATCAACTTACATACACAGCAATAACAAATGACTAAAATTAATTCCCCCTCCCCCCCCCGCACACAATCCCCAGTGTCTTACACCTAGCTCTGTTTAACACCTATTTACTAACAAGCCATGGAGAAAAGGTAGACTTCGCAGCATGCTCAGAAGGCTGGTAATTTTGAGTCGTTATGGACCTGGATTCTGATTCTGCTCCCATTGAAATGAAAATTACAATTGATTTCAATGGGGCAGGTTCAAACCTGTGGGGAGGAAATGAGTTCTATAGGTCAGGGGCTCTAACACAGATTGCCCTCACAACCACCCACTCATTCTTAGAGCAAAGGGGCTTCAGCCCACATACTTCTGCTGACCATAACTGTGGCAATATGTCACAGGGAGGGGGGGGGAGAGAGAGAGACTCTTAGATAGCTATGTCTCAGGTCAGGTAGGCTCTATATGTCAAAAGCAACAACTTGAAATAAATCCAGAAACCAATAGACAGCCAGTGCAGTTTGTACAGTTCAGATTTAATATACTCCTAGAAAAAAACATTACTCAGGAAGTGAGATACCAGATTCTGCACCAGCTGGCAATAGTCTAATCTTAAGGAGACAAAGCAGGGATGACAGATGCAGAGTCCACACTGAAAGAAATGGATGCAAGCTATCAGCTGACTGTAGAAGTAAAATGGCTGACTTGGATATATCTGCCTCCTGATCCAGTCTCAGCTGCTAGTCTAGCCAGTCCCCAGATTACAAACCCAATCAGCCAAAGGTAAGTGCACACACTCAGTCCAAGAGGAAGAAATAACTCCTGACATTTCTTCTGGTTGTGCCTTTAAACCAACCAATATCACCTCAGTTCTTTCTGAGCTAAGTCTCAGCTAGTTAACCTTTATCCACCCTTAAACACATAACAGAGGAGTCACAGAAATATCAATCTGTGCTGGACTAGATTGGGGACCTGTGTGTCAGTTACTGTAACCTGGTGCATGCTCCACCAACACTGGCAAAGGTGAACATATAAACCCAGAGAAATGCACAGTAGTAGCAGTTTTACTACGAACAGGTACAATAAAGAATTATGCTTATGCACAGCTGTTGTAGAACCACCTTCAAAGAAGATCAAAATATAGATCACTTCTAATCAAAGAACAAAACTTTACAGAATATACCATTCTCAACTAATATATATGCATCTTGTTAGATTTGTACAGTTATGGGAGTTAACCCACAAATACACAGCAGCCTGAACATGGCAGACCTTTCAGTCAAGTTAACTGTGGGACAGGATTTGGCCTTATATAGGCACTTTGGAGTGATCCTGACCTCCACATCTGTGGAAAGCCCCTGAGTAGGTTTTATAACTCCAATGCATCAGGTTTTATATCTCCATTTCTCTCTTCTTTTTTTTTTTTTGTCTTTTTCTTTCTTTTTTCTGTTTCTTTCCTCTCTGTGTCAATTGTTCTCTCCCCATTCTCTCATCTATCAATTGTTTCTTTTCTTCCTCCATTGTTTTTCTTCCTTTAGGCCTACATTGTGGATCTCTTGCTCAAATGGTTGAGCATTATATTTATACAAGCAGTCCTAAGTGCTTGTGGCATATGTAAGGGCTCCACAATCTGTGCCTCTGTGTTTTTCTCTCTTGTCCCTTGCAGATAGTTCCCTCCACCCATTCATCTTTATTATGTATTTGTCTCCCCATCACTTATTTATTTGGTCAAGAAATAGCACAGAAATAATATTTCAATAATATTTTGAGTGAATGAGAAAAAGTGGATTTCCGATGTTTCCATGATGTGAACATGAAAAAGTGGTATATATATGATTTGGATAAAACATTGACCTAGGATTCAAGAGTTTGGGGTTTTATTCCTGGCTGTGCCGCTGGGTGAGCGTGGTCAAATGACTTTGCCTCTCGGTGACTCAGTTTCCCCATTTGTAAAATGGAGCTAATGATAATGACTTCCTTTGTAAACTGCTTTGAGATCCTTGAATTAAAAACACTAGGTATTATTATTCATCAGACTCCACAGATTCATGATTTTACCCAGCCCCACTGATTTACACTAGCTGAAGGTCTGGCCCATTGAATGAATTCTTTTCACTGTAATTTTTCAGAATCAACCCTCTGAAAGGGCTAAGGATGATTCTTTTCAAAGGGATTTAATAGCAGAAATAGTCTGAAAATGAATGCCTATTTTGACATGTGACTTTGCATACAACATTTGCATTGCAATTTTCAAGATTTAATTTACCAGTGAGAATTAATAACATTTGCAGTTTTCCACAGCTTCCAGAGCACTTGCAATGCTTCTAAAGCTAGTAACTTCATCACTAATGAGTTAAGAATTTAAGATGATTAATATTCTTAGAGAACATTTTATTAGCTACAAAAGGCTGAAAAGTTTTGGATTTTCATTTTTAGTGTATTACACATTTTCCCTGGGCTTTGGGGTTTCATGTGATTACTAAGATGTCAGTTTTGACGTCTACTCATAACACAGAATAGTTACATTTTACTGTACACACACTGAGTCAATCTTTAGATAGACCTTTGTCTAAATAAATAAATAAAATTAATATCTTTGTCAGTTAAAAAAATCAGATAAAATCAGTGCCCCCAAGAATGATAGGCAAATATTTCTGAGTTCATGAGTAATTAGAAACTTTCTTTTGTCACATTATTTTCCAGACACATTCAGGGCTACCTAATTGCATAAAATAGAATCTTCAGGAGATGGGAACTTACCAGTGGATTTGTCTGATTTAGCTATCCAAGATCTGCAGTGGTAGAAATTGAATATGATTTTCAGTTGCACAATTATATTTCATTTCAAGTTCTATTTATAATAGAAAGAGGTGCATCAAACACTGTTTCAGGTTAGTAATGAATGGAAAAATGCAATGACAGTTGGAGTCAGGATCTAACCAAATTAAGCATAAACACACCAGAGTGAGAATCCTTATCAACGTGACAGTCAGTATTGGAGAATCATTATTTTATACCTTGGATAATACAGCAGTAGAGCCAGGTACAGTTTAATTAAAATAAAAGAGAACCAAATTATTTTGGATGTTTATCCTACCTATACAAATATAAATACAAATGTTCCATTTTTAAAAAGTGGCTCTAAATTGTTCATAGTGCAGGAAAACAATTGAGGAACCACATTTACAGATATATTTCATCATCAAAAATTTTCATAGTAAGTAATCATAAAACTCTTTAGGGATATCTGATGTTATTTTGAATGTTTGGAACCCATTTAATTTAAAGCAAATACAGATTTACTGTTGTGACTAAAAACATATAATTATCAAAAATTCAGATGCAATGAACTGTTTACCACAGGATTATCTTCACTTCAGGACCTACATTGTGACATTACAGTCTGCCCTGTGTAAAGCACAATGAATTGTTGCCCTGCCACTGGAGCAGTCCTGTCTCCATGCTATTCTGAAAAGAGAGTAAACTGTTCTGGATGTAGAGCTGGCACAATGTAAGCAACACCTGCAGCAACATTGGGGGGAAGGGAGTAGAGTGGGGTACTCCCTGCCCCTTTTCATCCACCTGCATGAGGGGAAGAAATATACACTATGTGGAGGCTGTTTTCTTTTCTGCACCGCTGACAGTGATGTACAGAGGCATAAAGGGGCACCTTACATCTCCTTACACTTCTGTGCTACCAAGCTAGCTGGGTCATGATTAGCTCCAAATAAAGAGGGTTATTGAAAATGTTTTTACCCTTGAAATAATTTTTTTTCAAACATAGAAACTCCCATTTTATTGGCCATTGTGGTTAGTCAAGTCACTATGTACTCAAAATTCCAAATTTCATGATAACCATGTTATCAGAATACATCAATGTTTATATTCATAGGCTTATAAATTGCTGAATGAAACAAACAGATGCAACGTTGGGTGGGACATTATCACAAACTGTTTAAATGAAACCACTGTTTCTGAAGTGGTGCTCAATGTGATTTCTAGGCTCCAGATGATCAAACAGCTTGATATAGAACCGTCTATAAATGAGCCTAAAAAGGGAATCACCAGTCTAGCACCAGCAAAGGGATACAGGAAAATACAGAATTTCAGCTGAAGTATTGAAACAAGGAGGAAAAGTTGTGCTGAAACATCTGCTTGCCTGCTGGAAGAAAGGAGGTGAACCACAAGAAAAGAAAGATGCCAACATCATAATGCTATATAAAAACAAAGGAAATCAGAGTAATGATAGCAACTGCAGAGGAACTCCTTAGCGTTGCTAGCAAGGCATTTGCACAGGTCATTCTCAAAAGACTGCACGTTCTTGTTGAACATGCATATCTAGAGAGCCAGTGCAGCTTTCATGCCAGTAGATCAACTATTGGCATGGCCTTTGCACTAAGGCAACTGCAAGGAGAGTGTCAATAACAAGGAAAATCTCTCCACGGGGCCTTCATAGATATTACAAAGGCTTTTGACCTCTTCATCAGAAAAGGCCTTTTCCAATTGCTAGAAAATATTGGTTATCCTCCAATCATCCTCAGTTTGATTTGACCCTTCCAGACTGGGGACCGACGAACTAGGCAGCAGTTCTGCAGAAAAGGATCTGGTGGTTACAGTGGATATGAGCTGGATATGAGTCAGCAGTGTGCCCTGGTTGCCAAGAAGGCTGATGGCATATTGGGCTGCATTAGTAGGAGCATTGCCAGCAGATCGCGGGAAGTGATTATTCCCCTCTATTTGGCATCGGTGAGGCCGCATTTGGAGTATTGTGTCCAGTTTTGGGTCCCCCACTACAAAAAGGATGTGGACAAGTTGGAGAGAGTCCAGCGGAGGGCAACAAAAAATGATTAGGGGGCTGGAGCACAAGACTTATGAGGAGAGGCTGAAAGAACTAGGCCTGTGTATTCTGCAGAAGAGAAGAATGAGGGGAGATTTGATAGCAGCCTTTAACTACCTGAAAGGGGGTTCCAGGGAGGATGGCGCTAGGCTGTTTTCAGTGATGGCAGATGACAGAACAAGGAGCAATGGTCTCAAGTTGCAGTGGAAGAGGTCTAGGTTGGACATTAGGAAAAAGTTTTTCACTAGGAGGGTGGTGAAGCATTGGAATGGGTTACCTAGGGAGATGGTGGCATCTCCATCTTTAGAGGTTTTTAAGCTGCGTCTTAACAAAACCCTCGCCGGGATGATTTAGCTGAGGATAGACCTGCTTTGATCAGGGGGTTGGACTAGATGACCTCCTGAGGTCCCTTCCAACTCTAATATTCTATGATTGTATGATGTCATAAAGACTACAGTCTAGATGACAGTGATTGATCTGACAGCTTTGGAATCCACAGTGGTGTCAAAGAGGGATGTGTTTTGGTGCCAACACTCTTTGGTATATTCTTCTCTGTGCTGTTTCATCATGCTTTTTTATCTAGCACTGAGGGTGTGCATACTAAATCTGATGGAAAACTCTTCAACATCACACATTTACGAGCAAAAAACAAAGTTAAATACTTGCTGAGACAGCAACTCCTTTTCACTGATGATGCAGTCCTCATTGCACCTAGTGAAGAGGACCTTCTGTAACTTTGCAGTAGCTTTGTGCTGGCTTGTGCTGACTTTGAACTAACCATTAGCCTACAGACAACGTTGATTATGGTACACAGTGTGTTGGCTGCGCTGGAAGTTTTATTAGCTAGCACCACACAAAAGATATGCACAAGTTCTGCTAACTAGGATCAATTGTGCCGGATAATCTATCTCTAGATAACAACCTGAACTCTTGCACCAAAAAGAAAACCACCACATTTGGCCAACTGACCAAGCAAGTGTGGGATAACAGGAAACTGACATTGAACACCAAGATATGGGTCTTCCAGGAATGAATTTTGAGCACACTGCTGTATGGTGGCAGGATTTGGACCAACTACAGCCGGCACTAGAAAAGGCTAACACCATCCATTACTACTGTCTTCGCTGTATTGTAAATGTCTAGTTGGAAACCAAAGTTCCTGACACTGATGTACTTGAGAAAGCAAAATTAACAAGTTTAGTCACTGTTCTCAAACACAGACATCTCTGTTGGCTTGGTCAAATTCAGCAGATAGAAAATGGATGCATTCTAAAGGATCTCCCACATGGAGAACTTGTGTTTGCTCCAAGGCCACTGGGCCAACCGAGACTCAAGTTCAAGAACGTTTGCAAGAGGGACTTAAAACTTTCAACATCAATACTGCCCCCTGGCAAGATGCAGCAACTAACAGGCTACATTGGAGGGCTGTGCTGCACCAGGGAGTCAGAGAGGCTGAAGAAAGGTGGTTGAGGAAAGTGAAGAGAGCAGAGAGGGAAGTGCAGCAGGCCACTAGTCTTAGCATGGCACCAGCTTCATCTGGCCCTGTGCTTTACACGTCTTATCCATGGTAAGAACTGTCATTTGAGAATTGGACTTTTTAGCCACTCATTATTCTGCAACATGAAACATAGCAACTGAACTGCTTTGGCGTTCACACCATCATCTTTTGAGATGGATGGTTGTCATGACAGCCAGGGATTGGTGATTTAATTCAGATAAAAGTGGGTAACATTATTTTCATTTTTCAAACATACACAGAAAGGGCTATGCAGTAAGAGTCCGGCACTGGCTTAACAGAAAGATGATCTCTTCTGTAGAAAGGTCAGCCTACAACGAAAAACTTGTGCAGAAGGTAAAAACCTGCTCCACAATGGAAAGATAAAGAACTGCTTACAGGAGATAATTCATTCCATATAAATGATCTCCCCACCTCTTGGATACAGCCAACTCAACACTACTAGAGCCATGGAATCCATGAGAGCTGCTACGGCAACATCTATTTCTTAGACACGGGACAGGATCCATGGATTTTGGTATACATATGTTTTGATGATTTATTATTGTATAATTTATAAAGCCTGTTACAGTGTAGCAAGCCCATGTGCCATTATTATCATTACAGCTCTGTTATTACCAGACAGAAAGGATGGTCCAGTGATTAGGGAAATAGCCTAGGAATTGGGAGAGTTCAGTTCTTTGCTGTCCCATGGACTTACTCTGTGTGACCAGATCACTTAGTCTCTCTGGCCCACATGTTCAAAAATATTTAGGTGCCTAACTTGCATTGAAATCAATGGGAGTTAGGTGCAACTGTTGATGATCTGGTCATCTGTGTATAAAATGGCAATAATAGCAGCACAACCTCAGAGATCTTGCGAGGATACATATTTTAAAGACTCTGAGGCACTCAAATGCTATAGTAACTGGATTAATATAAGTACCTTAGATAGATATTGTTTATTTAGTGCCAAAAGGGTCAGGCAAGGGATTTACCCCAAAGAGCTTAGAATCCATTTATAAAATATACCTGCAATTTTCTGATGAGAAGCTTCCTACTGAAGTTATTTTTGTTTAAGGGCTGTGTACTCACAGACGCTGGAAAGCATAATGATCATGATCTCTCACCAAATTAAGTTTGTTCCATGGGCTACTTTCTCTCTCATCACTGTTTATTTTGGAAAAAGAATGAGTCTTTTGCCTGGTTGGCCTGTTTCTTCCCGTCTCTAGCTAATCTCTAAAACAGAGATATGGTCTCTTTAAAATTCTTCCTTGGCTGACTGATGTTCATTCATCAGGGAACAAACCCATCCCTATGTTGGGGTAATACTAAGCAACTCAGGGAGTTCTTCAGTGGCTTTACCAACAGCTCAGTCATTTAGGATGGCCATCATTCAATTGAGCTCTAGCTGCTTCTATGAAAATACACCCTGTATATCAAAGTACACCCCTTTCCTACTTGTGACCTTTAAAAATACTCTTCCTCTGGGAAGGAATGATTTCCCTTCTCTTCCAAACTTCTTCAAGTTTGGCAGCTCAGTGTGAAGAGCTCCTGAGACAGGGTTTTCACTAAGCCTCCTGGGCTTAGGGATGTGAATTAGATTTCCATGCTTTCCCCTTCAGGAAATTTGTAGTTGTTCCTACCTCAGTACCTTTATGGTTTCTACATTACTGAGCTTATTTGCTTGATGCTCCATTATTGGTACTTATAGTGTAATATTATACTCTAAATAGATAAGACAGACACAGGATGAGAAAGTATTATTCCTATTTACACATGGGTAACTGAGGCACGGAGAAATTAAGTGATTCTTTCAAAGTCACAGAAAAAAGTCTGGGGCAGAACCAGAAATTCAATATTGCTCTCTTGAGTCCCTGTTTAATATCCTAACCACCAGACCATCCTTCTTCCTCCTCCTCCTCCTCATTCATGCCGATTCTGTCTAACACTGGTGTGCTGCTTGAATGTGTTTCCTGCGGCATACCCAGCAGTTTGGGGGCAGCAGAGGTCACATGGCTGGTCACTGAAACATTTTGGAACCGATTCAGTCTTGACATAAGTGAGAGCAACTGTGCTATACAAAGGCTGAACTGCCTCCGTATCTGTAGTGTTGTATTTTTATTTTGCAGTTCTGTTGAACACGATGAGAAGGGTTTTGGTAAACTGCAGCAAGTGAACACGACAGAGCTCAGCTCCTTATGCACTGTCATACATGAGATCTTAAAATCAATGGTTTGGGTAGAGTCAGGGTCAATGCATATCCCAGGACACGGGTCCATCAGTCATTGCCCCTGCAGAGAAGTGATGCAAAGGCCACAGAGCTAAAATATTTTAGTCTTGGCTGTGGAGTGGCTCTGCTGCTACTTCACACTGCAGTACCTACACCCTGACCGCATTTCTCTTCTGCACTCAGAAGAGAAATTAAGGTAAAGATGTTAAATTGTGTGTGAAGCTTTGTGCTCTGCCCTGTGGGAGTTTTCACCTGTTGTACTTTTTAAAAGAGAAAAAATAACAACTTTGTCCTTAAAGTACTTGCCAATACCCTATAAATGAAGTTTTATTTGTTTTCGGTTTTCCAGTTGCCTTATATCATGTTTATATTCAATTTCCTAACTTCTCTGTCATGCAAACACATGGTTTTGGACCTGGGCATGCCAAGCTCAGAAAAAGAAGGGGGAGGATGCTGAGACTTTACATGCTTCTTAGAAGTATTGCCTTTGAAAGACAGCACATGACACACAATGATTGCTCCACTTGGCATTAGTGAACATTTCAGTGTCATTGCCAGAAGCATCACTTTCAGCAGTGAGTGACACTTTCATCGTCTTTCAAAATGGTGACAGGTATCAATTCACATGTGGACAAAGCAACTGAGTTTTCTTGGGTCCTCTGAACATACTGTCTTCAAAATACCTGAAATTGGCTGTACCACAGTGACCTATGTCTAGTTTCCTTGTGTGTAAATGAAAAGACTAACTCTGCACCATATTTATTAATAACTTTTTGTTCTGTTTTAAAAGAGCCAAATCTACTTTCCATACCTTTGCATAGCCCATTTACCTTCTTACACAAAAAAGCCAATAGGCTAGTAGAGGGATGAATACAAAACTGTCATCCATAATTCCTATGACACTCCAAAGACCAATGGTAAAATACCGCCTTTAATGGTTGAAGTCATGATGGAGAAAATAGTACTGAGCCTTGTGTCGGTTACAAGCGCTTCACTGCTGGTGCAGAGCAAGAAGCTTCCCCACTTGGTGGGCTGCAGAGTGGCTGCAAGTGCTGCAGATTGTCAGTGTTGACAGCTGAGGCCTGGCCATCCCTTCTAGCCAACAGACCATGGCACTTTGGGGTCATGATTTACCAGCCCGCATATTATCAGAATCTGCTCTCCAGCGTTCTCTTGAGAATCGTGCACTGCGGCTGCATGGGGGAAGAGGTTTACTATGCCCTATTTCCCGCACTAGTGAACCTGAGGAGAACAGAACAGAGTAAAGGTCACAGCTTTATAAACAAATTTCAGTAAACACTTTCAAGAAATGGTCTAATCATGTTCAGTTCCTTTGGTGTTTGCTGTAATAACATTAATCTTGATGCACTCAGTTAGTGCTAATGTGGATGTTATGAGTAGCTGTGTTGGACTGCCTCTGTAATTCAGCCTTAATTAGCTGAATCATTATTTTAGAGTGTTGCTGAATTATCTTACAATTACCACCTAACTTGGTGCTTGTAAATGAGACAACAGAAGGAAATGGCAATTCTTTTAAATGTATTTAACGTTAAGAAGGTATAATAAACACTCCATTCTGTCCTCTTAAGAAGATTCTTTATTTTAATGTTCTATGCGTTGTAAAGCTAGCACCATTTCTTCCACCTACACCTAGTGGATTTATCAATCGTAATAACTTCAAATTAAAATGAATATTATTCAGGTTATTACTCTGTAATTTATCTTGATGAGCACAAAGGTAACTATGTTGCTTCTTCATCAACTTAACTCTAAGGACAATTAAAATTCCTCTGTCCAAAATTCCTCTGTGATAGAATCAACTACTAATTCCCATAATCTGTCTGTTGTGTTAGTAACCATAATTCACATCAAAATCAGACCTAGTCATTACACACTAAAAAAGCCTCTTCCCTGCTTGGATCGGTACAGATTTGTAGAATTTTATTGTCGCTGGTCATTTTCCTATATACACATATTTTGGGAGAAAATTCATTAAAGTATAATATGTATTGCAAATGATAATGTACCATATGTTCCTGCCCTACATGTGCTGAAGTAATGGCAACCAAAAGAACTGCCAAAGCAAATGGAAGAAGTTTTAGAGCATCTGACTGGCAAAACCCAGTACTCAGCTGCATACATTTAAAAACAGATTCTGATTAGAACTCAGCAAAAAATGTTGGAAGCATAGTTTATTCACCAGAAAATGCATGAAAATTCACCAAACAGTTTTGGCCAAAAAATGCCCCCCTTTTTTTTTCAGGCGTTAGACTCCGTTCACAAAATGGTGTGGGAAGGAGGAAATGGTGACAATTCTGGTACTGTCTCCCTTGCAAGCTTTCACCCAGTGATCTGGGTGCTCATCTGGGATGTGGTGCCCTGAATAAATCCTCCTGTCTGTGGAGAAAGAATTTGAATTTGGGTTTCCTATTTTACAGAAGGGTGATCTAACCATTGGCTATGAGATATTCTGAAGGTGAACCTCTCTCCTGTTGAAGCTGTTCTTCTCTATATAAAATACTTGACTAGTCATTGGTCCAGAAAGATGAACATGAGAATGATTCTGTAACTCGATGGTTTATATCCTTGCTTCTTCCAGCTGTTTTGTGAATCTAGCCCATCATTTCTTTTGGTTTCCTTTTAAAAAGTGCCCAGAAATGAAATGAGAGATTTTGTTTGACCCAAAATCAACTTTTTGTTGGCTTTTCTGATTTGCCAAAATATTTTGGAATTTTTAGGTTCGGTTCAATTTGTTTTTCAATTTTTCAAAACTTCCAGTGAACCAGAAATTCAGTTATTCACCCTGCACTAGTTTGGACATTTTGCCCAGCCTGCATGTATATAAGAGAAACAATTGAATGCACAGAAAAATAGCACTTATAAAATCACCTTCTGGGTGCATGTACATATAATTGTAAAGGCACAAATACAAAGCTGTATTTTAATAAACCTCCTTTAATTCTCAGAGTTTCCACAAACACTCTACTCAGGCAACGCAGATCAACAGACATGGGTTCTATTACCACTTGGGGAATGAATGTTGTGCAACAAGTTATACTAGGAATCAGACATTTCTTTCATGCTTTAGTTTTTCAAGGTATTTTCAGAGATTTGCGGTAGGCATTTATAGTCTGAATACTGTTGGCTTTTATCACATGCTTCTATGTAGGAGTCACTGGCATATCTGAAGCCTCTCCTTTAATAGTGTTTTGTAATGAGGGCTCAGGGCATTAAGTACTTGAGCAGCTAAGTAATCCTAAAAATGAAACAAAAATCAATATGTATATATGAAAAATTAAGACAGATACTTGAAAAATCTTTGTCATGGATATATTTTCAGCTTGCCTGTCCTTGATACTACATCCTGTGAAGGATTGAAATAATGAAATAGTTTATTATGAATGATTGATTCTGGGATGTTGCTCATGCACCCAAAGTCTGAAATATTAAATCGCACTTTCCCTTAATATTTACAGAAATATGTGATTTTCGTATTCTGGTATGTTTGTTATTTTGAGACTGTTTATTAGGTTTACTCTGTAGTTCCTAGAAAAAGATAGAATCTTACAATTGTAATTGCTCTTCTTACAAGAATCGTGATGGTATTCACTCCTCATAATATGTGGCTTCAATCATGTGGAGAAAACACAGTACAGTTAAACAGTTTCATGATAAACATAGCCTACAAAAGATAAACGTACTACACATTACTATGATTTCAGAGGTGACAGGTGATTTTTCTTGTGTTTACCAAAATGAGCTTTCTCATCTGTGATGGGGCATGTACTCCACACTGGCAGAGAAAAAGTTAAATGAAGCCAAAAACCATTAGTGCTCCTGGTTGTACCCCGTGAGTGGGGCAGGCCCAATTTCGGATTAGGCCAGCTGAGAAGAAGTTAGATGTCTGAATTAAGAATGAGTCCCATCTGAGAAGAGCAGGGGTGACTAATAAAGGAAGAAATGTAGTGCAGCAGAAGAGAGGCAGGAAGTTTAGGGTAATAGTAAGTATTGGGATTAATTCCTGAGAAGAGAAATGGTAAAGAGGGAGGTGAGATCACAGGACATTACAGAAATATAGTAAATGTCTGTGGTGAATCTTGGCAAAATGACAGGAGGAAGCCTGGGTCGGTGTGTTGTTTTGTTTTGGTTTTTTTTTGTTGAGGAAATATAGAGGGCCTTTGGGGGAGGTAGACATGAGAGAACTTTCTAGTGTAAAAGCTCTGGGAGGTATTGCTTGGTACAAGTGCCAGAAAGAACTATGTCGAGGTGGGGAAGGGGTGAAAAGTCTGTGGAAGAGTGATCCCAAGAAGGAGCTGAGATAAAGGGCCTAGAGGCAGAGCAAGGTATGTAGCCCTCCTGTAAGGAATCTGAGGGAGTAAACCTTAGTTGCTTACTACTGGGGGCCAGAGTTCAGGGAGGGCCTGGTTTCACCTAGTGGATATTGAGAAAGGTGGTATGAAAGTCCCTTGGTGTAAAGATCATTGAAGATCTGGCATAAGATCATTGGACTACTGTTCTGTGTGGATTTTACCCTACCCAAGAAAGTCTGGGACTGAATATGACCTGTTGAAGAGCTGAAATGAAATGAAAAGAAACAGACTGCTGGAGTGCCTCTTAGTAGGGGGTGCTGGAGGAGGTGTCTACTGTGCCATGTCCACCCAACAAGAGGTATGCTAGTTGGTGAGTCACTCTTCTACACTATCTCTTTACTCAAATATCTTTTCTTTTATGATTTCATAAAACAATCTAGTGCTGCCCACACGTTGTAGTCTAAGTAATCCTCCATGCTTGGAGAAATCGTCCCTAGTTTCCTCTGACATTTCTAACTCTGCCCTGCTTATCTTGTGAAAATAGTGAGAATTCACCATCTAATGAAAAGCGTAATCATCACTTATCCCTGAAATTAACAGCTTTAAAAAAAGAAAAAGCTGGCCCAGTTCCTTTTATTAGGAAATATGACCTTACTACAAATACAATATGAAACATATAAAAGGTTATGGGAAGAGATCTTCTGCATACACTTAGCTGTGCTAGGGGTGGGCCCAGGTGGCAAAATTCAGATCTGAGTTCAGGCTATTTTCAAATTCCACCCATAACGTGTAGTGTATTCAGATTTGCAGTGTTGCAAATGATGATAGATACATTAGTCAGAGAACTTGGCCCTGAGACTGGATTTTGAAAAGTCCCTAAAACTGGGAGGTTTGGATATGGGTCAGGCCCATCTTTAAGTAAAAAAGTCCATATAAACACCTATAGGTAGCTACCTAACTTGACCTTGATAGCACTGACAAAATGTCTGAGTATGTAATTTTATTTAGCACTAGATTTAATACTTTCCTAAATAACTCTGAAGTGAATCCATTAAAACCAATGGTTGTGCCTGGCCAGAAACCAATTATTGTTTTTCATGAATAACTGCTCATCTGTCACTTGGAGCTGTTTCTTAAATGTAACCTGACTTAGAAATACTTCTAAAGGAAAGGTGAATTTCTGCCTTTAAAAAGTGGTTCTTTACTCTGATCCAAAGAGTACAGCTGGGCATGGACACGAGACTGACTTCAGTACCTGGCTCACCAGTATCTTGGAATATCTCTCAAACTAAATTACAGATCATGTGCTGACAATAAACCAAAGGGAGTGGAAGGACCTATAGCTGTCTCTTACAGAGAAGAATGGGCACTTGGCTTAGCTTTACATGTTGTGGTTAGCTCACAGTCCCCTTGCTAGTATAAAAATGCAGCTGCAAAAAGCAGATCTTGTGATCTGACTTAATTACAGCTACCTTATTTTTCATGCCTTTCTATAAGGTACCTACCTTAGAAAATGTCCCTCTCCTCCCCCCATTGATTGCCTGTTCTTTTAGATAATATGTGGTACTGCTTGCTTGGAGCTGGAGTAATGATCAGAAAATCTGTAACTTCTGCCATTCCTGTTGATGAGATCTTGATGGTGGCCGTAGTCAATCCTATATGATGTACTATTTCAGAGCATATAGTTAGCTTTACACTTTAGTCCACCAAAAACAAAGCTCACCAAGATTCTCCATATCTATGTGGCAATCTGTAAATCGTGGCTTGTTTGGTTTTTAAATCTGAATGTTTCTGGCAGCTCTCAAACTAGTGCACGCTTTCTCTCCAACTTTCTCTCTGTTGAACTGTCCTTTGTAGTTATCTAGATAAATTAACAGCTTTGAGTCTAGAACCTGTAACAGCTAAACTGTCAATAGAAGAGTCCCACAAAAATTCCCTGGTCAAATCAGCAAAGGGCATATTTTAAAACTTCAAAACTCTGCACGTTCAAAAAGGAGGAAACAAACTTGGTAATCCAGATTCAACACTACTATTTTTCTCTCCACAGGTCCAGTCTATGTTCTACAATAGCTACTAGATCTAGTGGCAAATCTGGAAAATCCACTTTCATTCACTTCTTCAGCATCCCTTCCTTCTCCAATTAAATCTTTTATTTTCCATTACTATGAGGACGTAGTAACATCAACCAAAGAATCTGCACAAAAATCAGTTTTCCCAAGGGTCTACTGCGGGAATTGTTTTAATTTGATTCTTTCCTCCCACTGGAGGAGGATTTAGTCGCATTGGGTACCATTTAGTAATATTACCCCAAAAAAAGTCAAGACATCCCCATCCCTAATATTTTACAGCCTGACCCAGAGACTCCTAAATATTTAAGTAATCTGTGTAGTCCAAAGAATAAGTATAGTCTTATTTTTATGAGGGTCTCAGCTGTCAATCTATTTTAATTTCCAACAGCTATAATCTTCCCTCCACTATTTGAGGCTCCCTTGCTGTCCCACCCATAATCTGCTTTCCTGGATTCACTGAAACCATCTTTCTGCTTTCTTAATCTAACATGGATCCCCCTAAAACAAAATCGTGTCATCTCACATATTCCAAGCAATCTCTACCTTCCTTTACTCACCTGAAGCAGAGTCTCTGACTTTCAAATTTCTTACTTGTCTTCCATGTTCCAGATGACCTCCAACTTTAAAAGAATTAATGTTCAGTTTTGGTCTTGAAGGTACTTAATTCTTTCCCAATATCCAGCACAATGGCTTGTGAATGCAACTGAATATCAAGAAAAACAAATCTATAGTGTCTCTTTTAAGGTGAAATGTTGATTGCTCAAAATGTTCATAAAATATTGTATTCACCAAAAGACATGGCATGATGAGCAACAGAATAAAACTCAAACTCAGTAAAAATTATCTTTTCCTGCTGAGTGACTTGCAGCTATAATTTATATTACTTTAGCACTATTGAATTTTTAAACCCTTGCTCAGAGTCTTTGAATAATCAATCCTGTATCATAATTATGCTGGATCACAAGTTTCAGCTTCAATATAGACAACTAAAAGGAGATCTGGGGAGTTGTACTTGTGGTTTTTTTGTTTGTTTGTTTTTATTCGAGGAACACTGAACTTCCATTTAAAATAGTGTCTTCACCCTGTTTCTAATCGGCTAGCCCTATCCACTTTAGTGGTTGCTTTAAATAAAATGCCCCCAGTTTAAATGCAGTCTGTCCAATTTGCCTGCTTATTTATGAAATGATAAATTACTAAAATGCAATTAATCATCATAGGAAAGGGACAACACATTTGGACTACAATTTTATGTTTTATGCACACTATATCTGGATGGCTACCAAGGATAATGCTACACAACTGCAATATCAGTAGATTGTATAGTTATAGCTAAACTACCCAGACTATGGAACAGTTTAAGCTGTGCTCTTCTCCCACTTAGATGAGACTCCTTTATTAAGGGATATCCCCAAAGGAGCCACCAATTCAAGATTCCCTGGCCTACACGGGGCTATGTTACCGAGAAACAAGGTGGCCAAGGGCTCTAGAGCCAGCAGTGTGTGTCTGTGAGAACAGCTCTGGCATGTTACAGCTGCACCAGGATCAACAGCATGTCAGGGCAGAACTGCTGTTTTGTTCTGGGAATGAGAGAATTGTTAACAGCTATTTTGCTCTAACTTTCTTACAAGGGTTTTATTTCCTAATTGTCCCAACTTCTCCACTTCACTTTTCTTGCCAAAGACAGACTTTAAAAAGGAGTTGAGTCTTTTCTAAAGGTTGGTGTCATTGATTGCAAATTCTGCCTCACCTATTTATGACGCTATTATCTACTACTTGTATAAGTGCTCTTTTATCTTACTGGGTTAGCCTAACATGTTTTTCTTTTGATGCCAGGGATCTATTCCCTGCCAACTATGATGGACTCTCCATGTTCTTGTTTGGTTGCTAATATGCTCTTCCATTTCCAGTAAAGCGTCCCTCTCCAGTTCACCACCTCAGTCTAAGTTGTCCCTCATGAAGCCAATGCCACTTTTTGTTCCCTGAATTTTTTCACTGGAAGTATAGTTTAATTACTCTAGCTTTTAGCAAGCTAGCAGGTGTTCTTTCACACTGATGGATTCTAATAATTCTTCCTGTTGCACTTTGTTAGATAGAATTATTACGTTTTCAAAATCAGCTTTTTTAAAATGTAATTGAATCTATATCTTACAGTGTTAAAGTCGTTTTGTAGGCATGGTACTGTACCAGGCTTCTCTAGTATCCTGATCTTTATCAGTAAGAAGTAAATGCAGAATGACTTCTCTGCTTTTGGTTCATACTTATTCTCTGCATAAATCAGGAATCCTGGTAATTCCTTGCCCTACCAACCTTGACTATAATTATCTGCCATAAACATGGTATCTTGAAGCTTCAAGTATCTGGGAAGCTGGGCCAGGAATCTCTCTCCTCCATGTCCTAGTGATTTGTAGCAAATGCCCACTATAATTTACTCTTTGGCTTTCATTCTTTAGTGTTCTTACCCAAAGAAACTAACCACCACGCATTTCATTGTCAAACTCTCATTGGCAGTGTGCAGTAGATAATTTTTTTTAACGAATACTGATCTCTTTTTGTCTCAGACTGGGCTTTATATTGACATTCCAGTTAAGAAATCAGTATGCCTTTAAAGTCACAATTTCCTTTTTATCTCTTTTAGTTCTCCTTGCTTCCCATATGCCTTCTATTTTATATAGAAACTCTTCTTGGTTATACAGTACTATTCTTATTCTTCTGTTGAAGGGTACAGTTTACCAGGACGCAAAGGCCCTGGGGGGCCCAGCCCAGACTGTAACTCGCGTTACCATGAGGAAAACATTTTTCATGGCTCATGAAATTGTATGTATGGAATGAAGGACTGTGGTATGTGTGTGGGAGAGGGCCTGTGTTACAAGTTTGTACTGGGCCCGAAAAAATTATGCTTGAGTACTGTCCAGACTACTGTACTGTACTCCTTTCAGGAGTCAGATTTGTTTTGTGTACCAACCAAGTTTCAGCTCACATAATTACTTTCTTACATAATCCGATTTAAAAATACAAAAGTGTCACAACACACTATTACTGAAAAATTGCTTACTTTCTCATTTTTACCATGTAGTAGCAGGCATCCTTGAGGCTCAAGAGAACACGGGTACGCACTCCAGAGGTTAAAAAAATTTTGCTCAGTTGTTTTTATGGTAGCCGTGACTATGGCTGAAGAGACCCACGCAAGAGTGATAATCTCTGCTGCATTTCAAGGTGGTGTTTTGACCCTTTGGACTCTGCTTTCTGTGACATCTTTTCCCCTGTGCTAAACTAGATTACTACTTCTCGTAGCTTTGGATTCCTTTATTGAGCTCTTGTTTCCAAAGGTTGCAGTGTTGTCTGTGATTTCCCGGTTATCCATGCCCACTTCTTTGAGGTCTCGCTTGCGCACATCCTTGAAGTGCAATTTTTGAGCATCCTTTAGATTTTTCATTTACCATATAATTATAAAATAAATAAACTGGAATGTAAATATTGTACTTACATTTCAGCGTACATAGAACAGTATAAACAAGTCATTGTTTGTATGAAATTTTATTTCTTACTGACTTTGCTAGTACTTTTTATGTAGCTTGCTGTAAAACTAGGCAAATATCTAGATGAGCTGAAGTATCCCCTGGCAGACCTCTGTGCCTGAGGACCTGGCAGACCTGACAGAGGACCAGAGACCACTGTGCCAGAGGTCAAAAATTGCATTTCAAGGAACCTGGCAGACCTCTGTGTCAGAGCCACTGCTCTAGACAAATGATTTAGAAATGTTGGACTCAGCATGCTCACATTCCATTCCCTTCCTTAGATCCTGCTTCAACAGCCATGCAGTAGAAGTGTCAGATCTAATGGTCTGGCATAGGCAGAGAATACTTACTCACTTCTCATGGAAGAGAGAGAGGTGGATAACCATGTTAATTTGGAAAATAAAATAACATGCTGAAGGCTATGTTGCTCCTGCTGATAAACGATATGGCAATATTTCTATATTTGGTGCACAGTTGATAACTTCCAATCACTGCTGAGCAAAAAATGCTGAATCAATCAAATATTCCATGTAAATGTATCTGAATTTTTAAATGGACTTCAACTGGCCATGTTAATTTCCCCTTTTGTGTTTGCTTTCCAGAACCCCTGGAGTGACCTGCATCTTATTGTCAAAATTGGTCATGAAAAGGAGATATCAAAGTTGAATATGCAAATATGGTATGTGCAGAAGCCAGACTTCAATTGTGCACGTACACATTTATTCCAGAAAATATGCTTGTATGCTCATTCTATCAGGAAACAGAAGACACAAGAGCCATAGTGCCTTTGAACAAAATGCCTGTGAAGATCTGGCCGGATGTGACTATCCGACTAAGCACAGTTAAGTAATGCAGCTTGACCCTGGAATAGTTGTGAATAATCCATACAGTAAAAAAAATGAAAATATACTTGAATAATAAACTGAGGGAAGCATGAGCTGCTTGCTTCTCCCCCTACAACAATCAAATACACTTAAGCACAAGATCAAATTGTCTGGAACAGACTGTTTACTGCTAGCAACTGGGCTATCCAGCTCATCTGTACTCACCTTGAACCACTAAAAGCATAGCTACTTGTAGGACCTAGTGCCCATAATCCCATTTCTGTCATTCTCCTCCCATCATGCTCACATTTTTTAATACAGATGAGCAGACACAGGCAGGAGGATGAGCAGCTGGCAATAACTGGTCTAGATAATGAGTGTAGGGGTTGCATGCACTGTATATCTGAGGTCTTCAGGGCCTGCTGTGTGTCATGGTAACTCACCTTGTTGGGGAGTTTATTGGGAATGACACTACAGTTTTAGGATGCAGAACCATTCTATTCTACTCTACCCCTCTTTTCACCTTAACTTTCATGCAGATTTCTTTTCATGATGAAACCAGCTATGTTCTTCTCACCATGCATGAGGAATTAATGACCGCATTGGCATGCTTATGCAGTGTTGTGATTCTTAGAACACCACTGCATATATTATTAATCCTTACACTAGTGACAAGACTCTAACTTTACTGCATGTGGTGATCTCGCCCCTTCCTGGCACGTCCTTGATTTCCTCTCTTCTAGCCACACACAAATTTGACTACTCATCTATCACTTATCAAACCATCCTAGATTTCCTCTGAGGCAGATGCTATCTGCTCCTGACAATGATATGTCTTGTGGGTTCACAACAGATTCTAGAGGTGGCTTCCTTCATGTCCTTGTCTAGTCTCTGTTTCTGCCTCTGCATGAACTCCAACTGTGCTATGATTGCATCCAGTCACTTTATTTAGCCTGTTTTTTTTTTTTTTTAAATGTCTGGGTCACAGACTCCCTGCCTCCCAGACATGACTGGTCATTAGGGTGACCAGCTGTCCTGTTTTTTATAGGGACAGTCCTGATGTTTGGGACTTTTTCTTATATAAGCACTTATTACCCTCCACATCCTATCCCAATTTTTCACACTTGCTATCAGGTCACCCTCCTGGTCATGGTTCCTAATTCTGTGTCTCAAGTACATTGCCAGATGCAGACCCCATATCTCTCACATCTTGGGCAGTAGGACCGCCACAGTTTTGGTGCCTAGACCCTGGCCTCCGCCTTCCTAAGCTACCCACTTATTTAGATATATTCTTTCCCCCCAAGAGTCCACCTGGCTATGGGAGCCCTGGCTTTTTAGTTACCTTTGGGGACAATGTATCAGTAAAGCAAGGAATAACAAACAGCAAAAATTCTTACATGGTTAATTCTCTTGTCTATACTCTTGAAAAAGCACAAACTCCTGAATGCAATTCCCCTTAGTTCAATATCACATCCCTGGGTTTGGGCACATCCTTAAGGGATGCAATGTTCCTCCTATCTCCAGACTAGTCGTCTGTTTCTGGAAATGAAATGGCTCCCTTATGTTAGCGTATTTCTGAAAACTTTCTTATCCCTGTGCTTCCAATGGGCATTTCCTAAGCTCCCACCCCACCCACAGGCTTCTAGGCAGAAAGTCATGCACATTCAATAACTGCTGGTAGCAAGTCCATTGTTTAACTAGTATAGGATCATGTGATGTGGATGACCTTTGATTGCTCTGGCATGGCTTCCAAGACACAGTTTCTCCAGTAGGTATCTAATACCAAATAAATGCTCAAAACCACACTCAAGATTACATTCAACTTGTAGGTTCAAATATAACAAGTCATTCACAGATCCAAAATGGAATTAATAAATTGGTATATTCGCCCCAATCTGTTAGCTTCCATCTTGTAAGAAAACACCCACTTTGTGTGGGAAGGTGCAAGAGGGCAAAATAAAGAAAGCATCGGAACACATTACCTCTAGTGAGTGCCCAAATTCAACACAATTTTCTGAATTAGTGATGTTGGCTTGGACCCTTATGATGGATAATATATATGTGTGCCAAGATAATATATATTGTCTTCACAGTGGCTTCATATCTGACATAGACTGAATAACGAATGAACAACTGCTAAGTATATCATTCAAACTTGATACGTTCTTCAGTTCAGCCAGGGTTGTGATGGTAGGAGGCAGAACAGTGAGACAAAAATGCTTTTTTCATTGAACCTATGTGAAGTAGCACCCTTCTCTTTCATAACCCCTAGCTAGGGGTTAGAGATTTAAATGGCCAAACCCTCTAATCTATACAGGATGAATCTGAAAGTAGAATCATGGGGCCCAGCCCCCAAGTTATTTTGTGGAAGTTGGCACATTGCATAAGCTCCTCTTGCTTGGGCACAATCTACAGAGGAAATACATATTTAAAATGCTTAGAGATCAATCCAGAATCCCCGGAAGTCAATGGGACTCTCTCTTTTAATTTAACATAAGGCATGCTCACCTCCCATTAATCACTTTTCCTTAACTATAAAGAGTGTTCATTTCATCAGTCATCTCTGTAGAATACTGCACTTCAGTGAAATCCTGTCTTAACTTTCTCTCTTCCAAAGACTAAATTCTTAACTCTTGGAAAAGATCAAGAAGCCTCAAAATTACTGTGATAATGTAGTTTCTTATGAGTGCTTTGCTATTTATATAGCATCTTAGCATATATAATTTTGGAATTCTGAATGATAAATGATGGGATATGAATTCCTCATATTATAAGGAATGTAATATTGTACACATAGTATGCCACTGTAAAGAGATTTTTCCCTGGATTTCAGCAGTCTCAACTTTGACTTGTGACCTTGTTATCATAATAATTTGAGTATTTATCTGTTCCTCAAATGAGTACTTCCTCTAGGACTGTGTACGGCAACTAAATTTACTAGCATAAAAAGTTATTAAATTTCCTCTAACTTGCATTTGATATATTATGTGCTGGAAGGTGTGTTTTGCTTTTATTTTTATTGTTAAACACTGCCTGTGTTTTTGGTGTAAGTGCAGTACTACTGCAGTTACTAAGATCTGGTCTACACACACCTTCTGGATTCAGCAGCAGTCGACAGAAGATACGCAAGTGACATAAAAAACTTGTGTATCTCCCATCGACTTCACTGCGTCTGTTCCGTGCACTGTCCACATTGCTGCGCCACTGACGGAGGTGGTTTTCTTCTGTTGATTTCTGGATTGACTGAGCGGGTCTATACAGACCGCTCAGTCGATCCAGAGACATTGATCTGACGGCAGCAAATTTCCCGCCATCAGTATAGACATAGCCTAAAATATTTTCATCAGATTCTAGTTAGTTACATTTGATATTGTAAAAATGCCAGTAGATAAATATTAAGATTCCATTATCTGCAACTGCTTGTTTGGAAAGTCATACTGAACTAAGTAAGTGTTCCACTGTATTTTTTTTTAAAGTTCAGGTATTTATAACTTACACTTTCATGCAACACTAGTGCATGCAGTAAACAAACTGAAAGCTGAAAATAAGGTATATAAATTGATATGGCAATATGAAAGCCACAAAAAACACAAAATTCTACACGTTTGTTATTACTTGTGTTACATCTACCATACAATTGCCAACAAGACTTAATATTTTAAATATGTAGCTACTTGCAGAAAGTTCTCATTTTGAACTAAACTATCAGTAAAAATCATGATTTGAAATATGCTGGAAATGAGTATTTTCAAAATACATGTCCTGGTCCTCCACACAAGAAAGTGGTTGCTAATATCAATATGCATTAGCAATGGAATTGTGCTATACTTAGATGTGGTTGAACCACATCTATGGGTTTAGCCATTAAAGAGCATTTTAAAAAAAAGGAAAAAGAAAAAAAAAACTAGGTTAAAAGGGAATATGTCCTGTTCAGCTAAAACATTCAAGTATATTTATAATTACTATGAAATTGTTCAAAATAGACTGCTAATTACATATTAATATCTAGTAGAAAATAAACATACCATACAGAAAGTGTTACATGTTTCTTTATTGCTCAGAAAGACTTTAAAAATGTTGATTACACATCAAGAAATTAGATTTTAATAAAATTAACTGGTGGGTTAGAGAAGATAGTATTTTACTCTCCCTGAAGGACTGCACCCCTTTGAGAGGGAAAGGAAACTCTAATCTATCAGCCCAACCTCTTTTTTTAAAATTAGTAATACTCTCCAAAAAGGTAACTATCAAGCAATTACAAATCTCAAAACTCCTGGGCCTAACGCCAATAGAAACTGGATCTATAGTGAATAAATACAGTTAAAGGAATAATATTTTTGAGATTGTTTTCCTTTCAGCAAGACAGTGAAATGGGAAATGCCCAGCTGCCTTAGCTGGAACCAGCTCAAAACTTCATGTGCTTTGATTTCAGTTCTCAAAATAGGGCATAGGACCTCCAAAAAAGATAGTACAGTAGGCTGAATTTAGACTGCACCATTATTCCTGTAGCCCCAACACAAACCCTCTCAATTTAGATAGCATAGGTGGAGGGGAAATGTGACACTTACAAAGCTTTGGTATTTTGTTTGGCAATACATTAGCCATAGCCAATTTACCTCTGTCTTTAGGAACAAAGATGACACCTGCCACAGAGTGGCTTACTCTTGTCTATCTGCTCCTTTCAATGTTGTATTTCTGACATGAGTTAACCTCTTATAAAATCTAACGAGGGGAAGAGAATTTCTCATCTAAGATGTCCACATTGCTGCTCTTGACCTATTTGGAAAATTATGACAAGATGCTCTGTGCATTTGCTTATTGCTGCATAGCTGTGGGAACAAATCACAGAATTTTGAACATCTGTTACATATTTATATGCACATTTTAAAATTACACTTTTAAAAATTTTTACTAATTCCACTTCACTTATTATTTCACCATAGTACTTATAGGCCACAGGTGTTTCCTTTGACTGGATAAAAATTCCAAATTGCATTTTATTTCTGGATACTCTAGTTTGGCTTTTTAAATTAAAAAATATAATTCTATTTTCTTGTTCAATATGTTATCTTAATTGTTAGTGACAGCTGTTAAAATGCTGCTAAAACGCATATAGTTCCTACCACTGGCAAAAGAAATGCTCTTGTGAGCCACAAACAGAAAACGAATGGAGTTTCTGTTGAATTTGTTAAAAACTTGTGAGCATCGTGCACCTGTCCCACAGGAGTGCTTTATTCTTTCAACAGTCATCACTACATACAGTACAATGGAAACAGACACGCAACATTAATTCACAAGACAAATCTTCCAATAGGTATTTTTTCCATGATTTAAAAAAAATACAGGCTGCAACAATCATGAAATCCTGATGCCAGCAACCCTCCACCCCATAACTTCAGGGAACTTCTTTCCCATCTTTATTGTGGGAAAACAAAATGTAATTGCCAACAAAAATTATTTACAGAATAATATATTTATGTGAAAGAAGGGAGTCATTAATGTACAATGTGATTGTCTACTATGCTATTGATACTACCATATTATTGTGGTTTGTGGGGTTACTTAAGCGATTAAATAGAAGTTTTACCTGCCTATGAAATGCAAATTCTAGCCCATGCTTTGTAACTCTGTTTAAACTAATAACTAATCTGTACTCCAAACCAGACTTATGACACTAGGGAAAAAGAATAGAATGTTCCTAATTTTTGTTAAAAGACAGTAGGTTCCTCCTATACTCAAATACATTATGGTTGAATATAGATTGTTGGTGTGGGAATAGCAAAATATGTATTGTTTTCAATAATATAAAAAAAAACCTAATTATGAAATTATGCTATTGAATTGTCATCCCAAAGTCTGGCCTTACAAGTGTGGTATGCTTCTCTATTTATCATTTATCAATAGTTATTCATAAACTTTAGATGGTTGCTTGGATAGAGTAGACAATAACTGAATTAAAAGAGGGGCCCAATGCCTACACAGGCTTATGCACATGCGTATCTCTACTTTTAGGAGTAGTGTTGTGGGTCAACTGACATCAGGAAAATTACTCATGCATGTCTTTGCAGAATAACAGCCCTGAACTGCAAAACAAATGTACATGGGCACATGCTTAAGCACCTTGCTGACTCAGGGCCTTAAAGGGCAGCCAACTCTTCAGCTTTTATTTTCATTAAGAAAATAAAATTAGAATATATTTAATGTCTTAAAATAAACAAAATCAAACTTCTAATATTCCCTGTGAGTGAAATATTAAAATCTGTCACTCATTACTTTTAGTGTTCACTGTCTAAATAAACAAAAAGGTTTTTCTGTGGTTGAAAGATGTGAGGGGGTCACAAAGGTGAAAGGTAGCACTTTACCGCTATTAACTACTTGTCACAACCCTTGTAGAAAGTACAATGAATATTAGTATCCCCATTTCACAGCTGTGAAAAATGAGGCACAAACGTTAAGGCTAACATTTTCAGACCGGTGTACGTAAAGTTAAGCATCAAATCCAAATGTAGGCAACTATATAAGTGGCCTGAATTTGATGTTGATCCTTCCAGAGCTCCAGTTGACGTTCATGGTAGCTGCCAGTGCTCAGTATCTCAGGATTTAGATGCCCCACTTTAGGGAAGGAAACTTGAAAACTTTCGGCCTAATTGACTTAGCAGAGGCTAACATCTCTCTCAACTAGCTAAAGCCCAAATGTGAAATGCAGGAAACTTAAGCTGGGAGGTTCATTTGTTTAGTGTAAATAACTCTCCGTACCCTCAGTTACATAATTTTCCAAGACTGATGTAAATAACTTTCAGCAGTAAAAATGAAGGCTGCAAACTTGCATGTCCTACAGGTAACTAGTCTAAAAGGAGTGACCCTCCCTCTGGATGGGGGACATTTGGGTAAGATGGATGTCACAGTGTGTCACAGCTGGGATTAGTCCTTGGTGCTCTGAGTCCTTTGCTTAGACCATGCAGGATCTCACGCTCTTGATCTTCCCCTTGCAGCCAAGCGCTGGATGTTCAGCATCAGTGGTTCAGGTGCAGGCAGTTTGTGCTGGTTTTAGCAAGCCTGGTGTTAATTTGGCTGGACCCACCCTCTACACCTGTGAAAAGATGTGGGGTCTTCCCGCAGCGATCAAGGGCCTACAGTGCTGGGTTTTCAGGACCCCAGAGGCCAACTCTCTTGAAACCAGGACCGAGGGAGAGGTGTAGGGCGGGCGCACTCTGTGGCAGGCTTTCAACGCTGCTGGCTGGTTTCAAGGCTCTCTGTGCAAAGGACGGAGCTGGAAAGGTAGGGAAGGCTTCTTGGAGGAAGCTGACGTCCCCCAACGGAGGGAGGGCGAAGCTTGGTTGGCTCCCGGACCTGGCGCTGCAACCCGCGCCTGCTGTGGGAAAGCCGGCCTGGCTGCGTGTCGAGCTGGCCCAGCGTCAGCGCGGGGCTAACTTTCAGACTTCCGCGGGGCCGCCTTCCCCTTGCAGCTGGCGCTTTAACCGGGGCGGAGCGGGCCGCGCAGCCCGCGCCGGGACTGCCTTTCCAGCCCGGGCGGCCGCCGCCGCGCGTCCCTCCCCGCACGGAGCCCGGCGGCGGGAGCCTGCCCTGCCCTCCGTTCTCGGGCGGCAGCGGCGCGGCCCTGCCCGCTGGCCGGGCCGCGCTCGGCTCTCGCCGGCCCGCTCGGTGTCTGGGCGAGCGCGCGGCCACCGGCCGGGGCGACGGCGAGTCCTTGCGGCGCTCGCGCCCCCTCCCGCCGCCGCCGCCGCCGCTGCGGGGAGGGCGGGGGAGGGCTCCAGCCGGCGCTCGAGACTGCTGCTGTCAGAGCCGAGAGACACGCTCCGCCTGGGGAACAGGGAGGGCGCTGTACTCCTCCCCCCGCCGCCACTCTGGCCTGCCTCCCTCGCTCCTCCCTTCCTCCCGCTCTCTCCCAGCAGCTCCACACACCAGGAACCCGCGCCAGCGGCGGCAGCCTCCCGTGCGTGAGAAAAACACGGGGCAGCCGAGCCGGGCGCGCGGAGCCGCGCCAGGGGGAGAAGGAAGGGCAAGGCGGAGGGGAAGCGCGGAGCCGGGGCTCGGCGACATAAAAGGGAGGGAAAAGTTTACACCCGTGCCGCTGCCGCCTGCCTCTGCCTCGGTGGCGTCGCTGGGAGTTTCACCTGGAACGACAAGTTTTTGTCAGGGGGGCTCTTTCTCTTTCCAGGCTGCTGGCTCCGTCTCCCCCCGCCCCCAGCAGCGCGTGAGGGTGTGACACCCCTGCACCCCACCCCTCTATGGTGGGAGCTGTCACCAGGAGCGGAGAGGGGCTGAGCGGGGTGGACTTGCCTGTTCCAGAGCCGCAGGCAGCCCCCAGTGGGGCTGGAGCCACGGAGGAGCTGCTGCTGCTGCCGCCGCCGCCGCCGGCGGGGCTTGTGTGAGATTGTTACAGCCCCCTTCTTCCAGGATATAACCAGAACCACCTCGAGCGTTTTCACTCGCATCTTCCTCGTCGTTCCTCCGAATTCTCGCCGTTTCTGCTTGTTGGATGGTTTGCTGGCGCTAGCTGCGTGCCTCGCCGCCTCCAGCCGCCCCACCATGTCCTAGAAAAGGTGAGCACACTCCAATCACTTTGCATAGAGTCCTGGGGGAAAGGGCGGGGGGAGAGCGTTTCTCTATGGGGAAAGCGAAAAAGCGAGGGCCGGATATCTTAGTTTGTAGGGCAGTGTGTTGAGAGGGGAGAACAAGAGAGGTGACACTAATAACTGTGTCTACAGAGCTTTGCAACAGAAACATTGTATGTCCAGGTCCAGAGCGATCCTGTTAAAAATCAGTTAAAACTTAGGGTTCTTTTTTTTTTTTTTAAACCATTTAAAAAAACACAACCACTCATCAGCAACGGTGTCCTCTCTGTGCAGCTTTGCTGGGTCTGGGAGGCTGGCTCATTCCTCGGCCCATGTCTACCTACGGCTGGGTCTCGAAGTGCAGATCAATTTCTTGCAGCACGTTAAAACATGGCAGGCAGGTGACTTTTGCTAAAGGAAAAAAATAATCCTAAAGATAGCTACATTATTGCGTCCATTTGATACAACAATATGTTGTTTCTAAACAATACGTGCCATGGAATATGTAAATTATATTTATCTCTGTTCTTAAACCGATTTATTGCACGATTCGTCTGCAGGTTCCCCCTTTTCCCCAGGATACCTCTAATTGTATGGGATTTACTCGGGGCGTGAAGGAGTTATTCTTGTCTGGGAATTAAATGGAGAGAAATGAGATCAAGGAGGGAGTGTGTGCGGGGGGGAGGCGTCTGTCTGTGTCAGGCTTTATCTAGCGAGAAAGAGGGGATCACTACAGCGTTACCGCTGGTGTCAATCTGGAGAAGGCAGGGGGAACACACATTTTCATTGATTGCGTGTTAGGACCGCCTGTCCCTATTGCTGATTTGAAGCCGAAGGTTAAAGGATGTCTGTATAGAATTACTGAGGCGTGTATCATTTTAAAGTTTAAATAATGTTCTCTTCTTTTAAAAATATTTCTAAACTTTAGAAACAAGCAAAGGAGGAGGGTGAAATTAAATGCTCCGGGCTCCAGACAGCGCCTCGAGTTTTAAAACTGTTTGATTGCCCCCGCTTATCATGAGCCTCACTTGAAAAGGAGATAAGAAAAATCTGTGCGCTGCCTTTGCGAAGACTAAAAATGAAAATAAACCCAGAGGCAAGCGAAGGGCGAGTCCTTGAACCTTAGTGAATTTCTCTCTCCCTCTCAAAGCATTGCTGCATTGATGACCTGCCTGTTCATGCAGTGTTTAAACACAGACATTGAGAGGGAAAGGTGAGAGGCTTGCTGCCCGGCTAAGAGGCGAGGATCAGAGGCACAGGAAGGAAAAGGCTACGTCCTTCCAAATTTGCCCCCTGGCCAGCGTAGCTCTCGGCTCACCTTGGCGCAGGTGGAGTTAACTTCGTCTCCAGGAGGCTGCGGTGGGCGGGTGCCCGGCTCCCTTTTTATAGACCCTAGGTTCTTGTTCTACCTGTTAACAGGGCTGCAAAATAAATAGAGCAGGGGACCCACCCCGCCGCTCTCCAGCCTGCCTTCAGTCCCGGCAGGGGCGGGGAGTGACATGGGCAGGACGGAGCCGCCGCGGGGGGCAGGCGCGCTCGCTCTCCGTCCGAGCCCTGCCGCGGCTCCGCTTGGAGGCGCCCCCTGGTTCTGGCTCCCCTGAAAGGCACTTTTCGGAGTGTCCCTCTCGCCGCGTTTCAGGGGAGCCATCCGAACCCCCTCGGTCGCGTGTGACCAGGCGTGGTGGTCTGGGGGCGGGGTGTCTGTCTGTCTGTCCGTCCGTGTGTGAACGCCTCCTGTGGGTGACAGCGGGCCGCTGTCCTGGCTCCGCTCCGGCGGGGGGACCGGACGCGGGAGGCATGGCTGGGAGGGCTGCCAGTCGCACGGGCAGGGGCGGCTCTGCGCCCCCTTAAGCGGCTCCTGTGGCTTTAAGGCGAGATACATTTTCCAGCCTGTGTCGCAGCAACTTTGTATCGGTCATGTCGCCCGCCTGCTGACTGACAAGAGCGCTCGTCCAATGAGAAACCCGCTTGCGCCCAAGAGCGCGTCTCCTCTCTTCCCCTCCGCCAGTGGGGGCGAGCGGGGGGCGGGACGTTAACTTGAACTTTATCGGAGCATGTGACATGTTTTTAAAAGGACTTGGCACCTTTCCCTCCCCCCGTCCTCTGTCCTGCTCCGTGTCATTGGGCGGCAGAGCGAGCGCCAGGCTGAGAGGGAAGCCAGCGGATCCACCTGCTGGGGGACACTTATTTCTTCTGCTCATGTGAAACCCTCCGCGTTTTCTGGCCTGGATGTTGGGTGTAGGTGGGTTACTGTAATGGGAATGCGGACTGGAGCAACAGGTAGACAGACAGCGCAGGTGTCGGGGGAAGCTTTCTTGGCAGTTCTTGTCCTCTTGCAGCTCAGTGTCATTGTAGCCACTTTGCAAAGGAGGGAGGGCTCTGTGCGTTGTTTTGTTTTTGGAAGGGGTGGATGGCTCGTCAGATGTTCGAGTGGAGCAGGAGATGCTGCATGTTGTTATTTATCATTTTAGTTTGGGCTCTTTGTGTTCAGCATGCTTATGGACGTTTACAAGTGTGTCTCGTACGCCCAAGGGAGATTCCTCTCCAGCCTCTCAAAGTTGTTTTGTTTTGATTTTTTTTAAATTGCATATTAAAAAGCAAATCCACAGCTCAGATTTGTAATTTTTTGCTGTTAGGACTAAGTCAGTAAGTTTCACCGAATTCCAATATAAGATCAGTTGTCTTAAATCTGGATGAAAGTCAAACTGAGTGATTGTATATTAAATGGAATACATGTATGAGCTGTAATAAGTGGTCTCATATATACAGTAAGATAAGCAGTTCGGTTAGCTACATTTTGTGGTTATTTGGTTCCAATTACAAACATTCTCAGTATATTTTTCTTTGCTTTCTCTGGCATCATTTTGTTTTGTAAGGTTAGTCAGAGGACTACCGCCTTCCTTGTATTCAATTATTGGTCTTTTATTCAGAGGTTCTGTACAAATCTGTTGGTGTTCTGTAGGTTAATCATTTCATACCCTGAATTAAATTGTATGTCTCTCAAATTTAACTAATGGTGCCTATAGTTTATAATCCAGTACAGAATGTTTAATTGTCTCATGAAAACATATAGTTTTTATAGTGTGGGCGGAACATGGGAGAAAGAGAACATTAACAGATAAAGCAAGATACT
This sequence comes from Mesoclemmys tuberculata, assembly GCA_007922155.1. NCBI lineage: Eukaryota > Metazoa > Chordata > Testudines > Chelidae > Mesoclemmys > Mesoclemmys tuberculata. Next base: position 14,466,470 of record ML675624.1, on the reverse strand, counting down.
TACAATTTTCCATACTCCATTTACTATGTTGGTAATTCATATTTGTGTAATAAGAGCTTTCTCTAGCTCCGGGATCCTATTCTGAAATCTTAATTCTGAGTTATGCCATCACAGAACGTTGTCTTGAAAATACCCAAGAAGTCATAAATTCATCATTCTGTCACTGTAGGATATGTGAAAGGAGGTGATGGGTATTAAGGGAGGAAAAGCTAAATTAAGCAAATATATCTTTTGATGATTAACACACATGGCAAGGCAAATTAATTTTTCATCTGATTCTTATCTGTTTAATATGACACAGCTCTGCTTTTCAGAGTAAAAGTTCATTTTTAATCCTGTACACAATAGGCAAATTAAAATATTTTGAAAATACCAATTTAAATTAATTTTAAATAGAGATTTTAAAACAATTAAGCAACAAGGACATTGCACCCTCCCACTGGACCGGTCACCCCCCCTCCCCCACGTGCATGCACACACAATTCTATGTAAGGCTCCATATATTAAGATCGATGGAGAAATAAATGTATTCACCACACCACCACCCTCCCCTCCTTCAAGGGGCATATACTGTCTTTGCTTTGCATGTGGAATACCCTTTAGTATTAATGGGAGCTCTTTGAAAGAGTGCGAATGTGAGCCATGTTCTGCCCTTAGTTACACTGTGCAATACTCTTGTTGTGACTGGGATTTCCTGGGAGTAATTGACTGAAGAACATGGTCCTATGTCCTTATCTTTGCTTAGTCCTGTCCTCCTCAGACTGACAGCTGCAGATCGTAAATGCAGTCTGCCTTCATTTGTAAAAGGTTCTCCACTGGCCTGGGACATTCAGGTCTGAGGATGAAACCTGGATCTCCTGAGTAGTGTTGCATCTAGGCCATCAAAGTGGAACACAGATGAATGATAGTCCAAGGAAAATTCAAATAACGGCAAAAAATAAGAAATAGACCATTCTATCTCCAATTTAGTCACACATTTAGATGTTAGAATTAACAAAACTGGATTTAGATCTGCTTTTTTTAGGTCTAGAATCAGATGATCTTCCCAGTACAGGAATTCCAGGTACCCATGTAATTTTCTTTTTATTTGACTGTTGCTGAAAAACAGGTGTTATCCCTGATTATCTAGAGACTCAACAGTAAAAAGACTGCATTTGTGGATATGTTTGGAAGTGACACACTTGGGTCACAAATGTTAATGTTCAAGGACATTTTGGGGGGCTTGGGGAACAGGTATGTTCATAATATAACTATCTTTATAAAATGGCAAATGCAGAAGTATAACTTCTAATACATAAATATAGTTCTCCCCCCCCACCTGTCAGCATTTGTTTTAGCCTCAAGTCTAATTCACTTTATAGAGATTTGTAAAAATAAATGTCTGTACAGCACATAAGATATAGAAATAATGTGCATACATGAAAGTCAGTGGGTTCTTTTCTTTTAACCATTTGCTTTAAAAAACCAAAAAAACCGCCACCAGACTTCTCATCGGCAACCCTAAATAGACTTCTTAGCATTAGTATCCACTGCAATGCTTATTGGTGGCAATAATCAGCACCACCAAGGAACCTATCTGTCACAGAATTCCTGTCTTTATTTATAATTTAGATCTAGCTTGCATCAGGATATATATATATATATATATAAAATCTTTCCAGGCTTTTTACCCTTCCCAAAATGTATTTTCCAAAGAATGAACTTCTTACTATAGCTGCCAGATCAGGGAATTTGCCATTTTAGACTGGTGCAGACTTTTATTTGTTAAACTTTTCAAACCTGTATGCCTAATGTTAGGCACTACAGATGAAATTTACCTCTGTGCAGTGGTGTCTATGCACCACTTAAATTCTGTGGCTTAAATGGGACATAAATGGTGCACAAGTCTTCTGCTGGGCCTCTGCAGAGGATGGAAATTCACTCTAAAGCCATATTTGGCTCTACATAAGTGTCTTCATTTTTTTATCGGTCCATAATTTCATCAATTTTTGTGCAGGACTTATGGTAAGGCACAGATGTCTCCTTTAAACCTCATCCTTGATGGAACTGTCGGCACTGATCAACCTTCCTCGGCGCACACAAATTTCTACCTGTTCTATGACTTCGCTGCAATTGCATTTCAGCACTTTGTGTTGTCCCTTTTCCAAGATTCATGTAGTCGTCTTGGCATTTATTAGACATCCAAGTCGACTACAACAATTTTCGTTGTAGTTTGCTGGGTAGCAAAGAGTATAACCATTAATTCAAATATGCGTTCCAGTTGTACGGTGTCATCTGCATAAGCTAAGGAGCTTAACTCAAGATCACCCAATGTCACGTGTTTCAACTTGTCTGCCATTCTTAATATCACATTTAAGAACATGATGAAAAGAGATGATGATTCCATGCTCCCTTCCTTCTCTTACACCAAATTTTGACTTGAACCGGTTGCTTGCTTTTCAACTGATTCTTATGGCAGAGCAGGAGTCATCACACACAGTTTTATAATTGTAATGATCTTATCTGTAACATCACATGATTTTGCTACTTTCCATAATGCTTCCTTCCAAACAGTATTACTCTCTGGTCTGGAAGCAGCTGATTAATTAAATAGACACCTGAAGTCTGGAGGCAGTAGGGATGAGTTTTTCAAAAAGTGGCAGGTGTAAAGTGGAATGATTTTAAGACAAATAAAGAAATTAGAGTAGGATATGAAATTGGGGTATGGGAGTGGTTGTAATTGAAAATTACGATGGTGGGGACACTGCAGAAGACAAGTATATAAGATGCCAAAGAAAATAATGCAAACATCACCAATATCAGTCCAACCTAGAAGCTGATCACTGATTAGATGGTGGGATATCGTATGCAGGAATGTCACGAGGCTGGCCTTAATGGAGGAACAAGTTATGGATAGGAATCCGTGGTGATGCAGTACTCCTCCCTGTGTCTGCAAAGATGCTTTTAGTTGAAAAAAGAAGAAATTCAGGATCAGGACTATATTTTTAAGCATAAATTCTGCTTTCAAATTCTTTGTTTAGGTTGAACTTTTGTGAAAATTGGGAGAAAGGTGTGTGTTTTGTTACTTTATAAATAAATTAGACAGACATTAAAATTGAATACTGAGTAATCAATATGTTGGTCAAACTAAAAAAAAGATTTGTGTACGTATGCTGTAAGGCTTGTAAGTATTGACGCTTCATTTTGCACATAATTTTTAAAATCACTGAAGTGGTCATTGAACTAATATCTGATTCAATAAAGCCTTTTTCTTATTTGCTAGATTTTATTCAAAATAATGTAGGATTAGATTGTACATTTTATGCACAGCAGTGAGTAAGCAGCTGTGCTAGGTGAGAAGTATTTTGCCTACAGCCTTTTTCAGGGTACAAGTCATTTTCTACCTTGGCTGGCTGGCATAGAGGAGTGTATAGAATCATGGGCCCATTTACTGCCTGTCTCTCTCTGCCCACTCTTTATTCATTTGTTCTCTGGAGGAAGCATCAGCCGCATTTGTGCTCCCCCAACCACCTTGAGGTAAGGTTTAATAGCCCCCTAATGTGGCTGCATAGGCAGGAGGTCATCTGTACAACCTCCTATTTGCCTGCATGGCTATGTTAGGACTAGACAAAATCTAGGCCTTAATCATTATTGCTCTTTTAGAAACAGCATTTATTATATTAGATTATATAGAGAAATACTTTTAACATGTTATGTAGGCTTAGAGTTATTATTACCGTCTCTTTGATGAATTGTAATATATGAAATCATAAGTCTATCATTTATTAATTGATTTTTTTTGTATTTTTTCTAGTTATGGAGACAAAAGGATACTACAGTTACACAGAAGGCTTAGACATGGAGAAACGGTGGGGTCAGGTTTCTCAGTCTGTGGAGTATTCTTCTTTAGGTGCTGGAGAGCGGACTGATGAAAGTAACTACATGGAGATTGTAAATGTAAGCTGTGTTTCTGGTGCTTTTCCAAACAGCAATGCTCAAGGAAACAGCAAAGAAAAACCTGAACTGCTCCCTAGCCTGCAGCAAGATAATAATCAGCCTGGTATTTTAAACTCTGACATCAAGAGTGAGCTGGACTCCAAGGAACTTTCGGCAACTGTAGCTGAGTCCATGGGTTTATACATGGATTCCATACGAGATGCTGATTATTCCTACGATCAGCAAGGGAGCGGAAGTCCTGGAAAAACTTATCAAAATGTTGAGCAACTGGTAAAGTTCTACAAGGAAAATGGCCACTGTGCCTCTCCTTTAAACAATGCAAATAGGCCCTTGAGATCTTTGATATCGGACTCCGGAAGTTCCATGAATGGTGGTGTCATGCGCACTATTGTCAAAAGCCCTATAATGTGTCATGAGAAAAGTCCTTCGGGCTGTAGTCCTCAGAACATGACTTCTTCAGTTTGCAGCCCTGCTGGAATTAACTGTGTATCTTCAACTACTTCTACTAATTTTGTAAATTTTCCAGTCCACAGCCCAGTCAGCCAGGGAACTCCTTTGTCATGCTCACCTAACATTGAAAATCGAGGCTCCAGGTTGCACAGTCCTGCACATGTTAATAATGTGGGATCTCCTCTTTCTAGTCCTATAAGTAGCATGAAATCACCAATTTCAAGCCCTCCAAGTCACTGCAGTGTGAAATCTCCAGTCTCAAGTCCTAATAATATCACTATGAGATCCTCTGTGTCCAGTCCCGCAAATATGAACTCAAGGTGCTCGATTGCCAGCCCTTCCAATACAAATAATAGGTCCAGTCTTTCTAGTCCAGCTGTTAGCACTGTGGGATCATCTATCTGTAGCCCAGTAAACAATGCCCTAGGGTTCCCTGCTTCTGGCACATCCGCTGGACCTAGCACAGGCCAAGATACTATTCCTCATCCAGAAACAAAAGACAAAGGTGCTCAAGAAATCACATTTCCTAAAATGGAGGAAATGGAGAATGCCATCTCAAACAATTGTGTAGCTGGTCAGATGAATCTTGTTCAGTTCATAAAACCCGACCCAGATGGAGCATTCAGTAACTCATGTATTGGAGAAAACAGTAAAATCAACTCTGATTCCCCATTTTCAGTACCAGTAAAACAGGAATCAGCTAAACATTCTTGTTCTGGTGCCTCTTTTAAAGGGAATCAAGCAGTAAATCCATTTCCATTTATGGATGGTTCATATTTTTCTTTTATGGATGACAAAGACTATTACTCTCTTTCTGGGATTTTAGGACCACCTATTTCATCATTTGATGGCAGTTGTGAAGGTAGTGGGTTTCCAAATCCAGGTCTGCCTGTGGGTATTAAACAGGAGTCTGATGATGGCAGCTATTATCAAGAGAACAATATGCCGTCCTCTGCTGTTGTTGGTGTGAATTCAGGTGGACAATCGTTTCACTACAGGATTGGAGCTCAAGGCACAATATCTTTATCACGACCTGTTGCTAGAGAGCAAACTTTTCAGCATGTGAGTTCATTTCCTCCAGTCAGTACACTAGTTGATACCTGGAAATCACATACTGACTTATCATCCAGAAGAAATGATGGGTATCCAGTTTTAGAATACATTCCAGAAAATGTGTCAAGGTGAGCAAACGGAAATAATTGTTTTTCATACTATATAAACAATGTCTAAATATGACTAACTTTTATTACAGCATGCACAATTTAGGCTTGATATTTCCTTTTTAATTTCTAAAGCTTCATCCTATTTCTTTTTAGATGCATTTCAATGTCTATTAGATTTTAGTCAGTTTCTCCTAGCTTTTTTATTCAGGTTTTAATAAAAACAACCTGCATGTTTCATATTTAAATACAGAATATTATATTGTCATTAGATGTGGTAGTACTGCTTTAGTATGTATATGAGCTTCTGCTTTGGCAAGTATTTGTTTTTAATAATGGAGCTTATTGCCAGTACACTCGTGCCGAATACTGGATATTATTTCTTAATTGTTCTAATGCTTTGTACATGTTGATGAAATATTGAGGTGAAGGTGAGCAGGAAATAAAAAATGGAAATGATACATTAGGGACTCAGAAAAGTAAGTTTTTGTGTTTATGAACTTGCATCCATTTTTAATTGACTAAATTTAAAAATCAAGCGCGAGGGCCTGTGGTAGACATGTTGTCTTTGAATGGTAATTGTAGGAATGTTGTGGTTTATACATGTAGAGAAATGCCTCCTAAAATGAGGAGGGCTTTAAAGACTTGACACATTTGCAATCTGATTCCTCGCTTCCGTTTGAAGTGAACTATGCTAATATCATTTTGTATTAATTACTCTTCTGAATCAGAAGTAGTCATGCTTTATTAACAAATGGAGAATCCAGATCTTTCAGAGAGGAAAGGGTGTGTATTTAGGGCAATAACCTTTAGAATAAGGAAGGTGTAAAAGAAGCCTACAAGAAAATGCAAATAATTGACTTTAGAATTGTCAATAGTAGGCATTTATCATAGTTTTGTTGTACCATCACAACTTAGGAATAATAATACTTTGCACTAATATAATACCTGGGATGTCAGTGGTGTGTTTTTTGTTTTCTGTTTTTTTTTTTTATGGGTATTATGCCTATTGTCCAAGTGGGGACACTGGGAATAGAAATTCTTAGGCCTTCTGTACAAAGGTAACGGTGAGACCTATAATTAAGCACTGGTGCAGTTATGCTAATGATAGTGATGGTGGAAGCTGCGCTGTGAACAGGCCTTAACACAATAAAAATGCTTGTCTAACCTTACGTGTACTACAGCTTGCACAGTTGCTACTGCCAGGAGAGCTGCCCTGGTGGATCCTTTTTGGTGAATCACAAGTCCAGTTTTTGATAGTGTAGATGTAGCCAAAACAACTTTCTGGAAAATTTGTGCAGAGTAGTCAGTGGAAGAGTTGGGGACAGAACTCAGGTTTTCCCACCCCTTTCTTTGATCAGTAGATTCATTACCTTTTTGTGAACGCAACATCTGTCTTTTACTTCATGGGGGGGGTGTGAGATCACAATACACTTTTCTATCATTATACAATTTTTAAAAATCTGAAAAATAAAGAATGTTTTACTTTAAAAAACCACAAGCCCTAGAATAGACTACTTGTGGCTTAAAGAAGGATGGAAATCTGTCCATGTGAAGACTATGGAGCAAAAGATAGCATTAAAGAAATATTAACATTTTCCTACCCATGCCTAATAAATGTGTAAAGAAACACCTGGCTAGTCATTCTTCACCACCCTCTCATTTTCCAAGCCATATTTCACTTTTGCTTTGCCTATCCCAATTGTATTCCAGAAAGCATATATTCTGTTTGCATACTACACACTTTTTTTGGTATCTGTTTTAATTTGAAAAGTATATAGTCCACCCCTAATACAAAACTCAGGTATATTGCAGTTGGGCACAGTTAAGTTTAAGCTATATTTTTCTGTATCTTGGAGGAATAAAGTTCACTAGAGGACTAGCGAAATATTTAAAGGAAAAAAACCCTCACATTGAGGTCATTACTTGGTCAAATAGTTCTATTGACCTCTTTGAAAGTAATTGCATGAATAGGTCCTACTCATCATGAGTAAGGGTTGCAAATGCTCATACATTACAATGACTTTTTTGTATGTTTCACTTTGGCATATACATTTACTGGTAAGAGCATATTCACCAACAATTAAAGGCCTAAACTGCTCTGTAGAGATATGACGTTTAATCATTTCTTACCAGTCTTGTAGAAACAGCGTCTTACGATCTGCTAGTCAAGGACAGTTGTACCTACTTATTTGTGTCTCTGTTTAGATCAATAGATAAATAATTAGTGCGATCAGACTGGAATCTGACCTTTTGATGCATAGTACTTGATGCATCTTTGGTGTGAATGTAGTGTTGTCCTTACTATGTATGACCCAGATCCTGAACTTTATAACACGTATATACAGTGCTGTACCTGTGCGGATCACCAGTGAAGATGTGGGCTTTGCGTGGGTATAGCAGTCCACCCATCCATTGTATACTTCAGATTGGGGGCATATATTGTCATTTTCACAGCATAACCCTATTGTGGTGTTAAAACAATAACACTACTATTAAGCTGCTTGAAGTGTGTATCTATGCTTACAACTACAATCAGGGTTCCATCATAAGCCTTATTTACAAACCCCATTTCTATAATCTTTAAGGGAAACAAACTGGCCTAAAAAAAAAAAGATGCTTTTGGGTAGAGAGAGTTTTATTTTTGTATAAAGTTTGAAAAAAATTACCAGTCATTTTCACATTATAGATCAGTAATTTCACAATTCATTTTGAAAGTAGAGTAAATTCTTTTGAATATCTTTTTAAATGCCTTGTGTGTTTTTTAAATTTAAATGTATCATAGTTTTCTTAGTGTCTTGTTACTTAGGATTGTTTTTGAAGGAAGAATTCAAAACAAAAACTTTTTGTTTGTTTGCTTATGACCGGTTGCGTATGTTGCTGTTTCTACAGTATTTCATGGAGATAGGAATCTATTTGCCACAGAGAAATGAATCTCTCGTTAGTGCAGAAAGATCTGTTCAGAAGTGTAAATGCACTGAAGACAAGTGCAGAAAATCTTTGTATGAGATGCCACATATTTTAGGAACTGTTACCTCCATATTAATCACAAAACACAAACTTAACTCTTCCTTGGTACCTGTCCACCCTGTTAATGGGGAAAAACTTAGAGTATTCATCTTCAGCATATACATAATGAACCACATCTTTAGTACCATGCTTGACTTCCTAGTGTACACATCAACCATCCCACTAAATCATGTTGCTGCTTTTACAGCAGCCTACATTCAGTTGACTATTCCTGTACAAGATCAGCATCTCCCCTGTGCCACTTGACTTACACATCAAATACCAATCCAGTCCCCATCACCTTCTTCTGATATAAGCAGAACACCAGATACTGGAAGCTTTCCAGACCTTCAGAAGTCACAGTATTATTCCTTTTAGAAACCATAGTGCTCAGGTTCTTGGAAGCAATGGATGGAAATCCTGAACATTGTATTCCGTCACCTTTCAGCTATATACATCCTGCTACACAAACCATTGTGAACATAGATTAAGATGGTAACAAATGTAGGCTGCATACTACTTTAAGATCCACAGATGAATTGTTAACAGGGTTGAAGGTACCCTGATTTGACAGGGTTTGTGATTGAATCTTCCTGATGTATGTTGTTTTAAGATGCCCTCTAACTGATAGCTGCCTTACAGGGAGAAGGCATAGGATGGCTGGCATGGAGCAGAGTTAAATTTAGGTTTTGAGAATTAATATTGAGGCTATTAATGAGAATTAATATTTTCATTTTCTTTAAAATGACACCTATTAAACTGAGGCTTTCACAAATCAATTGTTCTTGCTAACCAGATCCAATAAACGTTATCCAGATATGGCGATGATGTCCTGTACCAACCATCATCAGAAATATTTCCCTTTTTCTCCTCAGTTACTTTGTCATTGTCTTTCATAATAGTGCTCTCTTTTGATGTGGTGAATAAGGGTTTATTATTCTTAGAACTAGTACGTAATAGGAGGAAGAAAAGTGGTTTTCCCATGCAAAAATACATTTTCTTTTGAATTTTGTTCTTTTGCTAATGTGTGCATAGCATGCCTTTTTTTTCTTTAGAAATTAGGTATATAAAAATGTGTGAGAATCACACGTAATTTTTCATAATGAATGGTGTCTCAAAGAAATGTTAAAGTAAATAGCAATGGTGGGTTTAAAACTAGTCAAGTCTGTTTGGTTGTGTGACTTCATTTGAGAAGTGTACTCAGAATCAAAATAAGGTATTTTTTAAAGTGATTGCTCATCTGAGTCAAAATATGGTTCTAAGACTTATGATCATGCCAGCTATGTAATTTTCAAAAAAAATCAAGGAAACTGTCATGATTGCCTGGAAAAGCAGTTAAGATTGAAAATCAGCTTTCTTGTGTTTCTGCTTGGAGCAGAGGCATTTTCATCAAATGTACCTTTTCCCAGCAACTTACCAGAACACTTCACGTGTGTCTGTCTGTGTGAAGTCATCTTGGTGCAAACAAGCAACCAATATTTCTATATTTATAATAGTAATCTAGATAGTATTAACATTGATATGTACTGGGCCAGTTCATCCCCTTGCATGGTGAAATCCTTTGTGGTGCTCCCCCAACAGCATTCCAGTGAAGAATTGAGATTTGCCCATCCTATCCCCCTCAAAAAACGATTAGGGGTTCCATGGTAGCCATGCTACTAGGAACTAATGGTTGCTGCTTTGGGACCCTCAAGTAGAGTGGAGGGTGGAGGAGGATACTGCAGAAAAGATAATACAGCCTTAGTGAGGCTGGAGATAGACAATGTGTATCCACTCCTATTCCCAACCTGCCCAGTTTCCACTTCCTCTCCCAGTATAGCTCCCAAGTGGAATGTGATCACATCTCTTTCCTGAGCAAGAGTGGGAAGATCTATGTGCAGATGGTTAAGGGAAACAACCCTGGGCCATTGACTTTTAGATTTGTGATTCAGAGGTATTTATTACTTGTTCAGACAAGTACTCATTACATTAATTTGCATTTTTATTTTCCAGTGATGGAGGGACATTTTTGGCCAATACTATTTTTAAGTTGATTTGATTCCCCCTACCCCCCCCACACACCCTTCTTCTTCTTTCCCGGATTTCTGTGGGGAGATCTCTTGTCTTGTTTAAAATAATAAAACTTCTGGTTTTTGCCTTGATTCAGAAAAACTGCAATCCTGAATGGGGATGCTAAATTTCACTGCAGTTAAGAATTTAGCCAAATGCTTGAAGTTAGGCATGTGCTTAACGTTGATGGAAAAACTTTTAATCGGCTTCAGTGAGTTTTCAGTCAAGCCCTGGCTCATTTAAAAAAAACCTGCACAATGTATGATCTTTAAAAATATTAGTTGTTGCTTATATTTTAGAAAGATGTGTATTAAGGTTAGACTTATATATTATCTTCTTGATTTGTAGTATTTGTGGTAACAGCAATAGTTTTATGCTTTAAAACTGTGAAGTGTGTGTCAGAGTAGAGAGACTGGAATATGTAACGTGGCCCCAGTCCTGAAAATCTACTGTCTGCACCCACCGGGGGCTGGTCTGCCTCTGCAGGATACATAACACGTGCACTTTGCATTTGTGCTAAAAAGAAAAACCCATATTGTGCCATCATAGTTGGAGTCGCGTGATCCCGGATTTAAATGGGTAGAGTGCTATTTAAAATCTGATCACATACATTTTGTAAATAAACTTGGTTTTAAGTATTTTGTGGAACAGTCACTTATTAAAATCCTATCTGACACAGAGATAAAGGCCTAGCAAATATATATTTTTTTCAATTTATAATCCAACTTGATTTCTCATTGTTTACTAGAGGACTTCATAGAAAAGTACCAAGCAGCTAAAATATTTCAGAACATTGGGCAGGATTTTTTCCCACCTTAGCTTCCCACAAGTTTTACTATGTAAAATTTCTCAACAAGTAATGATGCTTTCTTAATGTGAAAGTTTAGTTTTAAGCATAGTTTTTGTTTTCTTCCTTATTTTAAATGAGCAATTATCTTTAGCTTATTTATGATTATTTTCTAACAATTTTTGGTGTAGTCTTGCCAAAGCAGTAACAGCTATATATTTTTACTTCCCTCAACAGGAGAGTAAAAGAAAATTACAGAGCCACACGAACATTTGTTTCCTCAATTTTTGGGGGGTAGATAAGGGTGGCGTAAGTTAAGATATTGTTAGTTAAAAGGGAACATTCAAATCAGACATTATTTAAAAAACAACAACTTTTCCAGCTGTAAGGTTTATTTAATGTTAATTTGATATTCCTCTCATGTATCTGGCTGTTGCATTACAGGGTAGCATGTACATTAATTACTTTACTTGAGATGTGTGTGCCTCCAAGGTGGAAATATGGCATCCATTGTTACAGCAATACTGCACAGCAGTGTGTAAAGAGAGGAATCCAAGAGTAACTTAGTTGTACATAATTTACCAGTGGTAGTAATTAAAAGCAGTCTTACTTGAACACTGCGTCATTTGCCTCATTGTTAGCTTACGGTGTTGCAAAAGGCAGTGGAAGGGCATCCCTTGTTCAGTCATCCCCAAAATCCTGCTCCCTCTTGTTGCTGTGGGGCTGCATTGGTTCTGCTGCCATTGGAGCCTTGTGACCTAAGGGGAAAGAGTATGATTTGCTCCATAGGAATGGACTATAGCTAAAGAAGTTCTATTGTTAGAGCCCTGCAAATCCACAGATATCCGCTTTTTATCCGTGGACCATGTTTGTGGATTGCGGATTGGAAGCAGGTACAAATTTTGTATCTACACAGGGCACTACCGATTATCTACAAGACTTCTGGGAAATAGTCATAAATTCATGTAGATAAAAAGTTACAAACTTATTTTCTAACTGTAGTTCTGGCCCAGTTATTTCTTGCAACTGAGGGTATATTAAAACATTTACAAATAATAAGAGCCTGTTTTATCAAAGGATACAGAATGAGTTTGGTTTTGAGTACTTCCTGAAAAATGTATTGTAGGAATGACCATATTGTAAAGAGAATTTTTATCAATTAAAATTTCCTTAATGTCATCTCAGTTATCTCCACTGAAATGGAAATAACCAAGGAAATAGTGGGGTTTAGGTATTTTGGCAAGATACTACTATTGTATTGAGTTGTATTAAAACAGAAGTTCCCAGTCTATAGGTAGGTCACAAGAGTCTAACCTGCAATTGAGTTTTATATCTTTATCTTGAATTCTGAATTAAGCTTCTTCAATTACATTAGAATGTTAACTGTTCACCTACATTGTCTCTCTAATTTAGAATCTGTAAAGAGCTCTGCTACATCTTTTGCTTCAGGAAAAATACTCTAAATTAATTTTTAGGTTTTAGGGAAACAAATTATGGTTAACACTTTTAAAGTATTTTAAAAATACTTTTTCCCCCACTGTCTAATTAAATATAACTTATTTTTGTTCTTCTGATTTGGCATGTTTGAACAAAAACTGCTCAGTTAATGGATGGACTACAAAAGCTTTGGAGAAATCTTTACTCTCCTAGATCCACATCTAAGACTCGTGCTGTGGTCAATGAGAGTTAACTACACATCAAGGTGTAATATGGCCCTAAAGATGAAAGCAAATGTGACTAACTTTTGAATGTTTTGGTCAGTTTTATCTAACATTGCACATGTTTACATTCTGACTTCTAAACAATACTTGGTGGTTTACATACAGAAGCATAACTGGAGACCAATTCAAAAACAATCAAAAAAATTGAAATGGGCACTTCAGCTCTTACCATGCAAGTTCTTTCTCATTACCACTACAAATATCTAAACATTGTGATTCAGGACACCTACCTTTTCTCTCCGCCCTCCCCCCCCCGAGTCACAAGATTTTAAAAAAATAAGTTCCACCTTTTGAAAATCTATCCTTTATGATTTTTGAGAGTTTAGGGAGAAGTCTTCCCCCTCATCAGAGATGTGTGATTACATCAGATTCAAAATGTAACTTAAAATGCATGCTTCCCCTACTTCACTGGTCAGAAGGGAAATCCACTTATTACCTGGTTGCAGGCACCATCTATTTTTCTCTATCCTTCCTTCTAATTATTGTCTCTCCCCCCCCCTTTCTCTTTCTGCTCCGCTCTTCATGTTTCTGGCTGTCCCAAGCATTCACTTCTTCCCATACTTCTCTCCCTTTCCCCTCTCATTTAGTCTCTGGCCACTCACATTCTCCTTCTCTGCCATTCTTATTTCCTATCATAGTCTCAGGCCTGGTCTACACTGCTGTGGTGGTCGATGGGAGATACATAGTGTAGCTTACATATCTCCCATTGACTGACTGACTGTTGCTGTACCATGGTGTCTTCACTGCGCTGCGTCAATGGGAGACGCTGTCCAGTTGATGCAGCCTTACTATTTTTGGGGAGGTGGATTAATCACGTTGACCGGAGAGTGCTTCCAGGATCGATTTGAGTGAGTCTTCACAGCTCACTTAATTGATCCTGCTGCATTGATCCCCAGGGAACCCGCAGTGTAGACATACACTCAGACTCTCTTCTGTTCCTCTTTTTTCCTAAATATTCTCCATCTCCTTTCTGATGCCAAAAGGAGAAACTTTAAAAGAATCCTCAACCATCATTATCAAATCATGAGTTGGTGACATTGCTTTTCCCACAATACTTGTTTTTCCACCCACTCTAACTAGAATATCCATTTGCTCTTGGCTGTCCCATGCCTATATGTCCATACACCTACACAGACCCAACCCGGCTTCCACCCCGCATATCTACCTTCATAGTCTCGCATACCAGCATCAGACCCGCCTTTACTCAGTAACCAGCATGAGTTATAGGCAGGTGGTTTGGTAAAAAGTGCTCTCTACTCCAGGGATTGGGAAATGCTCCATCCTCAAATGATTCTCCCTGTGAAAGTACCAGGGGTTCTTCTATCCCCTTTCCTTACAGATGAGGGGTGGAAATCTAAGGTGGCAGTCTTATGTGCCCCTCTAGGGGGCCAATGTGACTTCTGTCTCAATGGAAATGGGGGTGGGAAGCCGAGTTATTTTCTGCTTTTCCTCACTTCAGAGGCCAGTGGAGGAGACAGAAGGTTTTTAGGAACTGAATTGCATTTGTGGCAGGAAGAGCAAGCAGGAACTTCTATCTGTGCTCGACTTGTACTGTCTGTCCTGCTCTCAGCTGTGTTTGAATCCCAGGCTGAACTTTGAGCAGACAGAGCAGAATACATATTGCAATTCTTCTTTGCTTGGCCTGACTCTGCATTTCAACAGTATACGGATAGGACCTGATCATGCCACTGATAGTCTGTAGACACTAAATTAAAATCAATTGGAACAAATGCTAGAGAATCAAATAGCGCCAAATTCTTTTTTCTCTTACCAAGTCTCTGCTTCTGTAGCCTTGTTGTATGCAGTTCGGTTCTGTTTTTAACTTTTGCAAAAATTTTAATATAATGACCAGACCCTCCTTTCACTATAATGAATGGGAGTTTTGCCATTAATTTGCTTTTGGGCATTCGTATTCCCACTGTTGGGTATAAAATTGCATTCACGAAGTCCTAAGTTTTCACGCTTTTTAATATCTGTGTGGTGTTTGGTCTGGAATTATTAATGTGTTTAGCTTTGATTTAATAAAGAATACATTGCATATTTTATATGGGAATAACCTTTGGTAAGAATTTTATATCTAAACACTTCCAAAATTTTTATACAGACAATAAGGACTGCATAGATAACGTACTTAAGCTTTTATATTTCATTTTACTCCTGGATCAGAATTCTTCCGTTACGTGTTTGCTAGGACAGTATATGGTCTAGCCAGCTATGAATTAAACTACGACTTAAACACTTTTTTCCTGTAATAAGACTCTCTCTCTTTTTGGCTTTTTTTCTGGCTCTTATGAATTTCCATTAGTATTTGAAATCTTAACTCTTTGTGATCCGTGGTTGCATGGCCAAGGCATGTTGGTTTGTTTGTTTTTTGTTTTTACAGGTGAATTATCCAAGGTCAACTTGAATGTCGATTTTTGTTGTCTGACAAGAAAATATGGCTGGCTGTTAATTAGTGTCTGATTTTTATATATTTATTTTAAGATTAAGCTGTTTTGTGCATATGTTGTGCTTCATTGAAAGACAAGATGGTATCTGATTAGACCTGCACTTAAAAATTGTGATTGCACTGAATGATCAGCACATCAGATTGAGGCTGACATGAAAATTGACCACCTACCTCTTTCCTTTTTAAACAGCACCAAGTTAAGATTGCACCTTCTATTGTACTTTGAAAGTAAAGTGTGTCATTATACATATACACTTTTCCTGGAGCGCAATATATGCTACTAGGATAATAAATTATGTATTTACTTTTAAAAAATAATAGATCATCAGGCATGAGATCAGTTTTGTTTTGTAGCTACCGTTTAGACGTGCTGGTCAGTGAATGGACTCAAAATTTTTAAGCATATGTCAGCAACAGAGAGTAACTAATTACATTTGTCCACACTGCGATTTTAGTTTTCCTAGCCTACCAAACAATAGGTTTTTTTCTAGCCTTTTTGCTAATGTTTTCTCAATGACATATTATCCTAACATGATATTGCAGTTATGTAGAACCTGTAAATGCCCTACAGTGCTGTTTCTTTTTTGTCTTTTCATGTGTTGCTGCTGCCTTTTTATGAAGGGTGAGGATGCAGAAAGCACTGAAATTGCCTCCTTTTTTTTTAAAAAAAGGAAAGAAATACTATATTTACCTAAATTTACGAGTGCAATATTTAAATTTATGCCTTGCATAGAAATCACATTTTTGATGTCGTTTTGCTTCTTTTGCCTGTTTTTCTTTAATAAATGTTTAAAAGACTAAATATACTGTGCAATGAGTTAGTTAAATAATAGCACTGTTAAATAATCAGGCAATCTCAGAGGAGTGGAAATAGGATGGAGACACATTAATTCAAAGCAATAGAAATCAAAAGCACTGTCTTTCTGTGCTGAAATCTCAATCTTTTTTTTCCCCTCTGAATTTGTTTAGATTGAGGGATGTTTTTAAAAAAAAAAAAAAAAAAAGTTTCTCATGAAATTTAGAGATTGCATTGTCAAATTCTGAATCCCTGAAATTTGAGCAGTTCACTAGGCAAAGAAGTGGTCTGTTCAGAAGTGTCTTTGTAATCCTGCTTTGTTTCACAATGGCAGATTCAGGCCACAGAGGAAAAGGGATAACAGTTATGTTTAGTTAATATTTGGATAGAGCCAAAAGGTCATATTTTAAAAAACGTGCATTTAAGTAAAGTAAACCTTAAAGTGCTTGCACAAGTCAGAAACTTGTAAACATACATCTGCGTTCTTCATAATCCTCAATTGTATGTGCACGTTGACAGCTCTGCTCCCGTAAACCAGGTCATTTTGAAACTTTGTGTCATAGTCTAAAAGTCTCAGTTTACTCTGGCAACATCTTGCTTTTAAAAATCAATTTTGGTTTGTATACTTAGCTCTTTTATTAACACTGTTATAAATTACAGAGTGATAAAGGGAGTATTTTAAGATTAAGCTGTATTCCTAGTTCAAGGACAACTGGTAATCTAATTTGAAAAAACATCACAATTGAAGCTGGAAAATAAAATTGGCTTCCTTTTGTGGCTTCCTGGTAAACACCATCAAATGGGGGAAGAGGACATTGCATTTGATAGTGCATCATGGTGGTAATCTTTTAGCTCAGGAGACTAAGGTTGTCCAAAAGGGGATTTTAGCATTACAAGTGCTGTCTACAGAAAAACCATCACATTACAGGCCGCAGGTTTGGGGGTGTGTGTGTGTGGTGTTTTTTTTTTTGTTTTTTTTTTTTTTTGAGGAATAATTGCAGAGTAAGATTAAATGGGAAATTGTTCATGTATAATAGTGGTAGAACCGCTGAAAATCAATTCCCTTACTCTGACAATATCCAGAATTGTACTACGCAGAAAAGTGAGGAATGGTGTAACTTGTTTGTTTACGTTCTGTACATGTTTGTCTATGTAATACATCCATGAGTCCTATTATTCTTAAACTGAGGATAGGGAGAGCCAGCTCAGGGATTTTGCCCCTCTTGCACACCTGCCCTTCTCCAGGGAAGCTTCATGCAATCAAATACGGAGGGAATTTTCTTGGGAGAAGGGAGCTGGAGTTCCCTGACTAAACACTTCCCTGCACATAAACTGTGTCGGGAAGGTGTAGCAGCAACTGGAGGCCTCTGGTCAGGGGCTGAGATGCCAGTAGAGACCACAGCGCTGCTCCATTGATGCTTTGCAGCCCTGGGGGAAATTCCATTCCCTAGGTCCCCTGGGGACCTCTTCAGTTTATAGTGTGTTTGTTCAGGTGTGCTGGGGAGAGGGTTGCACCTTGGTTCAAATTTTTTTTAGCACTAAGGCTTATTTAAGTTAATAATTAAAAACAAATATTGGTCAATAAACATTCTTTAAGGATATGGTTAACAAAAAACTTACTTAACATGACTAACCTGTCAACGCTTTAAACCCGGCCTTTATCATAGACCAACATAGTGTAAAATGTGAGGTAAAACCACATTTCAACAGGATTAGCTAAGTAAACCCTGTACAATTTAACCATCAGATTCCTTTAAATACACTGTGGAATAACTGAATAATTTAAATAAATTCAATTACAATTTCTTAAATCCTTATTTGAATTTGTGCAAAATAGCTGGAAGATGAACAAAGTATGCGTGTGTGGAGGGGGGCAGGGGGTGTCTGAAGGGGAGGTCCAACATGTCAGTTTCTATTAAGTATATGGAAGTAAATATTGGATACAACCCAAAATTTTATTACTACTGCCAGCGAACTCTTTAAAAAAAAAATTGCAATGAAATAATGTATTTGATTTGCCCTTGTTTTGTAACTAATCTTTTCATTTTTTGAGACTGTTTGGAATTTGCATTTTAAATAATTGACATTGACACAGATTAGACACCACAATTTTTGAATGATTAAATATGAGATGATGACAGTGTCAGTCTGCAAAAGCAGATAATATAAAGTGCTGTTATTCATTTCAAAATAAACTTTTGGTGGCGGCAGGAAGAAGGGAGGGGCACTCTGTCACATTTTAAGGCTGTTTTGGATAGAATTCTGATTTTATTCAAAAAGAAATAAGTTATATGGTGAAAAGAATGATTAACTATTTTTCTTATATTGCTCGTAAAGTGGGTCCAGGCTGCAATAACAATAGATTTGAAAATTGCATTATTTTTATCAATGAAACTCACCTGTGCAGAAGGCCAGCAAAAGTCTTTCTTACACTATTTTGGCCTGAATCTGATGACTTTCAAGGACTCATTGCAGAATTCCTCTTCTATACCAGGTGTTTGGAAATGAAAAGGAATTGTAATTGTAGCCATAGGAATTACATGTGGGGGAGGGGAATCTGAAGTGGATCATTGTAAAAGTGCATTTAAATTGTATCAGGGGTGCTGAGAACATATGGGTGAACTTCTTCTTTTTTTAGCACTGTTTTAAATAAAAACAGTTTGAATTAAGTCCCAGAACAAGGACAGTGGAATTAAAGTTATGAATAAGCCTTCTATTGGTCCTCTTTACAGGAGTGAATTTCCCCCATTTCGGGTGGTAAAAAGATCCACATGTGGGATACACTTATGCTTGACCAGATACTTTCTTTTATTGACAAATCTTTTATAATGTAAGTGTGTGGTATTGTAGGCAGCTTAGTTAGATAATGTTAAGTAGTAGTAATTTATGCAAACTAATTTAAGGATCACACTGCCTTGTTGTTGAAAAACAAGCTATTTTATGGCTCAACAAAATTTTGTAAAAGCAAATTTATTGCAATGCAGCTAGTTATACATGGTAGAGGCCTGATAAATTCATTTTAATATGGAATGAAACCGAATCAAATAAGTGGATTTTATTACCGTATACATTTATGTGCACAAAGTCTACTTGTAAGGCTCTTACACTATTTGAATCAAATATAATTATTTGATTTCAAAATAAAATATAAAGTTGCTTTTATTAATATGGTATCTCTATAATATTCTCAAAATGCTAGCTTCCTAATATTTTATAATTTAGTTATTTACTACTTTATGTGAAAATTGATAAAATGAGAAGGGGAAAAAAATTAAAATGTTCTTGTAAATTAGAAAATAAATTTGTTTTATGATTATTCTGTATTCCTAGCAGTCCGTTTTTCTAATATACTAATACCATTGTTCTTACGTGCTTGAGTCTTAAGACCTTCCACAAACTGTTTTTTTCATTATTCTCACATCTTCTGTCCTCTGATGGCCAAGTCTCCTTCTATTGCAGTTATAAATACACACAACTGATCCACTTCCTACCTCTTCTTGGGCCTACATTAACTCCTTCCTGCTCTTAAGAGTATGAGATTTATATACCCCATCACAGGTACATTATCTCCCCAAAGTTCTTAAAGAAGAAAATGTGTTGGGCTAGTTATTCTTGGTTTTGGGATGTATTACCTCTTTTTCCCCCACTATGCAGAGAACACCAAATTCAGAGATAATATACATGACAGCATAAGTTACATGTCAGTAAGTCAGTGTGTATTGATGTAATTTGCATGTTGAAGGAGCAAAAGATTAGATGTTTCAGTTCACAGTAGGAATCTTAACAGCATCAGGCGTGGAAAGGAATAAAGAAATGAGAGACTACAAAATGGAAAGGAAAATGAATAAGAATGTAGAAGGAGAGGGGAAACACAAGGAAAGAAGGAATGGCATTGACATAAAAAACGTGGCATATAATAAACAGAGTGGGCAAAATCCTGAGGTACTAGTTACCTTCAGCTCTCTCTGACATCATTGAGAGTTGTCCCAAATCTCTTGAGATGTAGTTCAACACGTTTAAGAGTAAGTTAATCTTTTTCAGTAGTTATTAATCTAAGGAGTAGCTGTAAATCTAAACGTGATCCCTGATTTTGGTACTGTGTTCTGACTCCTTATATCTCAAATGGTTGGGTTAAAGATCCCTTAATTTGTTCTGTATTGGGAGCACTAGAAGTGCAAAAGTTCAAAATGAAATATAAACTCCTCCATCAGTCAGTGGAAGAACGTTTTATGATCTGCTACTCTATAGAAAACCTTGCATTAATGTTTCTTTTGTTAACTATACAAAAAACCATGCAATTTAACAGGACTTTATTTTGCATGTTACCTTGACTACTACATGTAAATGGTCCCAAATCATTTTGCTGTTATAAGTTTCACATGTCACAAATAACTAAATTTTCAAATCTTATTAATATAACATAACATTAAGAATGTAACACAGGAAAGTTGGACATCGAGCGTGAGTTCTGCCCTTGGGGCTTCTTCAACCAGTCCTAGTACAAGAGCAGCAGCATACTGTGAACTAGCGTATTTCTTCAAAGGCTTGAAGTAAATGTTTCCTAGCAACAATTGTAGGGTTAAGTAAAATCTCTCAGAAAATATTGCTTCCATAGCACAAAATTGTTTGTTGCTGAATTTATATTTTTATATATAACCTACAAATGAATCTAGCATTATTTTAAGTGTCAATCTTTGTGTTGGTCCATGTGTCTGTTGGTGACAAGTTAACGCAAATATTATAAATTTCTGGGGCACAAACTGCCTTTTACCATGTCTGTACAGTGCCCAACACAATGGAACCCTGCCCTAATAAAGATCTCTAGGTTGTACCACAAGATAATAGTAAAACAGGAGTATGTCTTGTATTGTGGCATTAATTCAAGCCTGCCAACAGATGCTCTAATTTGGGGCTGTCTACATGTCCCATATAAGGGGGGAGAATATAAATCAATCTAGATTGTCTGTCTGTCTGTCTGTCTGTCTGTCTGTCTGTCTAATTTGCAGAATTTTAGTTTACAGGTGGGGAGACTTCTATAGTGGGTGGGCCTGCTTCTCTTCCATTTACATTGGTTTTACACGAGTGTACCTCTGCTGGTGCAAGAGAACTCAGGCCCCGTACTTCCTGACGTGTTATAAAAGTAGGTGATCCACGAGCTACCAGCCTGCCAAGTAAATCACATGCAAAGGCTGTCCACAGGTGAATTGGTATTTGAATCTACATTAATCTCTACTGTATAGATGTATATGTAGTGTGACTAAAATCTTATCTCCTTGAGAAACACACAAGTCTGGGATCTAGTTTTGCCCAGAGTAGATAGTCTGTGTGTAAGTCGAGGAAGGAATGGAAAAACTTGGTTGACTGGTTCATTTCTGAGTTTTTGAGTCTATAACTAGAATCCAGCAGAATATTTCTAGTTAGCTGTAGGAAAAGTCTGCTGCCATGCAGGGGATTGACTCTGCTCCTAGAAGGAATAAACAAAAACAAGGAGGCAGGAAGGTAGAAGTATGATAGGAGGCCTATTGAAAAATCTAGCCGTTGACACCAGTGGAATCAATAATTTAGAAAATTCCTAAATTGGAGCTTCAGTTTCAGTTCTCTGTTTGTCAGTGCTTGGTATCTTGAGCAACAAGCACATCAGCAGTCTGATATAAGCCTTTAAAAGACTCAGAAAAGTAGCAGAAATGAGAAGTCAGAATGCTGCATTCAGTGGTGCCCATATTTAGTTGTTGGAATAACTATAGTATTAATAACTATATTAATATATATATTAACTATATATAATTAATAACAATCTACCTTCTTTGTGCTGGGTGCATTAGAGAAAGGGAATTAAAGTGAAAGCTAAGCTTTTAGCCATTAAAATGGAAAATAAATTATTTCTTATGAATTGGAACTTAAGAATTTCCTTTTTAAAAAAGGAAAAAAGACTCAGTGACATCTTAATGTGCAAACTGGTTGAACTATCTTCTGAATCCTGAAACAGGAATATAGAGACCAGTATTTACCATAAAAATGGTATGCCTGCCCTGGATGGGAAAATACTAATGACAACATTGTTGCTATTTTGTCTTCTGATGTTCAGTGTTTTTTCTGATCTGTATTAGATTGTTATGACGACAATATTGGCAGTGAGTGACATCAAGCATTTGTCTACTGCCTGTTATCCATGACAATTATTACAAAGTTTCTATGCCTTGTTCCAGTTGCAGCTTTAGTTTTATCATAAAAATCAAACAAATCCAAATACAGTAAAACTCTGAAGTGCTGCAACACTCGCTGCTACTTTTTCTTTGTCTTGACAATCTCCTTTCATTATAAACTTTATTTTTTATTCAATTTAGTGCTTGTAATGATAGTTCTGAAATCCTTAATGCGTCTATTCACCATTTATAGTAGCTGTAGTGTACTTCAGTTTTTCTGCATGAGTTAGAATAAGGTTATCCTACTAACAGAGGATGAGAGCAAAAACATGTTACAAATGCTACTGGAAGGCACTCAAGATACTACGGTGATGACCGCACTGTAAATAACCTATGTAGAACAGAATTGAAACGACTATCTTTGTCTGCCAAGTAATATACTGAACTACTTTTAGACTATCTGAATATTCATAGCAATAGAACACAGAATATGGTAATGCAAATACAATAAAGATGTTTTCATAGAATAATTCTACAGTTTGAGTCTGAGCTCAAAATTATTTTAATAAAAAGCTAGAGAGGCTGGAGGAAAGACTGTGAAGAATAACTTTTTATACAATGAAAGCAAGCAACCTTTTGAAAGAGAATTTAACATTGAGAAATAGTTCTGAATCAGTTTGACTTCCTTGCATTGTTTAAAAGAGAAATTAATGGACATGTTATTAATCAGACAGGTTTTTTATTAAATAGGCAAGTGTTTTCCTTTCAGCCAAATGACATTACTATAAATTTTTCTATAATGAATTGATTATTGTACAAATTGACATTCTCCATGTGATATTTGAAGAAAATATAATAAAAATTATAATTAATATATTTCAGTTCTTAAGATAAAGAACTAACTCTTAAAATAACTGTACTATAATTCAGCTTAGAAGAAGAAAATTCCACCCTGCATCTGTAGCATGAATTTCTGTCCCCATTGAAGTCAGTGGGAGTTTTGCTATCATCTACAGTGGGGGGGGGATGTGTCGAGATTTTATGAATAGACTGTTTCCAGCACTCACCAATCAATTGAATGGGGGATCCAAAAACAGATGATTGTGGGAAAGAGAACCTATATAATTCACTTGACTGTTTGATGCTTTGGTTTAGAATGGTTTAGTCAGTGGGGAAAAATGTAACTTTTTGAGTAGCTTGCTCATGTCGATTCCAATTGGGTGTTGCATGCACAGTTGCCGGAAAGTTTTTTCCCATAGCAATAATCATCGGGTCAGTGCAGGTGCCTCCTGGTGTGGTGACTTCATGGCAGCGTATATAGGGCCCTACTAATACGCCGTGTCCTTGGTTCCTTCTTACCGCCCGTGACGGTTGTTGGAGCTTCTTGCCTCTCTGTCTGGCATGCATTCCTCTAGCAAAAAGATAGGTTGCACATAGTTTTAAAGTTAGTTATTAGTTGTAGTTAAGCTTCCTTTGGGGGAATCTTCTTCCCAGGACCAGGGCATGCCTCGGTTCCAGGGATTTTAAACCATGCGGGACCTGCCACAAACCTATACTGAGGGGAGACCCACATGAATCCTGTCTCTGGTGTCTTGGAGAAACCCATCAAGCTGTCAGGTGTAAGATCTGCAGGGGCTTCTGGCCGAGGACTAAAAAGTACAAGAGTGTCACACTTAAACATCTCGTTAAGGAGGTAGCGCTCCACTCTCAACCAAGCTCTGACTCTGCACCTAGCATGTTAGTGTGGAGTGTGCTGGTGTCTGTAAGACAGGTTATGGCACCAGTGAAGCACTTGGCACTGACAGAGCCCCAGCATCAGCGTTCTCTGGCACCAAAGACTTTGCAGTGCTCCATTCCCTGGTGCCACAGAAGAAATGTGAAAAGACAGAGGACACTCATTGAGAGTGAAGCCTGCAAGGAAAGGGGATACCTGGGTGCATCCTACGCTCAGCACCGTCTCCATCCCAGCCAGCACTGTTGACTTCAGCCCCGCAAAGGGGTCCGTTGAGTTGGGTGTCATTGGACTCCCCAACAGGGAGAGCCATGTGGGGGAGCTGCATTCCCCTTCAATCCCAGATACCTTTGAGGCGGTGTGGGACTTAATAGCCAGGATGGCTCAGCAGTCCCCTGCCAGAAGGGAGGAGCAAGAAATAAGACCTCTGGCACCGCAGACCATTGTGGGGCTGTCTAAAGGCAAACCTGCAAATGACATGGCACTGATCACAAATGGTCCTGGCTGCAGGTGTCAGGCCTCCCCCAGAGGTGCAGCAGACCATACAGGCCCTGCCATTTGGGGCTTCAGAGTTGTCCTTAGAGCAAAATGCCTGCAAGTCACATAGCCTAAAAGATTCTAGGGCAACTCTAAAGTCGTTGGGCTTGCACACTCAGAGCACTCAAAGGAAACACTTTAAGCCTCAACCTGCCCTGTGTTTTTACCAAGCTCAGAGGCAGGATATCCCAGGAAGTGGGTCAGAAACAATAGGCGCAGAACACCACAGCCTCCACCTAATCAGGGCCCGAGCTTGAGAAGACAGCCGTTGAGCTCCAAATCGACATTTTGAAGGTGCACCCTGGCTGACACACCAGTTCAGAACCAGGATCCCTCCCCGTTTCCTGAATAGTCTATCCACTTCTTCTGAGCATCAACTCACATCACTTAGAACACTTGGGTGTTGCACATGGTAGAAGTGGGGTGTCTTCTACAATTTTCCTTCCTCCCACTTCTCTGCCCCATTCCTCTTCAAGGACTCCTCTTACAAGCAACTCCTTATCTAGGAAGTGCAGGAACTCCTACCATTGAGAGATGTGGAAGAGGTTCCTCTGGAGCTAAGAGGAAAAGGGTTCTGCTCCTGATTTATTTCCTAATCCCAAAGGCCAAAGGGGGGGGGGTTTAGACCCAATCTTGACCTGTGAAACCTCAACAGATTCATGAAGAAGATGAAGTTTCACATGGCTTCTTTGGCCATGGTCATCCCCTCCCATGATCCCAGAGACTGGTATGATGCCCTCGACGTAAAGGACTTTACTTTCACACATCAGTAGTCTCATCTTACAGAAGGTTCTTCAGATTTGTGGTGAACTGCACTCACTATCCGTTTACTGTTCTCCCATTCACACCATCACTGGCCCCTCGAGTTTTCACTCAGTGCATGGCAGTGGTTGCCACCTCCCTGAGAAAATGGCAGGTACAAGTGTTTCCTTACCTAGACAATTAGCTGATCAAGGGCTGCTTCACAGAACAAATAGAGGTGCAGGTCAAACTAGTGCAGTTGACCTTCAACAATCTTGGTCTTTGACTAAACATCTGACACTAATTAACACTACCCTATACTCAAAGGATAGAATTTATAGGAGCAGTGTTGAACTTTGGTCAGGTGAAGGCACTCCTGCCAGTGTCTCACTTCGAAGCTATGGGCTCTATCATAATGGACTTGTCGCTTTCCCACCCCTAAAGCAAAAATTGTCTGAAGCTTTTAGGTCACATGGCTTCATGCAAGTACGTGGTGCAGCACGCAATACTGCAACTCAGATCCCTCCAGGCCTGCCTGGCGTTGGTCTACCAACTGAACAGAGACAAATTGGACAAGGTGGTTTCACTTCCCCCTCGGGTTATTAAATCCCTTCAATGGTGACTCAATGCACCGCTATTGTGCGTGGGAATCCTCCAGACCCCAACCATCCCTCTTTCTGGTCGCAGATGCATCCAAGTTGGAATGGGAAGCGCACTTGGGGTCACTTAGGACTCAAGGACTCCGGTCTCAGACAGGGATGTCGCTCCACATCAACATCAGTGAGCTGAGAATGGTCCGCCTAGCATGCCAAACCTTCCAGCTTCACACATAGGGCAGATACGTGTCAGTCATGACAGACAATATGACAGCAATGTTCTATATAAACAGAGTGGAGCATGTCCTTTTCCCGTGTCAAGAATCTCTCAAGCTGTGGGACTTCTGCATTGCTCATTCTATACATCTGGAAGCATCTTACCTTCCGGGGGCCCAGAATGTGCTGGCAGATTGTCTCAGCAGATCATTCCACAACTACAAATGGTCCATCTGCGCAGATATACTGAACCATGTCTTCCAGCAGTGGGGAGTTCCCCAAGTGGATCTGTTCATGACCAAATTCAACAGGAAGTGTCAGTGGTTTTGCTTCCTTCCTTGTGGCCCTTCCTGAACCACAGCCCAG
Source organism: Mesoclemmys tuberculata (assembly GCA_007922155.1). Taxonomy (NCBI): domain Eukaryota; kingdom Metazoa; phylum Chordata; order Testudines; family Chelidae; genus Mesoclemmys; species Mesoclemmys tuberculata. Next base: position 14,439,782 of record ML675624.1, on the reverse strand, counting down.
GCTCAACCGCAGATGTGTTCCTCTTTCCATGAGGACACCATCTAATGTACCCGTTCTCCCTCCCCCCTTTCACTGGTTCACAAGGTCTTATTCAAGATCAGAAAGGAGAAGGCGTCAGTCATCTTGATAGCCCTAGCCTGGCCCTGGTAGCATTGGTAAACGACACTGCAAGAGCTGTCAGTGGTCACTCCCGTAGCTCTACCATTGGTACCAGAACTTATTATGCAAGATTATGGTCACCTGCAGCACCCCAACCTTGAGTCCTTTCACCTCATGGCATGGAAGCTCCATGTCTAAACCCCAAGGAGTCTGCATGCTTGGGGCCAGTCAGGGAAGTCCTCCTAGATAGCAGGAAGCCATCTACCAGGGCAACATATTTGGCAAGTGGAAGAGGTTCTCTAGCTGGGTGGCACAGAAAGACATTTTCTGTAATGCAAGCATCTCTGTCCTTCATCTTGGACTCTCTCTACTATGAAAACAAGTAGGGCTGGTGGTATCCTTCATAAAGATACACCTGGTGGCAATGTCCGCATTCCACCTGGGCACATTTGGGCATTCGGTATTCGCTGATCCAACAGTGACCCTCTTTCTTAAGGGACTGGATAGACTCTACCCACAGGCCCTCCATCCAGTACCCACTTAGGACCTTCGACTTGGTCCTTACCAGACTTTTAGGACCTCCCTCCCCCTTTGAGTCCTTAGCTTCCTGTTTGAGCCTGTATCTTTCATGGCAGGTGGCGTTTGTGGTTGCAGTCGCCTCAACCAGAAGAGTGACCTTAAGACTGTCATGTCCAGCCATTCATATGCAGCCTTTTACAGGGACAAGGTGCAGCTGCTATCACATCTGGCTTTCCTCCCTCAAGTGGTGTCCCAGTTTCATGAGAGCCAGGATATCTTCCTTCCAGTTTCCTTTCCAAAACTGCACACAAATAGGAGAGAGTGGAGCCTCCACTCTCTGGAGGTTAGAAGAGCACTGGCTTTCTACATAGGGAAGACTAAGCTTTTCTGAAGGTCAGATCAACTCTTTATTGCTATAACAGATAGGATGAAAGGTCTGTCTGTATAGTCTCAAAGGATCTCTTCTTGGATCACCTCCTGTATCAGAACTTGATGCATCCTGTCTAAGGTGCCAGCTCTAGCACTGTCGGCACACTTCACAAGGGCATAGGCTTTGTCGACAGCATTCCTGGCTCACGTCCCTACGCAAGAGATCTGCAGGGCTGCAACCCGGTCAACAATTCACATGTTCACTGGCATTATGCCATCATCCAACAGGGCAGAGATGATGCAGGGTTCAGCAGAACAGTGCTTCAGGCAGCAATTCCATGATCTCTGATCCCTCCATGTTGGGTCAGCTTGGGAGTCAGCTAATTGGAATCAACATGAGCAAGCACTTGAAGGAGAAAAGCCAGTTACCTATCTTCATAACTGTTCTTCTTTGAGATGTATTGCTCATCCATCTCAAAGAAGACCCGCTCACCTTCCTTTCTGTCAGAGCCAATTGGCAAGAAAGAACAGAGATTGACCTGATGGGTACTGCTAGGGGGGAAAAAAACTCCCAGTGACTGTGCGCGAGGCGTGTACACACACTTGAAATGGACATGAGCAAAACATTTCGAAGAGCAACAGTTATAAAGGGCAAGTAACCATCTTTTTAAAAATATTGCCAAGGTAGATGTAAAGGTAGAGTAATATACTATGCACAGAAAGCAGCATATACATATAACTTATGTCATTTTTTTCAACGTTGTAGACATTTTGGGAAAGAATAAAAATAATGTACTAGTATTTTACTTTTCAGTTCTTTTTCTGTCATTTATCTGGAGACTTTATTCAGATGTACACTACATTTTAGGAAGCAGGATACCAACACTGCATGATTTATATTAACCAGTCTCATTATGCTGTCTCAGCAATTAGATTATGGGAAAAAATATGTATCAAAAACTGGTGAAATCAGGGTAGAAGAGCCCGACCATAATAAATTTCAAGAGTTCTGATAAAAATGGAGTCTTCCTTCTTTCTATGTTACATATTAGATGCATTGCTTTGAAATGAATGTCATGTACCCCCGCGTCCCCTCCCCCCCAAAAACAAAACAAAACAAAAAAACCCCACAGCACACAAAGGCAGCAGCATAGTTCAGTATTTGGTAATACTTTATCATTTCCAGTTTCTGATATACTGACTACTCACATTTTCAAGACAGAAGGACTAATGCAATCCTTGGATGGATATACTGGAGAATGTGAAGTAAGAGTAGAGAGTTTGCTACCTGTGCTTTTGGCACTGCTGAAACTTCTGCAGGAATACTATGTCCAGTCCTGGTGTCCATAATTCAAGAAGGATGTTGATAAACTGGAGAGGAGAAAGAAGAGCCATAATAATGGACTAGAAAACACGCCTTGTTGCGATAGACTCACGGAGCGCAATCTATTGATCTTAATAGTGAAAAGGCTCGGGTGACCTGATCACAGTTGAAAAGTACCTATACAGGGAGATATTTGATAATGGGCTCTTCAAACTAGTATGCAAAGGTATAACATAGCATTTAAAGATCCTGTGACTGGTAGTTGAAGCTAGACAATATCAGACTAGAAATAAGGCAAAACAAAAAAAGTTAACAGTGGGGTTAATTAACCACCGAAACAACAAATTTACGTAACATTAAGTAAATGTAAATTAACATTACAATTAACATTTGTGGTGGATTCTCTATCACTGCCAATTTTTAAAACAAGATTAGCTGTTTTTCTAAAACCATATGTATCATTTCCAATAGGAATTGTATTGGGGAAGTTCCATGGCTTGAAATACATGGGAAGTCGGACAACTAGATGATCACAGCGGTCCATTTTGGCCTTAGAGCCTATGAATCATATGCTTAGTTCTAAGGGCTCAATCCTGTGTCCATTGAAATCCTTGGGATTTCTTCTGCAGGTTTCAGTTGGCACAGGATCTGGTATTTAAGTCTATGCAGAATCAGGACCTTTGCATTTGTATAACTTTATATACGTGAGTACTTCCATGTTTAAAGTCCATAGGACTGCTTGTGTGTATAGTTATTCACAGCCTAAATCTTTGCAGGATCAGGGCCTAAAGGCATAGTCAAAGTTATTAATTTTATAACCTGTATCACTTCAGTTATTCCTTATTTCTGAGTTGTTGTTGCACATTGAACATGTATTCTTGTTACGCATACCATGAATTCCTTACAACCTTCCAAGCCCTGCCTCTAATGACTTGAATCTTTCGTTATTTTGTGATTAATTGTGGTGCTACAAACAGTATCGAATCAAAATCCCCATAAGGCCTCTTTTGTAGGAACTGTCTGACCTTTGATTTAACTGCCCCACAAATTACTTATCTGGTGGAGATGTGGTTTTTTAACATCCTGCTACATTTGGATCAAGTCCATGAAATGCTTTCTGAGATATCTGAAACACACAGAACCTGATTAGTTACATCCCTTGCTTAGGTCCAGCCATTCAGAAAACCAGCAAGACTGCATGTTGAATTAAATGAGGAACGATAAAAGAAGTGGTGGGTGTACTGTATCCCAATCTGTATATTTATTACAGAATAGGTTTTAGTACAGATTTCTGTTGTCAAAGTCTTTTTTTTTTCCCCAGATGTTTGAACTCTAAACTATAACTGTAGCTATGTACAAGAAAATTATGGGAGTGAGAAATAGATTAGCAAAGGAAGCTGTTTGCATTAGCTGTTCCATGCGTTGTTGCAAGTGGTGGTTTTGTAAAACAGATTTTATCCCTTGGGATCTAATAAGAGGCTACAGACATTCGGTTTATAAATCTGCGTGGGATACTGTTTTAGATCTCCATAGAGAAAAGGCCAATGAATGTCTCTTATGTTACCAATTTCTTTATGGGAAGCTATATTAAAAACTAGAAAATATTATACTGTATAATTTAAGAACACTATGTATAATGTGGGTTGAGACAATTACAGTGTTTTATTTCCCTGTATTTTACATTTTATTGAATGCAGTTCAGCAACAATTGGTTTCTGGCTGTAATGCTATTTGTAACTGTTTCATGAAGCTGCACAGCAAATTACTGTGGTGTACCAGATAAAATCAGATCCGGATTTCATTCTTGAAAGTCATATTAGGAGTAGTTACTATTTTGGGTTTATATAGGTAAGTATATGCAAATCTATGACAAAAATCAATCTTTTCATACCAAAGGTCGGTTTTTAAAGCAGTTTTAAGACTAGGACCTTTTCTGTACTTAAGTCATTTTTTAGAATTTACTGGTTTAAAAGCTGCTCTTCAGTTGTACAATTATTTATAAAATAAAATAAATATAATATTCTATAATATAATATAAAAGTAAATAATTGTCCACTTTTGTTTCTCATAAAGATCTGTTGTCTGGGATGCAAATATTGAGGAAGCTGGTCTTGTATCTGAGTTGTTAGTTCCTTTACTTGATAAGAAATTTAAAACTTATTGGTCAGAAATGTTTTTTAAAACAAATATGCTTACTGTCAGTAGCATTTTTGGCACTATCTTCACTATATACATTTTCACTGATCTGCTTTGGAATTCTAAATTGCTTCTACCAGCTTCTACAGAACTTTCCTAAGATTTTGCAAAAAGAAAGTTCTATATCACCTTTGGATAAGTGTTTACTTCAGCAATTTAGAGTTGCATCATTACTTTATGTACTGAAAGGCTAATTTGTCAAGTGGATATTGTTTAGAACACAATGAATTATACAGAGAGAAAAAGTTCTGTAAAAACTAGCTAGAATAAACACGTTGGCAGTAGGAGCTAGGATTTGCTTTGAAATAAAGCGGTCATATGTATTCCATTTGAAAAATCAAGTACTTATGTGAAAACATGCACAATGATCAGCCATTGTCCCGTTCTCATGAAAATTTTGAGCCAGTTCCTATATTTAGGTAAATGTAACGTTGTTACAATACATTTTACAAATAAATGATACTTCCTTACCAGGACAATATTCAATTTTCTCTTGAACCTGATTAAATCCAATTACTAAGACAAGAAGTCATGGTGATGTTTGCTATCTCTAGGCTCCATGCTGATTCAATTTAGGCTAGTGGGGGTTAGCAGCCTTTGGTCATCTAGTACCCATGAATTCTAGAGAAGGGTGAGCAATCCTTAGAGAAGGAAACTCTTTTCTTTGTTCTAGAGAAAGTTGGAAGGTTCTAGAAAGTCCTGAAGAGGAGGCTGAGTGCTCCTCAGAGAAGGAGGATTTGTCCTTGCTTCCAGAATAAGTCAGTGTTGGCAGTAGAGGAGTTTGATGTTCTCTGGGAAGTAGTGGAACAATCCTGCATTTTGTTATACAAGAGATTGTTGAAGTCTAGGCAAAAGCCCTGCCTGTTCCCTTTTCATGAGATCATCAAAGATATGGTCAGGAAAATGGATATGTCAGACACTTGAATCTCTTAGAGCTAAGTATTAAATTTACTGCCTCCCTAAAATTGTTTTGAGATCTATGTCGTGCCTATGCATAAACACTGAAGTCACCCACCCTGAAAAGGTGGTTGTTTTCTGATAGGAACTGAGAATAAATCATGAGCTTAAACCAACAACAAAACACTACCAAACCAAGACCCTCCACTGCACACACTTTTCCCTCTGGAGGGGGGAGGAGGAGGAGGAGGAGGAAGGAACAAACAACACGTGATGGAGGTAAGTGACAGTGCTTAATGCACTACTGGAAAGTGGTCAGATACTACTGTGATGTGCTGAGAATTAGAACCTGTAAAGAACAGGTTAGGATAATGAAATTGTCATTGTGATCTCCAGTGTCTTTATCAGACAGGTTCATGGAAAAAAGCCTAGGCCCACCTCTGTTTGGTTTCCAAGGTCTGTGGTGGTATTTGTATTTCAGTAGTGCTTACAGGCCCTAGTCAATGTACAGGTTCTTCTCAAACATGAAATAGAAAACATTCCTGCTGGCCTCCCTGGTATTTACATGTAAGCTTACAGGGCAGAGCACACTGGTTAAGTGCATGATGCTAGAACAGACAGCTTCAGTGCCACTCCATTCACAGGAAGATGACTTTTTTAGGGATCCCTTGATTCTAGCTCATTAAAACTTCCATATTGAAAAGAACATCTTCATGGTCCTTTGTCACCAGGATTGTTCATGTCCTTATGGATAGCCTTTCAGGTCTTGCCTAGTAGGACTTCTAGAAACTTATTTTGTAGCAAGAGCCCCAAGGAACAGGTTCAGAATGGCCGAGTTCACCAAGAAGGCCAAGGTGTTTGTCAAGTGAGGATCGCCAACCTTTGCAGATCAGTTTCTTTCATCTCAATGGTCGGCATGAGGGGAGAACATCAAGTGTCACTGGATGCTCTTTTTCTTGTATTCCAGATTTCCATAGGCTTACCCCACACATTTTTTCTGCCAGAAGAACAAGAAGCAACTGGACATGTTCTACATCATCTGAGTATCAAAAATGTCTTGAGGGCCAGAGCCAAGAACATTGTGCAGGGATATATTCTCTGCTGTTTGTGATGCCAGATATAAGGGATTCTCAGTCTAGTTTTGGATCTGAAGTTCCTCAATTCCTTCCTTTTCCCTTCTGCTCTGGAGCCTACGCTTTTTTTCTTTCATAAACCTCACAAATGATCTTCTAGGCCAGCTTCAGCTACCATCCAAAACAAATTGTTTATCATAAAATGAATTCCCTCTGAGCCTGGAAATTTGTTTTGCAGTAAAAATAAATTTTTCTTTTTCACGTTTGTGAAACATAATTACAACAATGCTTTGAAAATAATTTTTCCCGCTGCTTATTCAGCTCTACTAACATCTTCCAGGTGGTGCTGAGCATATCTCAGGATCAAGCCTAAAGTCAGTACGTCTTAGTGCTTTAAGTAGGTTACTTGCATTGTAAATCTGTTTTCCTGTAAATCTCTGTGTATGTGCTTGTGTTTTTACCAAGGACTACTGGAGAACAATGCTGTCTTTTTCCAGGAACTAGTGGGTTTAATTAAGCCAAATAAATACTTTCTGAGAGCATTAGATGGAGTTTGCCTGTTCATTAGATAGAAATGCACATTTTATGGGTTGTGCTCACTTTATGCTGTTCACTGCAAAATTCAAAGTACTTCTAAATGAATGTGTTTTTGTTAGGCAGCCTTCTCTTACCTCACCTCACTATTTTACTAGTATACACTGGCTTTTTAAACTTTTTTAACCTCCAGTATCATAACTGGCTAGTTTAACATAAAAGTATACGTCACAAAGTATATATATCTGTAAGGAAAGCCACCCCCACAACCCCCCAAAAGAGTGACTAAATTTAAAAAACAAAACAAAAAAAACCTCTCAGAAATAGTACTCAAATATTTTAATATATATGTTTTCCATTAATGAAATTCTTAAATGTGGACTTAAGCTCAGGCCTTTGTGCCTCAAACTGATATGTAAGATTTTGCTCATGTATCTCAAATTATTTTAATTCCCCTAGTATTTCTTGTTCCCAACCCTCAGTTGGGAAATAAATGCATGTGGACTTGTGGAAAGGTAAATTAAAAATTTCAGACAATACCAGTCTCTCTGGCTTGTCCTAGCACTTCCTTATTTTCCTATTAAGTCTTTTAAAGTATTTTATTTACTTGCTGCGATTCAGGAAGTGAAATGGCACTCAGCCTCATAAAATAACTTTTATGCTGTATCTCCTTATTTGAACTTACTGAGTTTTTTTTTTTTTTTTTAAACTGCTAGTGTGAGCTGCTACTGCATATGAGACAAGAATAAAAATGATCCTGGCTGGCAAAGGAAGAGAGGTAGTTGGTTGAAAACTTGTGTGTTTTTTCTCACGGATACTGCAGCAGATGAATGTGGACACACAAAATGCCTTGTTGTAAAGACAGAGCATGGGGTCCAGGACTCTGAGAGAGTGTACAGAATTAAAAACAAGAACACTTACAAACCCTTTAATTTTGTTAACGTTCACCAAAAATTAGTTTAGAAGATACTGTTCTTGAATAGGAAAGAGCATTTCAAAAGGAAATCTTCAAAACCTGAGGTTGCTATGTGGAATATAAGAGGATCTTGCATGAATAATTAAACAAGTGATAGCTATAAAATATACAGCACATTGCTTCAAACTAAGAAATTGTAGCTCTGCCTTAGGGATGACTGTTTTTCATTACTTTTTAATTGTTGCCAGTGTTGACCTTCAAGGTCTTTTTCTGGCAGATAATTTGTTATGGTAAGGATGAGATCACGAAGTATTTTAGTATAAGCCGTGTGATGCAAATAGTTTCCTAATATTATAGAATGCTGATGTGGTAAGAGTTTGTTTTGTTAGGAATTTGTTCTCCATATTTTGTGTGTGTGTGTGTGTGTGTGTTGCGTTTCATTTTTTGTTAATGATCCTACCTTAAAAGAACATTTCTACTTTAGCTTTGCAGGACAATGATTGTAGGTAGTAAAGTAACAAGCATTAACAATATCAATGGGATTTTATGACGGGTTCTGGAAAAGAACAGTTGATTTGCAATTAAAAATATTACTTTTTAAAGTCTCAATATGATTCTTGGCTCCTGGTAATATTTGTATCATACCAAGAATAAATAATGACTTTTCTTGTTTGCTTGGTTTGTGAAAGCATCCATATAGGAGTCTGTAGGTCTTCTCCAAACTGAAGTGAATATCTGTGGTGTCTGAGGTTCCAGAGCCTATATTCAAGGAACTGAGTGTTGCTAAATTTAGCTAGTTATATACTGTAACTCTGTAATATGATTTCAATGTTTGCATAAATGGATACTAAAAATAAATATTAGGTAAATACCAAATATTGCCATGGTTAGTATTTACAATTCTTATTCTGAATTTGCAGCAATTAAATACACTGTTTGACCAAGTAGCAGATACACCTGCTTAGAGGCATGTGTGTTGGTTTAGGATATTTTTTAGAGATTGTGTGGGGCTTTTCTTTTCCTGCAGTTCAGTTGCTTCAGTTTTTGGGCTAAAATATTTGGACTGTTCTATCTTCATAAATAGGAACAAACTGGAAATTAATGATTGTTGATATGAGAGCGATTCTGGCTCACATTACTGCCTAGCAATGTCTTGCTTTTGTCACCAATATTGATGTGATGTAATGGCATTACAATGACTATAACTATTTCTTTGGATTTTCATTTTAATCTTTACTACAAACAAAGACTTGCTGGGGCCTGAGATATATGCTGTGCATATTCTTTGACTAAAATTTTACCTAAGACTGATTATCTAATGAAGGAAGTCTGCTACCTACAAAATACCTAGCTTTAGCTTGTGGATATTTTTTAATTCTGCTATTCCACATAAGGTTTTTTAATGGTTACTGCAATGGCTCATTTGTTTGGCCTTCAATAATCTGTAGACCCAATAATTTCACAGTTTTCACTAATTTTTGTGTTTTAAAAATCCAAAGGTTTGGATTTTTTTCTGCATGCAAATTTGATATCAGAAGCAGACCTGTCACTCAAACTCACAAGGAAGTCCCATGTTTGCTTGGCAGTTTCCAAAGAACAGCAACAATGTTATACTTTTTCTTCCCCTCCCCCCCCCCCCCAAAAAAAATTCCATTGGGGATATATCCTGATTTATTTAAATTAAGTAAAGATAGAATCTTTGTGATTGCAACCCGTAAATTTGTTTTATCACTCTGGTTGCAAAAACCAATGCTCAATCAAAATGCAATTGAAAGGAACAAGCGGATTATTCAAAGAAATAGAATGACATGGTTCCTATATTAGATTATCAGCTGAACTGTTTGAAAAAAAATCAACTAAGTGGGATAAACTAGTTAAAAATCATGATATACATTATCTTTTATACCCTGTGACTTAGTATAAATTCTATCTGTACTGTGTTTTCTTATTTTTCATGCAGTACTCTGTTTTACTGCTCATGTAACTTGTACTCAGTTTTTTTATCCTTAATAAAAAAAATTATAAGTTGTAAATAAAGCAATTTTGGTCCTCTACAAAAAGTTACCAAAATTTTTGCTCTTTGTTTAAAAGCCTTATCAATTAACAGTTTTGGCTGACAACACCTGGACCTTCCCATGGCGGGCAGGACTTGCTCTTGGGTAACAGGTCTGGTTCTGTTCCTAGCTGCATGGAGAAAACAAAGCAGGATTTGCAGTCATAAAAACTGGAAGAAAATGAAAGAACAGAGAACATTTAAAAAAAAATGTTGAGCCAGATTTTCAGTTACAGTCTAGCCCTTTCTTAGCTACTAAGATGGTGCAAAGCAGTCACATTCTGTCTGCAAGTGGCAGCGAAGAATTTCCCTCAGCATTGGGAACTTCTCCCCTGGTATAAAATTAGCAGAACGATCTCCTGAGTGAGCCACCATGCTCTCTGTTCTGACATAGGAGGTGTGTGGGGTAGAGGAGGCATATTGAAGGTGTGGGGAACAGGGAGTTCAAGTTCACTTGTTTTGAGGTATGTTCTGATAAATTATACAGCTGAATATGTAAATTGCTGCTTTTAGTAATAATGAGTTTGGTGACATCCACCAATCTGTCTCAGTATGGTTAAAGAGTAAATACATTTAAAAAATGATCTTTTAGGTAAGATGTAAAACATAAAACTACTTGTACTCATTGAAAAGTCCGTGGCTCTTTTCTCATTAGCACAGTATTAACTGTGGTCTGTGACCAATTTGTAACGTTGGAAATTTCATTTACATTTCACTCAACTCCTGCCCCCACCTCTGATTTCCCTGCAGTTCAAATTTAGACTAGGTCACAATTTTTCTCATCTAAGCTCAGTTAAACCTAAATTCATGATTAGTATTGCTGTGTGCTGTCAGATGGGTTAAGCTGTTCCTGTGTTTAATCTTAGAGGTGGCTGAAGTGGATGAAATGAATCCTCTGTGTAATTCATGTTGCCTTATATGCGCTTAGGGATATTCAAATACATTGACAATGTTTGAAAAAGGAGGCAGTGCTGGTTAGTGTGACCCCAGTTAACTGCCTTAATCTCTCGCAGTACAGATACCTTGTAACATTTGTCATGGCATGGGTAGCATCTGTTGAAAAGAAGATATGCAGTTGAGTGACATCAATTTACTGTAGGTAGTAGAAGCTGTATTGTTTCATACCTCTTCTGTAATTCTCATGTAGATATTGAAACGGGGGAAGAAGATGCATACATACCTGTGGGACTCTGCATGTGAATCAGTTTCTATAGTCACTCTTTCTAGATCTTGAGAAGAATGAATGACTTGAGTCTGCTGACCCGTGTCAAGGAACCTGGGCTTGAGCATCTATATTTCATTTTAACCCTATATGAAGGATTTTCTGACTTGTGCTTGAACCTAGGGCTGTAGCATCCACACTGCAGTACACAGACCTGAGTCAGAGTAACCCAGAGTGCCTAGCAAGCCCCCTCCAGTGTTGACACACTAGCTGTAATGGGAGATAGAGGAAGAGGTAAGTAGATGGTTATCCACTTGGACATACTCACATATTGATAAGGTGAGATCATTCCCATGACTTGTTTCACTCAGAAGATATTTTGAATGCTTCAGAAACAGATAACCAATACTTGTATCCTGCAAGTAGAATATCTCTGAGGAAGACTAAAAAGAGACTGATGTTATGAAAAATATTTCTGCCTTTTCCCTCTTTCTCTCGCTCCCATGTCTGTATTTTGGTGAAAAATTTTGCTCGTTTAGTTCTTAATCTTTCACTATTTCACGCCATCCTAGAAACTGGTTGCTTGATTAGTAGAACTCTTAGCAGCTGTAACTGTCACTGTGCCATACTAGTTGTTTGTCTTAATTCAATTGCTGCTTTATCAACCAATCAAAAACTAAGGCAAGCCAATTGTCCCTAGCCAAGTTTTGTGTTTAAATTTAATTGACAGGTAACAGCTGTCATATTTTCTGTTACTCTTTAGTACTTCTGGAATGCATTTATAATGTATCTTCCTTTCTGTGCCAAAGACAATCAGAGAAAAATATGGCTTTGGTCAGTAGTTTTCGGGGGGGATGTTTTTTGTTTTGTTTTTTTAAAGTGCCCTTTCCAGAAAAATGTAGTGTGTGGCAGCTGGCCCAGAGAAACTTTTGCAGGCCTCTGAGTGTGGCCTTACTAGCAGAAGGGTACTTCCAGAAAAATATTGATGAGGTACAAAAGAGGCACAAGGTGTTAATATATAGGAATGCTTCAAAACTGTCATGAAAACCAGAGTGGGTAGCTGGTCTCTGTATGTTTACATCATTCCTCTCTAAGCTGTGGACATTCCGTTGGAAGTTCGTGTTTCTATTGCAGTACTAACTTTTTTGTATTTTCTAGTTCCTCAGTGGGGCACGTGGGCCTTAGATAAGGCCAAGGATCTGTTGGCAGAATAGTTTTCCAGGAAGCACACTACCCAAAAAGAGGAAGACTAAAGAGGGTTGAATGGAGGAGCTGTCTAGGAACTTGTTAGTGTCCTGTTCTGTCCACAGGAGATATCCTCTCTGCAGAGAGGTGTTTTTTAAATCAGTTTACTATAACTTTGCTGACCCTCGGCAGTAATGTATCCTTCTCTTGGAGGAGATCATCCATCCCTGAATTAGTTCATGACCACAATCTTTTCAAGTTTAACTACCGGTCAATTTTGATTATTATTTTAATGGTCAGAGACATGTATGCCAATTTGTATACATCACCTGCTGCTATAAATTATTTTTGTTTATAAAAATACTTTTAAATAGTTGCACAGATACTCTGTGGATTGCTGCAGCACATTCACTCACTTCATGGAACAAATGGATGCCTGAGGTAGAGTCAGCTCCATGTTTAACCAAAACTCTGCAATGCTTGACTTGTTACCAGCAATTCATTGCCTGAAGCGAAGCCAAGGGTATTTAATAAACTGAGTCAACTGTAATAATGACTAGTTTACAAGAGATTTAATGTTGTTAAAAAGCATATTTTATTTTAATTTTACATATCTTATGTATATAAGATGTTAACATTTGTCATACTCTCATTAGACTAAGTCTGGCGCCTCCATCTTTGTTTAGGGTATGAAAACTTGATACTAAAAACAAAAATACGCAGATTGCTAAATATTATAATTCCTGCAATTAAAAGAAATTGGTACAAATGAAGCATCATCTGTTTTAGAAAAGATATTCTGTAAGAAAAATGTGATGGTGAAGTAAAATGTTGAGAAGCAAATTCCTGTTTATGTAGGAGAACACCAAACCATGAGAAACTATTAAAGCATGCCTGAGATTTGGGAGGTTTAATACTTAGAAATCTCCCTGTCTTTTGTGGTGTTAACTAACATTTCACTTTCACTCAATAAAAAAATGCTATGCTTAAAGGAAACCCTTAAATTTAAGCCCTGTTGTAGCAAAACAAAAATGACAGGCAAGATCGTTTAGTTTCTGGGTTATTTATTATATAAACAAGAAGTTAACAGGTTTTATAGTTCACTCTGTCACTTATGAGGGGACTATATAATATTAAAATAGTGGAATTTAATAAACCTTAATTTTGCACATTTACAATTTTAGATCATGTAAGTGACTTCTTGTGCCTGCAGGGTCCATTTTTGTGGCGTTAGTAGCAGAATAAGGGCCTTAGAGAGTGATCTCAAAACCACTGAAGATAACTGAAAGATTACAGTTGATTTCTATAGGTTTTTGGGTCAAGATCATATTGAACTCTTTACTTGTGGTCTTGATTACAGACGCTTAGCACCTTCAATTAAAATAACTTGCATTTGTTACACAATTTATTTTTTATTTAACTAATATAAAAATTGGTGGTTGGATCTAATTTTCCAAATATGGAAGAATAGTGCTGTGATGGGGTGACTGCCTCACACTGGCTGAGAAGGGGTTAACAGAGCACTGGGCAAGCTGCATGGGAAGCAGCCAATCAGGACTCAGCAGACCCATATTAGAAGAGCTTTAGGGCAGAGGCAGAGCAGATGAGACAGCCTGGAGCCTGAGAAGGGAGGGCTGTGTCTCCTGTAGGCTCAATGGCCTGTAGCACCTGAGGCAGAGCTACTGCTGACAGGGGCAGGAGGATATAGTAGAAGGCCCTGAGAGCGGGTGAAAAAAGTGCTAGGACTGGGGGAGGTGGCCCAGGGAGACAGCAGCAGGAAGAGGAATGTGGGATGCAGCAGAAGGCTGTGATCCACAGGGTCTCTGGGCTGGGAAGCAGGGCACTCGGTGGGCCCTGTTACAAGTGCTTAGCACTGAATTCTCTTGTAATTATTTTATAATTGTTGGGGGAGAAGAACCAAATAAAGGAATGCTTCAGATAATGAAGTCATCATGTTTGTGAGACTGTTGAGCCTGATCCCACCTCCCTTGAAGCCAGTTGGGATTTTGGGTGCAAAAACCAGACCTGCTAATTGCAAATATTCCGCCACGTTTTAAGTACATAAACATATTTCGTTTCAAGGAAAAGAACAAGCTAAACTAAAAGCTTTAATTTTAAAAAACATCCTAAAAAGCAAATGGTGACCATGAAAGTCTTTTCCCCCCCTTTCCTCCCCTTGGCTTCTCATCTCCTTCATTATCTCATTCACTAAGGAAAATAGAACAATTTGCTATAATACTTCCTTTGACAATGTAAGCCCTGTTTCAAGGCTTTTGTGTCTTTAGTAGTTCATCTTGCCCAAGCGGAAATGCTCAACATTGAATGAGGCATCATCTCTATTGAAGCACAAAGCTCAGTCTATGTTAGGAGATGAACATTTCTACCCAACAGCAACTCTTGAGAGTAATCAGCTAATGCTTCTGGGATCCCAGATCTATTATGTCAGTCCAGATAATTGTTGTGAAGCAGAGGCAGCAGGACGTGTTGGTAGAGCTTCTACTCTCCTCCTTAAACATGGCTTTGGTGGTGTCCCAGGTCATTGTACCCAACCAATGGCACCTCACAGTGTCATTCTGACTCTGGCACATGCCAGTGCCCTCAGTGGTAAGGAAGTTCTGAATGCATCAGAGTCTGGAACAATTCCCTGGAGCTTTCAGCTCATCTAAAGATGGCCTCAATGCTGAAATCTCCCACACAACCAATGTTAAGCTTGCTTTTGTGTCACTTGTGGTTACACCCTTCACCCCACATGTCCACAGACACTGATGCAGCGTATTGTGACACCTTCTTGGGATAAGGGAGATGCTGATGAGGAGGAATAGTTCTGTGACTTGGATACAGACGATAATGGTGGTTTCTCATAAGAGAAATATTTACTGTGAAGAATAAGGATGAGGATTTATCCACAGATTGATTGACCCTTTTCTTGGTTTATTGCAAGAATGGGTAAGGTCATCCATTTGGCTTGGAATCTGTTCAGAAAACCACTTGGGGATATGATATCAAGGTGCCTTGAACAGACTCTACCCACAAATAGAATGAAAGTGCCACTAAACTTATTCTGTGCTGGATGGTAAAAATTATGTGGTAGTATTCTCAAACTGCCCTGGCTGAATCTTGATTATTTTTTTTTTAAACTAATGTCGAGTTTATTCTTCTTCCCTATCGGAGTTGAGGGAGGGAGGCTGCTGTAAATTAAATTAAATTAATGTTTATTAATTAACAACAAATTAATGTTGTTATGGCACAATGGCCCATGGCTGTGACTTGAAGTACTGGGTGTCTTTGAACTCAAGGTTCACTAGTCTGCAGTGCTGGGAGCTTCCGTTGGAAACTGCCTTGGGCAATTCCAGTTGTGGCTGTGGAAGAAGGCTCACACATTCATGGACCGTCTTCTCAAAGAGGGAGAGCTACCAGGAGTTTATGAAGTTGATTTATGATGCAACAAGTCCTCGGACTGGCATCTGTGGATGTCTGTAATAAGGCAATGATGATAGTGGTCTTTGACACAGATTCTTTCAGAAATGCATGGCTGCATTTGTCATAATATTTGTCATAATATCTAGATTTAGCAAAAGATCAATAATCTGCTATATAATGGAGGAAAAATTAAAAGGGATAAAAGAATTTGAGGCAAGTTTAATGAAGACTGAAGAGACAAAAGCCATCCTTTGTTCTCTCTGGCCTGTTGTCTAACCACTTTCTTCTTCCACCCATAAAAGAACCAAAAGGAAAAGAACCACCCAAGACGCCATCTTATACTTGATCTGAATCAGGGTCACTTAGTGAACCCAGTGTTAAAGCAATTGCTGTCACTTCAAGCAGAAACTGAAGAGTTCTAAGCCACCTTCAGCATGGTTTCTTTTGTTTTAGTTTTAAACTTACTAGAGAGAATAACAAGACTTTATCTGTCTTAGCAGGTTTTTCTGTTGGAGAGAGAGATAATATATGTTCTTGCGCCACTACTTTTGACGACAAGGCTCAAAAGCTCAGGGCAAAAACAAAGGTTGGATGATCCTAACAATCTGTTATAGGCAGAGGCAAATATTATTCTCAACCATGTTAGGGATGGTAGTTACTGATAGGATGGAGCTCAGAGTCTGGCTATATCTGATCACACTGAACCAGGGAAGTAGATGGGTTTGATTGTTTCAAGGTCTCGTAGTTGCTTGAAAGAATGGTCAGCTGCAAGTGCAAAAACTATTTTGCCTGGTGTACAAAGCTTTACATGGATTCTTTTATACACACAGAAAATTGTTCAAATATCTTTTTCACCTTGTAGTCTAGGACTACAGTAATCTTCATTAAAGTCTTAAAACTATTTTAGTCTTTCACAGATGTGTTCAAGGTCAATGAGTGTTTCTGCAGCACCTTTTTGTGAGGTTAGTGAGGGGATGGTGAATTTCATACCCCAGATTTTAAAAAACTTTTGGTGTTGTAGAATATTAATGTAGACCAAAGTTGATGAAAGTTGCTTCTGTGCTTCCCAATACCTGTGAACTAAAATTTTGTACATGTAGGTCACTTTCTTGATGACAGTGACTTCAGGTTGTGAAGTGAGTAACTTTCTGTCTCGAACTACCTGAACTGCCTTTCTAAATTCTTCAGAGATAAAGTGAAGATAAATGATTCTTTATAGGCAGTGACATAGTTCCACATTAATTGGGGGGAAAAAAATTACTTTTAATGGGGTGTTTTCTCCTATGTCACTTAGGCACTTTTGAAGAGCTCGCCTAACTTTTTTTTTTTTGCTCACATGGTAATTCAGAATCTTTCCCACAAGCCCTTAAAACAGCTTTCATCTGGAGAGGTTTAAAACTCTTTGCATGCCAACCAGCGTCTTGCTTCATTTGACATTGTGTCTAGTGGTTCTCTCTCTCTCAGGTTAGTAATAATTCTTAGCTTATACAGCATTTTCATCAGTAGATCTCAAAGCACTTTACGAAGGATGTCAGTATCATTTTGAAGATGGGGGAAGCTGAGACACAGGGAGATAAAGCAATTTCCCAGGATCACCCAGCTGGCCACTGGCAGAACCAGAAACAGAACCCAGGTCTCCTGAGTCCAAGTCAGTCCTCTGTCCACTGCCTCCTGCTAAGAAGCTTGCAACTTGAAGCAGGTCTGAGCTTGTTTTGTAAGAGGCAAGTGTGCTCCTGCAGCTGACCTCTGATCTGAACCCCTTCAGAAGAATGCCAATCAGCCAAGTCTCCAGGGAGAGATCTAGATTTGCCCTATTTGTCTTAATAAATATATTATTTCTGATACAGTTTTACTTTGGGATGTCTCTGTATTTTTGTTTCCCACTAATGCTTTTCTGGGAGGTAATAGCCATATAATATACAGAACACAAGATCTATATTATGTTTTTATATTCACTTGTTTAGATTTTTAATACAATAATAAAATGCCTATTCTGTTTACTTGACTTACCATAAATCAAAACTACATTTCTTAAACCAAGGTATACATGAAGTAAGCCTCCCTTCACCCCATAGAGCTTATATTAACCAACATCAATTTGGACAAAAAAAAGTACTCCACCCCAATAAGTGCTATCCTTAGTATGTTTGCCCTCCATCAAAGTTTACACAATACATGGGACTTGCAGCACATATAGAAGGTCAACTAAACCAAGCTGTTTCAGACCAAGAATTACCTAAAATATTTTTTGTGTTTATAAAGTTGTCCTGAATTTTAAATCTAGTATCTCAGGCCCATCTACGACTGGAAACAACTGCTATGTATTTCACTGAAAAGATGGGAATCTTTTCTTTCCAATTATATAAAGTTCAAGGCTGTTTTTAGGCTACATAATATTGGAGCTTAATATTGTCATTGGCTGAGGACTGAATATTGTAATTGGACCAATGTAAGGTGTGGTTTTTTTGTTTGTTTTTTAATGGAGATGTTGAGCACACATTTGGAGGAATAAAGATAAACATTTTGTGGTACTTTGATATTTTTTTTAGATTTTTGTTTTAATGGCTTATTGAAGCTGCTTGGATGTTTGGAATGTTGCCGGAGGCAGATTAATGAGCAGAGTGCAGGTGAGGTCATTAACAGTGCATGATAAATTGCAGAACCATGATAACTTGTACTTATCACATGGATTGATATTACCTTCACACTGCTGGAGGTCCCTGTTCCTCCTCCTTTTATTATTCTGTCAGTGGACTGATTGACTGACTGAGTCGGAGTTCAATACTTCTGAATGCAACCCTTTTTTTCCCCAACCTTGTTCACTTGCTTGGTCTAATCACCCCACTCATTGATTCTGCTTCATTCTTTTCCATCATTCCATCCACTTATTGTCCTTCACTCTTTTCTTTCTTTCTCTCACTTGTCTTCTCATTCATGTGCTGCCTTATTCCCTCTCTCTTTTCATTTCTGTCCTAATCCAGTTCCCTCTTGCTTTCCTTTCCCACTCTTTCTCATTGTCCCATGTGCTCATCCGGTCTCTTCCTTCCATCCATTCTTTCTCTTACCTCCCTCTCATCTCATCGCATCTTTCTCCCCATCACTGGTGTGGTTCTCACTCTCCTCTCATCTTAGTCCAGCTCTCTCCTCCCCTTCCTCCTGTTCTCTCTCAGCTCATTCAGAGCTTCCATGTCTTCCCTCTTCTTTACTCCTGGCCTGAATTTGGGAAAGGAGATCTCACAATTTTCACTCTCCTATCACTGGCTGTAGGGAGATTTTCATCTTCTTGGAAGCTCACGGGTTTGGAAGTGCCAGAATCTACTGTTCCCCTCCCAAATCTGGAATTAGGGAATCAATGGATCTTCATCCCCTCCTCCCTCCCCAGCCTGGGGGGAAGGCTACATTGCTGGGATATTTACTGCCCCAGATTTGACAGGGGCTTGCTCTGAGACCTTCACTCCTTACTGGTTTGAGGTGAGGGGAGCCACATGAGGTTGTTCACTCATTCTGTCCCACGTATGGATCCTGTGCCTGCCAAGTTTCAGGCACACCAGAAGGCAATTGTTCTTATCTGGGCTCCTCTTGCATTCCCTGCTCTGTGATTCCTGTTCAATGACTAGAATCTCCTGCTAAGTAGATGTAGAGGAGTCACTTAGGCACTCATCAGAGAAGGAACCCTGGTGTGGGTGGGTGTGGGAGTTCTTACTATTTAAAAGCACCTGTCTCTTGCTTGCTGTTTCTCATGGAGTCCTGCAATCTCTTCTGTTTTTAAGAGACATCCTGAGAGATTTTAGGCTTCAAGTGTGGGAATTCACTGAGGTGTGCACATTCTGAGAGGAGGTAACTTCTTACCTGTTGTTCATCCTTGAAGAAATAAATCTGTGAATTGCTCACTATTCTTCTCCTCATAGAGTTGAGGCTGTTAAATTGTCACGTTCATATTTAACTGCTGTTTTAATTGGCTGCTATTTTTGGAGGCATTTTTCCCTGTCATTTCAAAGGAACTGACCACTGGAATACACTGTGGGGAGTCCATGGACCTCAGAAGGGGCATCACCAAACTCCCCCCATCAGGCCAAATTGGTGGTGCACCTCTACTGAAGTTCTTACACCAGCAGTGAATTTGGCCCTCAGAGTTAAGGATGGAGTTCCAGTTTTAGCCTGCCCTGTTATATAAATTGCTGTAGAGATCTCCAAATCTTAGATGATGTTTTACATCATCTAAGATATACTTCCAGCGTTTGGGGAAATACAAATGTGAACTAAATCATTTTAACCAGTACATGAGTTTCTTATTGAAGTAAGTGACTTTAATAAGTTACATTGTTAATATTACTACTGCCCTAACATTTCTTTCCTTTGCATGTTGTTTTTTGAATATATTTAAGAGTTTTTCTTAATGTTCACAACAAGAAATAGACTGAAATATGGGGTTTAGTTGTACGGAGTTTTACTTTCCTATTAACTACTTTCAAGAGTATATCTGAAGTACACAAAACCAGCAACACCGCACTGAGTCTTTTGTCCTTCCTTTTGGGTGAAATTGTAGATAGCTTACTGTAAATATGGATGACTGCCAATCTGTGGCGCAGATTCTTTTTCTAATACTGTAAACTGGCAAGAGATCAAGAATTGAAGTTCTTCCTTTATTTATTCTCTCCGTTTGTATTAGAGTTCAGTGAATAAGAGAGGAAAACACAACTTAGTTAAATGTTGAGTGAAGGTTTCATATTGGCTAACCATTGCAAAAACAAAAACTGAAACAAAGTGAGGTTTATCTTGCATTTATTTTTTTCTATTTCTTTTTGGTGAAACTGGAAATATCAATTGCTTCACACGGAATAGATTAAAGCATTGGAAAGGAAGTGCAGAGATTTAAGTGAGGACTGAACACAACGTGTCCTGCATAGTATAAAATACTCTGACTACTTCTGACTTGATGCTTGTGTGCTTTCTGTTAACTACTTTCAGATTTGTATTAATATGCATTTTGTCTATGAAGAGAAGTTTAATAAAGTGTTTGTTTTCCTTTTGGTAAAACAAGGCTTCCTGAAATAGCTCCTGAGTTCTCTATTCTGTAGTTACATATAAAAGAAATATAGGGAAAATAAAAAGGAGTGTGTAGTTCCTCCGATCGGTTTTCAAATACAAAGCATGCCTTTAAGTTTGTTTGTTTTTTTTGTTTGTTTGTTTGTTTTCATACCAGGAAGAGATTAGGCAATGCTAATCTTTTGTCTAATTGTGTTGCTAATATAGTGGGCATTTCCCTACTAAAGATAAGGAGACTTAATTTTTATTTACATTATGTAAAGTTTACTAAAATTTTCTTGGTCTTGACCTAGGGAAATAAATTTCTACAAGGGTGTAATTTGAAAATCAAATAAGGTGAAGAATGACATACATAAAATATGGTTTTATGTAAAAATTGAAATTTTTAACAAATATGATCAAATCCCATAGTATACTGTAATTCATTCAAACATCTAGCTAGAACAGTTAAATTGTATTACCTAGTTAGCAATACATAGCTCTATCGTGTGTATTTATTATCCGATGAAACTTGAAACATATTGTACATAACTCATTAACAGTCCTAATTCAAGCGATTAACCCAGAACAAATGAACTAGATTAAAAAAACTAGTTGCGTTTAACTGTATTTTTAATCACATTGCTAAACAATAATACCCATTTAAATTTATCATAAATACTTTTAGATTTTTTCTACATTTTCAGATACATTGATTTTAATTACAACATAGAATACCAAGTGTACAGTGCTCATTCTATTTTATTACAAATATTTACACTGTAAAAAGATAAAAGAAATATTTTTCAATTCACCTTATACAAGTACTGTAGTACAATCTCTTTATCATGAAAGTACAACTTACAAACAGAATTTTTTGTTACATATCTGCACTTAAAAACAAAAGAATAAAACTTTGGAGCCTATAAGTCCACTCAGTCCTATTTCTTGTTCAGCCAATCGCTAAGACAAACAAGATTGTTTACATTTATGGGAGGTAATGCTGCCTGCTGCTTATTTACAGTGTCACCTGAAAGTGAGAACTTGTGTTTGCATAGCACTCTATAGAGGGTGTTGCAAGGTATTTATGTGCCATATATGCTAAATATTCATATGCCCCTTCATGCTTTGACTGGTAGATTTTTTAATCTTTTTTTACAGTGCAGTATTTTTAATAAATAATTAGGGCACTCGATTGCAGTTAACGCATGCAATTAACTGAAAACAAATTAACACATTATTTTTTTTAATGGCCATTAATTGCACACCAGGACACCATGCTCAGGGGAGCACTGCTGTGTGCCTCCCAGGCAGGGGTGCTTCTCCTCCCACAGCCTTACTCCAGTGCTGCTTCTGCCTCCTCCCTACTACCCACAGAGCCGCCCCTGGCCAAGCTGCTCTGGACTGGGAGGTGGACTTCTGTCTGCTGTGCAGCATGAGTGTAGGGGGCTGATGGTGGGGTGTCCCCCTCCTTCTGCCTATGTACCCAGTTGCCACCGAGTTGGGGAACGGGGAGACTGTCTGCTGCTGGCTCAGGACTGAGTGCTGCTGATAGCAGCTGTTGCTGTCTGAAAAAGCATTGACTCCTGAGTAATCTGCTTAAAGAGAGAGTGCTCCCCAACACACACACACACACACACACACTTCCCACCCAGCATACATGCTTCCCTCCAACACCAGAAATATTTAAATAAATCATATTCTATTAATGTTTAACAGTGTGACTAAAACTGCAATTAATCGCAACTATTTTTTTAATCTCCCGCTTGTGATTTTTAAAAATTGTTTGATAGCCCTAATTGTACAGTTTAAATGTATACAGATATCATTAACAGCAAAAATATCTGTTTCATACAGTTATATATTATGGCTGATCAATTTATGTACTTCATGGTCACTTTTTACCAACGGAAGTTTGGGGTGCTAGGGTTTATGGGAAGGGAGGATGGATGGTTCTGTTTTTAAGGTGCTGGACTGTAACACAGATATATAGTTCAAGTGAAATGGCTCAAAGTTAATTAAGCTGCACAAAATCTAAACCAAGAAAATCAATATAAATATCGTGGAGACACAAACCTATTACCATTTTAAGATCCCGTTCATGAAATTTGTAGCTGTTTTGAAAAGATTTTTCAGTACTTCATGTCACCTAGAAAATTAGAATTTATTCCTTTAACCGCCTCTTCCCTTAAAGGGAGAAATAAACTGCGAAGAATTCCAGTTTTTAAAATGTTTTATAGTCTTATTTTTTTAAACTTCCTTCTATTTATTGTTAATATAAGTGATGGCATTTCATTTCTTAACTTGACTAATTTTTTGTTTTCTTTTGTTAAATTAAGGAATAAATAAGAAAAACATCTGTACAGAGTTTTGAGTTAGGGCATATCCTAGTGGAACAGAACTTTTGAGTTAAATCACACTGTTAAAATCATTCCTATCATTTTCTCCTTTTGATATGCAGCTTTTCTGGAATTTTGCAATATAATCTGTAAATTTCAACTGATCTTTTTAAAAATTCCAAAAATTAATTATTTGACATAAATACTGAATTGATTTGCTTAGCATGGAAGGCTATATTATGACAGAATTTTGTAATGGCTATTGCCATTTCTAGATTCGTCTAATGAGGGCATACAGTAATTGATATTGTACTTTTCTCTCCAAACTTTGTAATTATCCCCTAATTGGGCTTTCCCTAAAATTGATCTGGAAGTAATGTAGATTTCTTAGTTGCTTCTTGGTATAGTAGTTCAAAGGATTAATAACCATCTCTGTTTCCTAGTGTGGATGTCTCCACTGTTGCAATGTTTTCCGGTAAATGAATAGGTTCAGTTCAAGGTCTATTGACTGCATATATTGAACTAACAGTTTAGGCCTGAAGTACTTGAAAGACTAATTTTTATTCTTCATCTCACCAAGTCAATTATCATGAGCCAGATTTACCTCGCCTCCAAGGTTCCTTCTGGATCAAGCGAGGGGAGGGCATTCTTTAAGGGAGCCAGTCTATGAAATCCTCCTAATGAGAATTACCAGTGAAATCCACAGCTCTGGCTGGTGTCCAAAATAAGTGGTGAGGCTGGCAATGAAATATCTGCTGCTCCCACCAAAAAAACCAAACCAACCAACCAAACAAACAGACACCTCCTTCCATAATCACTTTGGATTTCTCAAGTAAAATCAGCTAAGTTGGGCCTCTTCTCTAATCTCCAATAAATAAATTCTTTCCCCACCCGTAGATCTTCTGCTTTATCCCCTGCCTTTATTCCCCTGCTCCTTCTGAAAATGAACAGGAAAGCTCCCTCTGCTCTGCTCCCTTTGTCTTCCTCCCTCACAATCCCACCTGCCCCATTTATCCTTCTTGTCTGGTCATATTTTACCCTTCCACTTTTTTTTGGTCAGGCCAGGGTCCCACTGTTTATCCTTTCCTTTCTAAGTAATAGTGCCTCTCTGAAACCATAGGCTGGCCAGCTCCTTGCACTCTCTCCCTTAGCGTTCCCCATCTTAGGCTCTAGTACTGCTCTTGAGGTGGGGATGGAACTTTTTTCCTGAGTTGTGTCCAGAAAGGGGGGATGTCTTGAGGATACCCCACAGCGTACCGAAAAGGCAGGCAGTAAGCACATGCGGCTCCTCTCTGTACTGCTCAGTGTCTTCAGTGGAGGGAGAATTGGCGGTGTACCAACTCCCTGCCCATCTGTCACCTGACTGCACTGTTGTGGTGGGTCCACATTACAAAATAAGGCATGTTCTTAACATGTTAGCTAACACCTGATGTTTATGGTGCTAAAAACATAAAATTACTTCCTTTGGTTAGTCACACAATATATTTTGACCCATCATAGGCCTGGAATCTAAATTTACTGGCCATTTGTTTCTACTAGCACTAGATCCATATTCATACTTAAATTGTAATTCACAGAAAATATGAGGCCTGAAAATCTAGTTTGTCTTTTCTCTGCCAAGTAAAGCTTGTTTTGTTGAATATCAGCATTGCCAAAAAACACCCCAGTGTTGTTCATGAGTGACAGATATACCCAAATGTAATCAAATAGAACATGTCCATACTGGGTAGCAGAAAATACCTACCATCTTTTATACAGCAAATGCAGTTCTCTTGAAATTTCATTGGAAATTGTGGAGGAGTCTACTGTTTACATATCATTAATTACAGTACATTTTTGTCTACATCTCCTCAGTATCACACTCTCAGGGTAGCTTAATGTGATAATGGATGCCACTTACTGCAATTTTGTTTGATTGATTAATTAGCCAAATGGATCCTTGAAATATTAGTAATAATTTTGTCTTTCCTAAAATAGATCTGGTCCCATGGGACTGGAAACATTCTCTGCCATTGTTTTACCACTTTCTGGCTCACTGAAACTGCCATAAGAGAGACCTACAGGCCAAAATTATCGTAACTCTGGCACGCTCTAGTGGTGGAAGAACCCCCATCCCATATTGCTCCAGATTGGATCTTCAAAGAATAGTAGCTGCTCTACACAAACTTTTAGGATTTGGGAGCTCCTGTCACCCCTCTAACCTAAGGATCTCACTGTGTTAAGGAATCAAATACCTTGAGCTGCAGGCAATAAAATTGACACACACAAACCCTTAGTGTTTGTGTCACAGCTGACAAATGAGGTTATGCAGATCCATAGAGACCACACAGTAGTGGTGTCCTAAATCAGTAAGGAGCGTGCCTGAGGAGCAACCTAAGCATTCTTTCTCACATTTCTAATCTTTACTTTTCACAAGTGTAAAAGAAGGGAGGACAATTTTTTTTTATCGATTGCTACATGTTGTGGTTCTCAAAGTTTTTTCAGATATCTAGTCCATAAGGAAATCCATTTCAGGCTTATTTTTGTATTGGTTTTCTCTTTACTGGTAGAAGGTGGACATGGATATCTCTTAGCATATAAATAAAACATAAAATATGTGCATTATATACATTATGGGAACGTTAATAGATTTTACCTGGCTACCTAAAGTAGAAATTCTCAACCTGAATTACTGGCTGACACTAAAGAAGAAAACACATCTGTTTTCTTGCCCTAGTTTTGAAAATACTTAGGCTCCTGTTGTATAGGACTATACAAAGTGTATCAAATTAAGAACTGGTATTAGTATTTAAATGCAGGATTAGGGCCTTATTTTTGTGAATTAAGCTGCATATCATAGCTTGCTTTATTTATTAAGATACGCTCTGTCGCCTTATCTGTTGCTGCTTTCTTTAGTGACTTACAGTACTGATCACATAATTAGTAAAGTTAGAGAAGTGTCACTATCTCAGAAATGAACTTGTAGCCTTTTGTTTTGAAGAAACAATATACTTTTGAGATTTACACAAAATATAATCTTAATATAATGGACAAAATTTTAAATTTTCTAGAGAGTCTGATTGAGAATACCCTTGAAATTCTTATTTTATTGTTGCTGAGGGAACACGAGAAGTGAGATAAATGAAAATGGTTTGTTTAGTTATAGAGTTCAGTAGTTTTTTTTTCCACCTCAAAATATTATGACAACCTGACTGGTTGTCTGCTCAGACATACTTAGAATAAAATAGCAGAGGTCAAGCTGAAGTGCATTTCCAGAATTTTTTAAAGTTTTTATTTTAAAATGAGCAGTTTATTGCTTGTTTCCAAAGAAGTTTGTGTTTTGATGGCATATGCATTATGCCTATTTCTTGCATATACCATCATTCCTTCACCTTCCAATTTGTAGAAAAGACATCTTCACAAAATTGCAAGAAGAAATATTTATCCAGCTAATGTTTCTAACAATTTAATTTATTTTACTAGTTTCAGTTCAGTGTCAGTTCAGTCTGCTATACATTATAAAAATTACTTGATCAGTATCACCGTAGTTTTAGAGTAAAGTTGCAATACAGGTTTCCATTAGAAGAATCTTTTTCACGTGTTCATAACTTTCTGAAAGAGTCACTTTTTTAGAGTAACATTTTCTATTGTATTCTGTGTGAAGGTGCATTTGCTTGGAAGGATTAAGCAAAATCCCTTCAACTATTTTTGCATTTTGAGTAGAGGGAAAAATTACATTTTTTCCATTATAAAAAAATCAGATGTTTTTAGATACAGCTACAGCAAAAATATTGAAGTTTGAAAGTTGGTATGAACACATTCTTCATCAGATTAGTGTGTATGCTTAGAAGTAAAACATAATTGGGTTTGATATAATGAGGATATGACAGATGGAAAATTGCTTACTTGAACCCTCAGCAGAAAGTTTCTTTATGTTTTTGGGTACACCTTTTAGAGGCCTCAATCCTGGCCCCAGTAAGCATTAGGTGTAGTGGGGTGGAGTAACAAAGAGGAGTTTCTGTGTGATTATGGGGTCAACTAGGTGCTATTTCAGCCTCCATCTTCTAAACTAAACCTAGTTGGCTGAAGCTCTAAGGGGCCAGTGCGGCAGCTGTCAGTTGCCAAAGTGCAGTATACTACAGCCATAAACCCTTCCTACTCCATGAGCCAAAATAGGAGTGGTATAAGAGGTGGTGATGCCAGTTTTTGCTACTTGGAGCTTCCCCTTATGTGAGGGAATGCCCAATTCATAGAAGATTAGGGTTGGAAGGGACCTTAGGAGGTCATCTAGCCCAACCCCCTGCTCCAAGCACAACCAACCACAATTAAATCATCACAGCGCAGGGATTTGTCAAGCTGGGCCATAAAAACCTCCAAGGATGGAGATTCCACCACCTCCCCAGGTAGCCCATTCCAGTGCTTCACCACCTCCTAGTGAAAAAGCTTTTCCTAATATCCAACCTAGACCTCCCTCACTGCAACTTGAGACCATTGCTCCTAGTTTTGTCATCTATCACCACTGACTGAACAGCTGAGCTCCATCCTCTTTGGAACCCCCTTTTAGGTAGATAAAGGCTGCTATCAAATCCCCCCTCATTCTTCTCTTCTGTAGACTAAATAAGCCCAGTTCCCTCAGCCTCTCCTCATAAATCATGTGCCCCTTCCCCCTAATAATTTCCGTTGCCCTCCGCTAGACTCTCTGCAATTTATCCATATCCTTTCTGTAGTAGGGACTCAAAATTGAACACAATAGTCCAGACTTGGCCTCACCAATGCTAAATAGAGGGGAATAATCACTTCCCTTGATCTGCTGTCAATGTTCCTACTAATGCAGCCAAATATGCTGTTAGCCTTCTTGGCAACAAGGCCACACTGTTGACTCATATCCAGCTTCTTGTCCACTGTAACCCCCCGGTCCTGTTCTGCAGAACTGCTTTTTAGCCAGTCGGTCCCTAGTCTGTAGCAGTTGAGGAGGTTTGTCAGCTTCTGGCCCCCTTGTAACACCAGAGCAGCCCAAAGGAACAGAGGTCAGGGTTGAGCACGCAATTTGTTGCATGCAAGGTACACCCATTTCAAGTGTTTCTCTGATGAATTAAAGGAATTTACAAGCTTTTAATTTTTGTTTTCCTATTGTCTTTAAAAATCTTTCTTTTAAAGAAAGTTAGGAAACGAAATGGACACCTATGCAACATTATGGTTGCATAGTAAAAATTACATTAAAGTGCAAAAGTTTAGCTTCTACTAGCAACAGAGACTCATATTTCACATATGCATAACTTTCTATTGCTGTTTTTCCTTATTCCTCTATTTTGGGGAGACAGTGATTAGCGGATGGTTGGTTGTGAGAGGACAGTGAAAACTGTTTGATTCTACAGTAGTTAACATTGCAAATCTGAATATATTGATTCTATATTTACCTTGTGGTAGTGGAATAGTTGAATCATACAGGCATTTTTAAGTAGTTTCATATTTATTGCTTAGCAGAGGATGTATGATCTGTGGCTTCCTTCATCTTCAAATAATCTCAAACACAGTCCCTTTATAATATAAATATAATATAAATAGTATCTGTTTCCAATTGTGATTTAATGGGTATTAGTTTGGGATAGCTAATGAACTGAGGAATTCAAGTTGATTATTTCATCATTCAGTCCACTAGCCTGTCTTAAATTCTTGGCTAATCACTCTTCATACATACCTAGCATCAATTTTAGTACGTCAACATTTTTTGTTTTTAATAGAGTTGGATGTTTTTGTTTTTGAACTTTTAACTTTTTAATGTATTAGATAAATTTTGTTTTAAATAAACAACCTCGATAGTTTGCACTAATGATTGAGACACCCTTGTAAATTTTGTAAGTTGGGAAGTGAACAAACAAAAACACCAAGAGTAATGCATAACAAAGTACACTTTTAATTATAGTTTATTTGTAATTATTTACAACAGTTCATTCTGTACTAAGAAAGTTTTAAATCATGTTTTGAAAAAGCAATATGGTCTTAGTAAAACAAGATCTCACATAACACACTGCTTTTAAATAATTGCTCATACATTGGGAGGGGGGGAGAGAGAGAGAGAGGTTGACTGTACAGATGAGCAAAGTATGAGTTAGTTCTGTACACAGTTATTGAATGAAATGTTTATGGACTCAATGGAACTTGCAGAAGTATTCCGTTCTTTTCAGGATTTGACAATTCAATTTCATTTATAGCGTATATACACCAATAGATCAAACAAAAGTTACCAAATGTGTTTTTACTCTGAATGAGTGGTTGTGTTAGGTTCATCATCACAAGAGGCTGGAAGACATCCTCCCCCCTCTCTACCCTCCCCCCCCGATGCGTGTGGAGGGCACCCTGTGTTCATCTGCCTGTGGGGATCCCCCTAACTGTATAGAAAGAGGATCAGTTCCTCTTGCAGGCTCTGGGATCTGGAGATGGGTCTGCAAGCGCACATTGTTGTCCACTCAATAATCCTATGGGAAATACACTGAAAATTTTGGCTACATTAACATTCTGCAGAGACTGTTCTATGCCAGGTGACGACTGTCCTTTAAAGCCAAACAAACTTTTTTCTTGTTGGCAGGTTCATGATTTCACTGCATATCAGACTTGGAACAAATTCCTCCCCTCTTCTATTAACTCCTAAATGACTATCTTCTTTTCAGCTTGGGGGGATGGCTTCCCATATGCAGAAGGGTCTCCCCTGGCAGGGTCTAGGCTTTCGTATGATACTGTCTTTTTTTTATATTTCCTCCATGACAACTAAGTTGTCACTCTGTTTTGGATCTACAATCAACACTGCTTCATCTTTGCATCCTTGCAGATTACTAATGAACTGTCTCTACCTTCATTTCTTCTGTCACTGTTAAGAAAGTGCTGGATTTGTTTTCATACGAGGTCTCTTTATTCAGCTCATGAGTGCGCTCAGATTTGTTAAGCCCCATGCAGCATATAAAATATGTCTTTGAATGATGCCTGACTAGTGGTGGCAAAATGTGATTGCAGCTCACTTTTCTTGTTCTGTTTTTTGCCTCCATGCAGGAGTTTATTGGACTGACAGGGTGGCACCTTATCAACAATAAATATTTTCAGTAGCATATGGTTCCTTATCTAATGGCCATGTGGTACTTGGAACCTTAAATATGAAATAAAATAAGGACTTCAGAAGGATGCCAGTATGATGTGAGATGTTAACTCCAAAATAATTTAGTAATTATATTAGATTAGAAAGAGACTTTCTAAGGAGCAGTTATTCAACAAACTAATTATATGTTAATTGCTTTCTTTGCAATATGCTATGCTAGTCTGAACATATGACATTTGTAATATGACTCAACTACGTTGTCACTTTTTATCTAAAAGTGAACAAGGAGAACATGTTAGATGGGGCTGTAAAAACCTTGCTCCAGTCTCAAGTTTGCTGTGATCTCGTAAGTCCGGTGGGTCCTATAGGGAATTGTCAGGCTCCAGCTGTTCTTTCTTCTGCTTCTGTATTATTAGCCAGCAGAGATTTTGTACAGAGGAGGGAAAGAAGTGAAGAGAGGATGGCATGGGTTGGGATGGACCTTTTGGGAGGGTGGGTTGAAGCAGGATATAGAATGTGGGAGCACTTGGAAGTTTTGGTTTGTTTTTTTTAACTGAATAATGCTGCACCCATGATTTCACATGAACGTTGAATTGACACCACTGAATCTGGAGCTTTACAATAGTCTTGTCATTAGTTATCTGAAGGAATTTCCCTCCTATTGGTATTAGTATTGCTTAGACTTGTTATTTGGTTTCTAATGTTAGAAAGTGGATAGTGGGTTTAGTCTGCCTCTTGTTGCCCACACACCAGCTATAGATATGTTTTACTTAATTGGGCAGTGCTACTGTAATGCTTTTATTGTGGTGCTTTGTTTTTTTTAGCATAGTCATTCTATGATGTCTCAATCTGATTCCGATTATTTTCAGTAATTTTAGTTTTACCAAAATAAAATAGCAGGAGCCAGCTAGTCTCAAATGGCTTATTTACACCATTGAATGAAAAAAACTGCCATAAGGCACGCTAGGACAGTGGTTCAGTTCTCTGTGAACTGGTATCACACTTCAATTTCTACGTCTTGAAATGATGGGTTGGAGAGTAATCATTCAGAAGTGAAGGAAAAATCTAGAGACGGGTTTCTGTCTCTGTTAAATTCATGCATGTTCTTTTGCAGTTTATATTTATATAGCAGGAAAATCTTCAGAGGGTTTGACGTTACTTGATTTTAGAGCTTGAAAAATGAAAAAAAAAAAAGAAAAAGAAAATGTTTTTCATAATTTCCCATTTTTAATGAAATTTTGAAAATTTCAAAACTTTCCAATAATAGAACTGATCCTGGGAAAAATATTTCTAACCAAAATTTGCAAAAATATTTTCAATTTTTTTAATCCAAATTTTCTATGCATATCTGTAGTCATAGTCTTTGCAAGTGCCACTTTGAGAAGACCTGTGATTGTGGAAGAGTGAATGGGTAGAGCAAATGAGAGGCAAGGGAGCTTTACTGCATCTAACATGAATAATGTGAAATGAGAGTGTTACCTATTTTTATTATAGTTCTTTATTTTTTATTGCACCAGAATTATTTTTTTAATACAGGCCAGTAGTGACGGAAAGGTTTGCACCTCTCCCAGTGCAGACATATACCACAAGCAGAGCTTTGAAAACATGCAAAAAGTATTTATGTTTGCAGCATTTAATAGATTGCTTATTATCCTAAACAGTTTGTATGATGCATATTGTTGTAATTTATTCAGGGGTTAACAGATTTTGATACTTTCTACAAAAGTAGTTGTGAAAATGTGAATAAATAACTGCAGAGTTAAATGGACATTGCAAACAATCTCATTTGGGAGGGGGGAGTACGAAGTCTATATTTGTGAATATTAGAGAGGATATGAAATAGGAAATACAGGCCAAACATATCTTGTAAACTTTAAAAAGCATTCCCTCTACCTCTTCCCTCCCCCCCTAAAATTTCCAAATGGATTCTAGGTATTTTTCTGAAGTAATTGGCCACTTTTACAGAGAGAGACTCACACAGACTCTCATCTGAACTGGTTCACAAATATAGTATTGTAGCCATGGCAGTGCAGACTGCAGTGGCTCGAGCTAGCCACCCCTAAGTACGTTCCTATGGTGTTCAGGCAGGTTTATATTCTGCATACTACAGAATAGTTCTACATTCTACACCACCATTGCACTACTATGTCTTGTGTGCTAGCTCAACGAGAGCTAGCATGTGTATGTGTACACAAGTTGGAATTACACTGCTAGCTCATAATGTAGATGTAGCCTCAGATACCAGGAGATGAGGCTAACCTGACTTGGGTATGGACTGTAAATTTGGGAGACCTGGTGACTTTTTGAATTAAGGTGGGGCAGAGCTGCAGTGCCATACTGGGCTTCAAAATGACTTACAGGGACTGCCCAGACTCACAATACTATTACTGGAGTTGCAGCTAAATTGCTGACATTCCCAAAGCAAAGATCCAAGAAGCTGTACCAGAGTGTACTGCTTTCTGAATCTAACCAGCTGGAATTTTACAGAAGCCACTTTTCACCTATATTTTAAAAAACTCAGTATTCATTTGAAAATGAGCATTGACCTACTATAAAAAGTCAGATAGATCTTCTCTAGTTAATCTACCCTCGTCTTCCATTACTGGCACAGAATTAAGATATTTCAAGACATATTATGTAGAATCACCATTGCTAATCAGATAGTTTGTGTGTTATGATCTCTTCTGAGATCTAGAAATGAATTTAAGAAGTGGGAGAACTCGTATTCAAAAAATCTGGCAACCGTGTTTAAAAAAAATTATTTCTTTTCAGAACTCAGGCACTTTATCACTACGCCCATCCAAAATTTTTGTCTAATATTCTTTTTAGAACAATCGGAGTATGGGTAGTAGAATCAGGCTCTTAACTCTGATCTGCATGGTCATTCAGGGAGGTAGACGTCTAATATTTCTCACAAATCACTGCTGATGTAATTATGGGCTTGAGCAAGGTTGCACCCACAAAAATAAAGAATGCTGAAAGTCTGGGCCTTTATCTCTAAATTTTGTACTTTACTCATAGATTTACTGGAATAAAAATTTAGCATTTCTATACCAAAGTCATTGATTCTTCATTTGGGCCCTCATTCAGTAATGTTGTTGAGTTTATGCATAACTTGTTGCCCCAAGTGTAATGCTTCAACACCATACCTATGGAAATAAGTAGTAATCAAAACATCTTGAGAGTGAATGCTAACCTATTCTATGACACCCAGCAAAACCCCAAACTTATTACTGACCCCGTTCTGCATCTCCTGGGATTGGACATAGGAAAGAAGATGAAAATTGAAAACATGCTGGGTAAAATTTTCAAAACTACTTAAGTCCCATTTTCAAAAGTGACATCCTTAGGGGCAAATTTATAAAGGTTATTTACGGGCAAGATCAACAAAGAGACTTAAGTGCCCTGTCACCCAGTGGAATCCTCAGCCCAAAGTTAGGTGCCCAGGCTCCCTATACAAGGTGTGGTGAAAGTTATGAACTTTAGGAAGAGTTACAAATAAATAAGAGGAGAATTTTGCTGGATTTCTAAATAGATGCTGTGCAAAATTGGAAACATAAAGTATGTTTTCTTTATCATCTGCACAATGAGAATAAAAGTAACAATTGCACTGTGAGTAAATGTTTAGATGAGTTTTTTAAAGAACAAGATCTATCTTCAGAATGCGATTATGATTTGATCAGACAAGATTAAAAACTGCTTACATTTTTGGTTCAACTTTGTTGGTCAGCTTTAGTTTACAGGATAAATTTGACAATAATAAATTGTGTAGTGAAATAGTTTTCCTTGTTATGTCAACAGTTGTGTCAAGGAGTTCATGGTAAACCATTTGTCATGGAATTTCCCCAGACCTGGTGGTGGTGTGCTGATCTCATCACCCAAACATAATGCTTTCTTTTATTTCCTTTTTGTTTTGATCAGTTTCACAGTGTAAAGAAGCAGACATTTCTTTTTCTCATTATTCTACAGGTCTGCAGTTTGTAAATGTAAATATCCTTTCACAGTGAGAATTATAAAAGGCATTATTAATGTACACCTGTACAGACTGATTTACAGTAGCTAATCAGGAGTGATACTGGTTATATTATCTTGTATGTTAGCCCTATATAATCAACTTGGTAAACATTATTGACTGTGTTGTTTGGAGACAATTGCACGTAATCCTTCAAATTCTTCAGAAATTATATAGTGCTGAAACTAGAACACACAGGATACAATTCAGAATATTAGCACTATTGTTTTGTAGACACAGCACTGGCATTATAACATTTGCTGTGCATTAAAGTTTTTTGTTCAGTTTCACAACGTATTAAAAAAGCTATCAAAACGTTTTTGTGTCTTTATATTGTTTCTTTCCATTGAAAGGTTATTTTCACAACCCACTTCACTACATTTTTATTAGTTTGGAAACCTGTATTCTTGACATTTTTAAAAATAAAGCAAAAGTGAAAAGCAAATTGAGAATTTTAAATACACTATACATCTAGCATTTTTAAGAACAATGATTTAAATTATAGCAGAACCCACAAAAACTTTAGAATTGTTTGTCCTAGTAGAGAGCCATCATGAGATAATTTATTGTAATGCAGCGGAAAGTTATCCAACTGATAACTTAATTTCACAAACTAATCTATAGTAACCACTACAGGTTCTTTTGAGCATTCATTTCTCACTTCCACTGATGAAAAGTATTGATTGTGGATCAGTTGGTCCACAGTTGCAAAATTCATAGTTTAAAAGAACTTTGACTAAAATAAAACATTAAGGTCCTTATATTGTGCTGTCGGTTCAATCTTCTAATTTACACACAATCCATTCTTTCACAGATCTATTTTAATGACAGCTATACAGTCAAGCAGTTTCTTATGTTTTATAAAATATGACTTTATTTCTTGTACAGAAAGTTAATTTATATATTCATATGTTTATGTAAGGATGGATGCACACATGCACTCTTTCCCAGTAGTATTTGGGCTGAGTGTGGATTTCTGGAACAGAATCATTTTGATCACGTGCATTGTATTTTTCATAATTTCACTAACAAAAAGTAACCTCTATCATGTCATGCAAAAGACCTCGTTACTTTCATATAGTAATGGTGGGGAGGGGGAGCTCAACTTGAAGGATAATGCTTCAGTTGCTCCTCTGGTTGCTTGGAAATATGCTTGTTTCTTGTGTGATTTGTAGGGAGCTTTGTAAATCAAGAAAACACCGCAAGGATTCTTTATATTTTTCCCCTCTTATCTATAGTATAGAACATCTCGATAGATTACCACTCACACACACCCATTCTCAGGGAGTTAAGGATTCAATAACATCATACTATTAATTTTCCTTACATTGTAATACATAATTATATTATTTGACTATTGAATAATTGACTTTAAATATTTTGGCCTCCCACTTGAAAAGAAATGACTGTTGGAGTATTGAGAGCAGCCAAATACTTCAGAAGGAGAACTTTCAGATGTACCTTCCTCAATCCAGTGGCTTGGAATTTTACTGCATTTATAAGTATAATATGGGTTTAATCTGCATTAAATTGCTTTTATTTCAAATGAATATTCCTACTTCCAAATATTTTTGCAAAACCATTTTTTCCACAAAGTAAAAGTGTCTTTTAAACAGTTTAGCAAACTCTAAAAGTTCAAAATCAAAGTTCTAGCTTGTCTATCTGTATTCTAGCTATAATTGTGTATAGAAAATAATTTCAGCAGTAAACAAATTGAACTAAATCCAGCTGTGAAGCGAATGTGTGCAACTCCTTTGACTTCAAATGTCTGGTCCTGGATGACATCTCCAAAACAGCTCAGCCAGGAAAAGGTAAAAGGGGCCACTTGATCCTAATATTTCTTACACCAGAAACACTAGTGACTGAATTTGAAGAGAGAATCCTTTGTTCAGGAGACCTTTTCTTAAAAGGTTGAAGTCTGTGCAGTTCTGCAACTCCCAGAAGGATTCCAGAGTAGAAAGGCAGGTTTCAGGTAAGTAGATGGATCTTGTCCACTCTTCTCCACTGCCCAGCTGAGGAAAAAATGGGACTTAAGCTGGAGAGTTGAGGAGCTTACTAACCTGAACTCTCCTTCCCCAGAATGGCTACTTTTTCTGCAGAGTGTTTTTTTTTTTTTGTTTTTGTTTTTTAAAGCCTTGTACAGGAAACTTGGAATAGGTTGACTTACTGCAGAGGCAGCATAGATAGCCTTCTGGGACTTGAGTATCTTGAAAGCAGGACATGTTTTCTTCTAGCCAGAGCCTTTAGCTTACATGATGATTTAATTCTGATACTAACGTCCTTACGTTTATTATTGAAAACTCTGAAAATAAGTTTGAGAGAGAATTTTATCAGCGGTGAGCATCTCTGGTGGTCTGTTGTAGTCTTTTCAGTAATTAGCCGTAACTTCCATGGGTTACTAAGACATACATCATATTGTGGAAGATTACTCTTCAATCACTTGATTACTCTGTGTCCAGGGAATTGCATATTCTCTCCATGGTTGACCAGATATGAACAAAATGACTGCTACACTGCCCTCTAAAACCTCATAAAAGGGTTTATCAGCTACCAAACTTCAACAGCTAAACAGACAACCAGAAGGAATATAGGTTGTTTTTTTTGGCTATTCTCTTTATTTTAACATAAATCTTGCTGTTTAAAAATATATCTGTAGTATACAAAACCATCAGCTGATGATTGCACTAAACCCTCCTAAATTGTGGAATTGTGCACTGTAGGACTCCCCCATCTATTTAGAACAGTTCTTTAAATTATATTTTAGGTAACCTGCTGTATCCTACAAACTAATTTTGTATCTGACAATACACTGAACATATTAGTCATACATGTTACACAAATATTTTAGAAACATAAAATGTTTAAAATAGCAGTCACAATACTTAACTAGTTTTAAGAGAGAGCTGTACCAGTTTTGAGTGGAATTGTATGCTGGCGTTGCTTGTGATGTTCATGGGCAGCCCTGAGGGTCCCTTCTGGTTCATGTTGATGTTCCTAAAATGTCATGTTTCAGGGTTTCAGCTGGCCACCTGTAGGGGTCAGGAAGTGATCCCCTCCTATGCATTCTGTGGGATGTGTGGCAGGGTGGGGTTTTTTGTTTGTTTGTTTGTGTCATCTTGCTCGTTTTTGTCAAAGATGGCCATGGCTAGAGAGGGGACATTGGACAGGTTGGGCCAGAGCCATGAGGTGCCACCGAGCATTTTCTCTCTGACTCTTGGCTGGCTGGTTTTGGCTTACATGCTCAGGGTCTAATTGATTCCTTCTTGATGCCTCATATGGTAATTTTTCCTCAGCTCGGACTGGTAGTGACCTTGGGTTGTTTGCCTTTCTCTGCAGAATAGAGTGTGGGTTGCTTGCCAGGATCATCTGGGTGTATCTCAATCAGTGTCCTGCCATTGTGGGGGCCTCCGACAGTGGTGCATTTCAGTTCCTCCTATTCTCAGCCTATGGCACTGAATGGTTTAGTCTTCTGAGTCTGTAATGCCTTGGTCTAATTTCAGTTGTTGGGTTTGGTGTGCGGGTGCTGGGTGATGTTGGTGACCTGGGATACAGATTATATCAGACTAGGTGATCTGGTGTCCTTTCTGGTCTTAAACTTTGACTCTTCCCCATTGCACCAGGAAGCTCTAGGAGGTATTGTTCACAATCCCCCTTGATGCCAAGCTAAAGGAATTCGTTGGGATGGGCACCTCTATGCTGTTCCAGTGCAGGGAATTGCTTGCAACTCTCAGTCCAGCCCTGTATATACCAATATACTGTTGTACTTTGTACAACACCATCGCAACTGGATCCAGATGGATCCCTGTATTCAGTTAGAATATACTTTATAAAATGTAGAAACACCATATGTAAAATATCACTTGTGATCCTATGTGATGGCATTTTTTTAATCTGATAATTGGAAGGAAAAAAAAACAGTGGATGCAGGTAAACAGCTAACCCTTTCTAATTACATCATATTTGAAATTCAGCTGCTAAATGATGCTGACTATATTTTGGTTGCTACTTAAATACTATGTCCTGATCCAAAGTCCACTGAAGTCAACGGAAAGACTCCCATTAAGTTCAGTTGACTTTGAACCGGGCCCAATACAGGTATATGTCTGTCTATACTGCTGATGTACTTTGAAGAGCAGAATCAGTGTGGTAAACTGCAAATAGAATACATAAGGGAGACTCAAACATACTATGTTGCAGGAGTGATTAGTGTCTAATAAAGAACTCCTGTTTCTCTTGAAAGAAAAGGGGGGGTCATAAATTTGCTATTGGCCAGCAGAATAGAGCCATCTGCTAGAGTTATGAACAGTTGGCTAAGTTTAATAACCATCTCTGTCCTGACCAGTAGTAATTATTTTAGTCAATGATAATCAAACAAGCAGGTGAACAAAGGTGGAGTAATATATAACATTTGGAAAAAATGGAAGTGGAAAACATTAACAGTTCCCGCAATGGAGTTTTTTCAATTTCAAGTTTTATCATAAATATCTCAAACCATTAAAAGGCACTGCACATGACATGTGATGGTGCTGGGGAATCATTAGATTCAGTTGTAAAGAGTAATACAGCATTTTGGCAACTTTCTTTTTCTTTCTTTTTTCTTTTGGTGTTCTATTTCTCTGCAAATAGTTAGGATGAACTAGAGCATTCTCTGTTTTCCATTAGGTCTGATTTGCTACAGCTTTCTGCCTTTAAATTACTTCTGAACCACAGAATCTGGCAGGGCTCATTGGAAGGCATTTGAGGACAACTACTTGATCTGGAGTTCAGCCATGTACAGTACTTGCAGGCACAGAACAAAGCGGTGTACATTGGGATTGTTTTACTAAATGTTTATGGCTTTTCCAGGGCAGCCAGTAGAATTAAAGAGAAATCTTCATCAGGACACAATAGGTAAATACTTTTATTGTTTCAAGAAAAGCTTTTAACTTTTCTCTATGAAGACAAAGGCCTATTTAATGGCCTTTCCTTGACAGTGTCCCTAATCTAACATTTCTTGTCTAATCACAGCAGATTAAGCACTCATAAAGAATTGCTAACATCAGATGTACTTAACAAGTAATTTAAGGAGGACTGGCTAGTTTACTAGATTAATCATTTCTGTTACAGCTTTGCAGCCATGGTTGAAATTCAGTCCAGAGAAAAGCAAATGAAAATCTTTATAATCACCGACAGCAACTCCATTTTGAGTATAATTGTTTTAATATTATGTGCCAAATGCGGGCCTCACTTACTTCCATGCTACTTACTGACTTCAGTGTTTTCTATGGATGTGTAAGTATGAAAGCCAAAATTGCACTTCTGTGTCAACACTTATGCACTTGAAAAGAAGTCACGTAATAAAGAAAAGAATTAGACTATCTACTTTAAAATGATATTTAATTAGTTGCCATGCAAAGTTTGGAGATTTTGAAGTGTTTATAAAAAAAAGTATGTATCCTTATGTGAGGCACTGAAGAAACTGAGGCACTGAGAAGTGAAGTGACATACTCAAGTTACCAAGCAGGTCAGCAAGAGGTTTAGAAGATGTGGATTCTATTCCCAACTCCAGATTTAGTGCCCCTTCCACTGGATCACACTGCCTCCTCTTACCAGTTGATTAACCCCTTATGAAAGCACTGCATTGAAATCTGATTTTGAAAATGTTCGTGGGACAGAGAAGTGACACAATATGGAGATACATATATTAGACACTTGTACTAAGTCATTAAGGATCCCTTTAAACAACAGAGGATCTCAGTCTCTGTAATTATTGTCGCTTGAGTTAGCTGCTATTTTTTCTTATCCTCTGTAGCTTGTTATCTTAGTGTGACAATTTCATTGTGTCTCCAAGACCTTAACTATAAAGGATCACATTTTATAAATGTGGCTAGTATTTTTGTGCACACAGTTTGGTGTACAGAATCACGCATGGCGTTTTGTCCACATTTCCATATGCAAAACACAACTTGTGCGTGTAAATTTAGCACGTTGACTCTTCCCATATAAAATGCAATTTGCATGTGTGATGCAGCTTAAAAACTGTATGAACAGAAATCAGAGAGTAGCTTGAAATCCTTGGACAATTTGGCCCAAACACATAGTGTTAGGTTATTTATGCCAGTTTTATTTCTGGCGTTAAAGGCGATAAATTCCAAATTAAGAACATTTCGGATGAATACATAAAACAGTTCTTTGTTTTTAAGACTGAGATCTTAGTATCTGCTGCTGGAAACAGTGTGGTGTATTTTAACTACACTGAAGATTTTTGGCTCTCATCAAACAATGCTATGCTTATTAAATAGCTCAGATTCATGATATTTGCTCTATAACTTTGTAACTTCCGTGCCTATACTAGTGTACTATTGAAAATAATGGATTGTTTAAAAAGATTATTCTGATTATCAGGCTGTTTGATTAAAATGCAATGAATACACCTTGTAGAGTTAGAGTATAAATAAAATGCCAGAATTTCTGGTTTTGCCGTGTTTACTGTTCACCAGCTAAAGAAATGTTAGAGTGCAGTTTTGTTGTTCTTCCCAGCTGCCCTATATGACCCCTTGCTGGGGTCTGCTGGGAGCGTGGCATTGGAGCTGGCTGTACTGTCCGTATGCATTCTGAGGACTCCCCCATGCTGAGGGAATCCCCATCTGGAGAGATGCAGGTGTTTTCTGTTCCCAGAGCAGTGCCAAGGCAGCAGCTGGATGGTGTCTCTGCTTCAGATTGTGTGAAGTCCTGATCCTGCAAAGTGCTGAGTGTCTCCCGTAAGACGCTGATCACTTTCCCCTAGCACTGTAGGAGAAAAAGGTACAGTTGGCCTGGAAGGAAGCAGAACACCTTTCAGCATCATGCCCCAATCATCAAAATGCATTTTCAGGAATATGGTCTCTGAAGACACCTTTCATGTACCCTTATAGCCATTAGTTTTATGTGAGGAAGAATGTTCTGTGAGCGTTTGCCTCTTTCTTTTGTTGTGAACTCTTGTTAAAATGCCCTCTTAATTTAAAAAAACCAAATCCAGTGTTGATTGTATTTTACACACACTTTTCTGCTGTATTGCTGGTATGTCTGCTACCTCCATATTCCTTGCATACAATACAGCTTAATAATTAGTAAAATATAACATTTAAAAGTAGGCCTTAAAGTGCCTTATATAAACACTAATAGCTCTTTTTTTGGCTTGATTAGGCAAAAAATACCATTATGTTGATGCTATATGAGAAAAAATTTTAAGAGCCTGGGGAAGGGAATCTGTTTCCTTCATAATCTATAGAATGGCTTTTTTTCTTTCCAGGAACAGGTTGCAAATGTGCCAGTATTGTGCCAAAAGTAGAAATATTTCACATGTGAATCAGTTGCAGTAGTAGCAGATTCACTTCAAGCAGCATGAAATTTCCAGGCTCCTTCCTGATGCCAATTAAGTCTGCAGCCACATGAGTCATTTAGAATAAAAACGCAGGAAAGTGA
Organism: Mesoclemmys tuberculata; assembly: GCA_007922155.1. Classification (NCBI taxonomy): domain Eukaryota; kingdom Metazoa; phylum Chordata; order Testudines; family Chelidae; genus Mesoclemmys; species Mesoclemmys tuberculata. The sequence goes on along the minus strand of ML675624.1, from coordinate 14,398,150 downwards.
CAAAAAAAGCACATAGCCAGCTATCTGTGTATACTGGAGTTCTAGGAATTGACATTAAGAAATACGTTTTCACAATTCTTGTAATGCTAGAAAATTAGGATTAAAGGACCTGATGAAAAAGCTGTTTTATTTTTAAGGGCTATTAGGAGTTACTAAAACTAACATTTAACAGATTCAGATATATGGGAATAATGTTAGGAAGAGGGCACATGTTTGGACCACAATTAGTTATTCTGGGACAAGAGGAAAAACATCTGAAATGCTATTTTTTCCAAAATTGGATTTTGTTTTGCGTACTGTATCTGACATGCCATGTGTGAAATGGAATTCATAACAAGCATAAAAGGAACAGTGTGTATTTTATGAAAGCCACCTCTTTAATCTTAACAAAAGATTTAGAAAAATATTTATTTCAAGTAAGCAGTGCTTAAAGAAAGGCCGGGTCTATACCTAGTTACATCACTCAGGTGTATGAAAAATTCCACGCTCTGTGTGATGTAGTTAGGTTGGCCTAACCCCCCACTGTAAATGCAGCTAGGTTGATGGAAAAATTCTTCTGTCAACTTAGCTAGCATCTCTCAAGGGGTTGGATTTACTATAGTGACAAAAATAATTGTCTCCTTTGCTGTAGCAAGTGTCTATATTACATCACAGAGACATAGCTGCAGCTGTGCCGCTATGGGGATTATAGTGTAGTGTAGACATACCCTTACTGACGAACCTTGAACAACTCTGCTGCTGCTAATTTCCTCTGCCACTCAGCTTATTTGATTCCTAGCTCATCATTGTTCTGCCTCTTGTCTAACTTCTCTTCTCTGCTTATAAGAGCTCCCCATGTTTCATGTTAGAAAAAAGTGTTGAGGTGCTGTCTACAAGACGACACTCCCCCCTCCCCAAAGTAAAGATTGGTTTTGAGCAGTGTGGAAAAACTTGGCAGTGCTCAGTGCATTCCTCATTTGTGTTCAGCTGCAGAAGAATGAAACAGAGATTGGAACATTAGAACAACAGTGGTATTATTTAAAGATACTATCACTAGAGTAAAGCAGACATATACAATTCTAGTAATGTAACTCAATAGTAGGAGAATATTCCTTAAACTCCTGCATTCAGTGCAATACAGATTATTTGTATGAAGCTGCAAATACAGATATAGGGAGGATACAATACTTCAGAGGTAAGTGAAACAACTACTTTACAGGCAAAAAAAGAAAAGTAAAAACAAACAAACAAAAAACACCCCCAACACAGTAAACTTAATAAAAGAGAAATGAAATGTAAAAGCAGCAAAGACTTGAGTATTCTTGCAGCATCTGGTAGTCTCAATGAGGGGAAAATGGAAGAATGCAGTAATGAAGGAAGAGAAAAGTAAGTGGAGTTTAGTGTCAATCAGATTAAGTTGTACAGAAAAGTTTTTTAGATGAAAGTTGGAGAAAGTAATTAGATTGGATGAAGGGAATTCCAGATAGAAGAGGGAGCACAAATGAAAGGGCAGCCCCCAACTGGGTAGTCACAGAAATTGGGCAGTCAGGAATGCATGGGTGGGGGAGTAATTGGATGATAGCTATAAGACTAGAGAGTTAGGGTCGGATGACTCCAAGGAGAGTTTTGAAAGCGAGGCCAGTGATATGAATTGGATTCAGTGATGGATATAATTGTGTTATAGGGTTTTACTTTCTGGAGTGAGGGAATAGCCTGGTAACAGAATTCTGGATCCCTGATTAGAGTGTAGGATTGAGGAAGAACATAAAACAAATAATTGTGCTAGTTGAGAGGGGAAATGATTGAGGGATGAATGAGAATTTGAATAGAGTATGCAGTTAAAATGAATAACTCCTGCTCCACACTTTGTATTTGAGATATTATTGAAAGAATTCAAAATTTTTGCATGCTTTTTTTAATAAAACGTAATAAATTGCATTCTGTAGACAGATGCTTTATTCAAACATTATCTTCATGCATGAGTTTTCAACTTAAAAAAACAAAAATTTAATTTGGGACTAAGTCCATCCACTGAATTTTAAATTCTGTTCTTCAGATACTATGAAAAAGAAGCACATTTTAGATTCATTAAAAGCAGTTGCATCTGGATCTTGGTCATTTTAAGGTTAATATACTCTAAACAGCTCCATTAATAAGTTGAGGTGATTAGTAAAATACTTGTTGAAACAGCAGTGATGTTGGAAAGATGTACTGATTTAGTTTTGAATGGCTTTATTTTATGATAATTAGGGTATTTGTACACATAATAGAAATTTAAACTTAATTCAGGGTCTCATGAGTTTACTGACATAATTTTTCTCATCCACACTCGCATGACCAGGACATGAGTGGTCTGACACAGGGTTTATAGCAGGAGTCTGTAGTCAGGCCAGGTCAGATGCCAGGAGGTCAGAGTTGAGACACGTCAGAGGACGAAGAGAGTTAAGTGGAAGGAGGCAGGTGATGTTAGGTTACCAGAGATTGGGTCAGGTGCAAAGTTACAGACAGCAATTGAATAGCGAGGTCAGGGATGAACCAGGGTCAGAAGCCAGAGGGTGGGGACTATCACAAGCTGGGTCTGGAGCAGAAGCAGACAGACAGACTGTGTTTGTTGTTGAGAGAGCTCACCATCATGATTCCTGGTTTATATACTGGTATCAGCCAATCAATGGACTATGAGTGGCTGTTGTTCCCGTTGAGTGGTCCTCCAGTAGATGCTCAGCTAAAGCCTCTAGGGGTGATGCAGAGGTGTTCTTAGTCCCGAACCCCCATGGCCCCAGTTCTAACTCTTCAGGTTCTTATACACACAAATGGAGCTGTATAAATAATAAAATCACCTATATCTCTAGTGCTTTATAATGCGTTCTTTCCTTATAATCTGCATTCTAGTAGAATGAGTTCAATTTGTGACCAAACTAGTATGTTTTTTTTCTTCAACTGTGGCCCTGGCCTGTAGAGCTTAAATGAGTCATCTTATTTATTACATCTAATTGATGGTCTTTTAAAATAATGTTCAAAATCCAATCCATTGGAGCAATTAGTCTGATACTCCTCTCTGACATACATTTTGGTCAGCCCAGGCAAGCCATATGTTCTTCAGTGCATCATCTTTTCCCCTTTTGTTGTGTTTAGTTTGTATGTTTACTTCACATTTGTTTTTAAATGTTTTTTCCTTGTTTTGAGAGGTCTGATATTAAAATCCAGTAGTGAAAGTCCATCTTTTTTTCTGTCAGATTTGATGAACGAAATCTATTGCAGAGGGAATCAAACCGGTCCAATGGATAGAGCAATGGATGAGCATTCAGGAGACTTGGGTGCTATTCCTAGATCTCCTTCTGATCCTGATGTGTGATCATGGCAGGTTGCTTCATCTCTGTGCTTTAGTTTCACCTCCTACATTTTGTCTGTTTTCTAAGCTCTTTAAGTGTCTTTCAGTGTGTTCTACAGTGCCTAGCAGAATGGGGCACCAGTTTCATTTGGGGCCTCTGGCCACAACTGTAATACAAATAAATAATAGTTGAAACTCCGTGAATTCTAGTAATCTGAAAAAAAAATTTGATTACTCTATCACTAGCCTTTTTTCAAGAACATATAAAGGAGTCTATATGCTTGCTTTCTAACATACTAAAAAATAAAAATAATAAAATCTCATACAGAAAAGCATGCTGAATTATTTATGTAGTGATTTTTCTCTTCATGTTGGAAAGATACATTCATGCATCATAATTTTTCTTAGTATTTCACAAGTAAACAGAAGGAGGAGAAAATCCATCAACCTCCAAATCCTTAGAGAAAAATTATTTAAAAATGAATTTAAATAATAGAATCTCACAATCATGCATTTTTAAGTAATGCCAGAAGGGACCATTGTGATAATCTAATCTGACTTCCTGTATTACGCAGGCCTTTCTTGAATTAATTCCTGAACGAGAGCATATCTTTTAGGGGAAAACTTTGGTATAAAATTCTGTTCCTTGTTAGCCCTTCCCCACCTTGCAGCTTCATGAGGGCCAGTATTCCAACCTGAATAACGTAAATGCTCTGTGATTGAAAAAGAGCCTAGGGATAAATCTTCCTTACATTCCTGGAGTACTTTTACTGGAGTATTAGAGCCAGACCCTCATAGATTCATAGACCATAAGGTCACAAGGGACCAATATGATCATCTAGTCTGATCTCTTGCACAACACAGGTCACAGAACCTCACTCATCCACTCTTGTAATAAACCTCTAACCTATGACTGAGTTGTTATCAAATCATGGTTTAAAGACTTCAAGGTACAGAGAATCTACCAGCAAGAGGGCCATGTCCCATGCTACAGAGGAAGGTGAAAAACCCCCAGAGCCTTTGCCAATCTGCCCTGGGGGAAAATTCCTTCCCAACCCCAAATATTACAATCAGTTAAACCCTGAGCATGTGGGCAAGATACCAGCCAGACACCCAAGAAAGAATTCTCTGTAATAACTCAGAACCCACCTCATCTAACATCTCTTCATGAGCCATTGGCACCAGTAGTTAAAGATCAGTCAATTACCAAACGAGGCTGTCCCATCATACCATCCCTCCATAAATTTATCAAGCTCCATTTTGAAGCCAGCTAGGTGTTTTGCCCCCACTGCTCCTCTTGGAAGGCTATTCCAGAACTTCACTCCGCTGATGATTAGACACTTGTGTCTAATTTCAAGTCTAAACTTCCTGTTGGCCACTTTATATCCATTAGTTCTTGTGTCCACATTGGCGCAGAGCTTAAATAATTCCTCTCCCTCCCTGGTATTTATTCCTCTGATGTATTTATAGAGAGCAATCATATCTCCCCTCAACCTTCTTTTGGTTAGGCTAAACAAGCCTAGCTTTTGAGTCTCCTCTCATAAGGTAGGTTTTCCATTCTGTGGATCATCCTAGGAGCCCTTTTCTGCACCTGTTCCGGTTTGAATTCATTTTACTTAAACGTGGGAGGACCAGAATACACACACTATTCCAGATGAGGTCTCACCAGCGCCTTGTATAATGGTACTAACATCTCCCTATCTCTACTGGAAATACCTCATCTGATGCATCCAAGGACCACATTTGCTTTTTTCATAGCCGCATCACATTGGCAGCTCGTAGTCATCCTGTGATCAACCAATACGCACAAATCATTCTCTTCCTCTGTCACTTCCAACTGGTGCGTCCCCAGTTTATAGCAGAAGTTCTTGTTGTTATTCCCTAAATGCGTGACCTTGCACTTTTCACTATTAAATTTCATCCTATTTCTATTACTCCAGTTTACAAGGTCACCCAGATCTTTCTATATGATATCCCGATCCTTCTCTGTATTGGCAATACCTCCCAATTTTATGTCATCTGCAAACTTTATTAGCATATTCCCACTTTTTGTGCCAAGGTCAGTAATAAAAAGGTTAAATAAAATTGGTCCCAAGACCGATCCCAGAGGAACTCCACTAGTAACCTCCCCTCAGCCTGACCATTCACCTTTTAGTATGACCCGTTATAGTCTTCCTTTTAAACAGTTCCTTATCCACCTTTCAATTTTCATATTAATCCTCATCTTTTCCAATTTAACTAATAATTCGTCATGTGGAACCATATCAAATTCCTTACTGAAATCTAGTTATAAAATCCACTGCATTTCCTTTGTCTAAAAAAATCTGTTATCTTCTCAAAAGAGGAGATCAGGTTGGTCTGGCATGATTTACCTTTTGTAAAGCCATGTTGTATTTTATCTCAGTTACCGTTAACCTTGATGTCCTTAGCTACTTTTCTCTCTCAAAAATTTTTCCAAGACCTTGCATACTATTGAGGTCAAACTAACAGGCCTGTAGTTACCTGGATCACCTTTTTTCACTTTCTTAAAAATAGGAACTATGTTAGCATACGGTACTCCCCTGAGTTTACCGATTCATTAAAAAATTTTGCTAATGGGCTTGCAATTATATCTGTTAGTTCCTTTAATATTTTTGGATGGAGATTATCTACACCCTCTTTCCCCCCAGTTTAGTCCCATTAAGCTGTTTGAGTTTTGCTTCTACCTCAGATGTGGTAATTTCTGCCTCCATATCCTCATTCCCATTAGCCACCCTACCACTATCCCCAAGCTCATCATTAGCCTCATTAAAAACAGAGGCAAAGTATTTGTTTAGATATTCAGCTATGCATTGTTTATCTTAACCTCCATCCCATCCTCAGTGCTTAGCAGTCTCACTTCTTCTTTCTTTGTTTCCTTCCTATTTATATGGCTATAGAACCTTTTACTATTGGTTTTAATTCCCTTTACAAAGGTCCAACTCTACTTGGCTTTTGGGCTTTCTCACTTTATCATAACATGTTCTGATCTCCCAAGAGGTAACTTTCCTTGCTGATCCCTCCCATCTTCCACTCCTTGTAGGCTTTCTGCTTTCTCTTACTCACCTGTGTGAGATGCCCACTCATCCAGCTTGTTCTACAATTCTTGCCTATGAATTATTTCCCCTTCCTTAGGATGCAGGTTTCAGATCGTTCCTGCAACTTTGACTTGAAGTAATTCCAAGCTTCTTCCACCTTCAGATCCATGAATTCTTCAGTCCAGTCCAACTAATTCCCTTAATTTTTTAAAGTTAGCCCTTTTGAAGTCAAAGACCCTAGTCACAGATCTATTTTTGTGTATCCTTCCATTTAGTTTGAACTGAATTAGCTCATGGTCATTCGAACCAAGGTTGACCCCTACAACCAGCTCTTCTATGAGGTCCTCACTACTCATGAATAACAAATCTAAAATGGTGTCTCCTCTTTGTTGGTTCAGTAACTATTTGGTGAAGGAATCTGTCAGTTATCACATCTAGAAAAATCTGGGCCCTATTATTACTACTACAACTTGTCCTCCAGTCAATATCTGGGAAGTTAGTCTCCCATAATCACACAGTTCCCAGTAGTATTTACTTCACTAAAAGCCTTGAGAGGTCTCCATCCATGTCCAAATCAGATCCTGGTAGTCTATAGCACACCCCAGGCACTATCTTAGGGGAAACTCTAATAGTTTTTCTTCCCCAAAATGATTTTTACCCAGAAAGACTCTTATCAATTTCATCACTTCTAATTTCTTTACAGTCTACCTCATCATTGATATACAATGCTACTTTATATCTGTCTTTCCTAAACAGCACATACCTTTCAATACTTGTACACCAGTCGTGACTACTATTCCACCCTGTTTCTGTTATCCCTATAATATGTAGTTTCGCTTCCCCTACTAGTAGCTTTAGTTCCTCCATTTTGTTACCCAGGCTCCTCGAATTGGTATACAAACATTTTAATTTTTGCTGTTTGGCTTTCCTCACGTTCCTTACCTGATTTGGCACAGTCATTCTACTGCCAATATTGCCTATTTGACTGGTATCTACACTGCTTCTGTCTATCTACTACCTACCTTGCTCTTAAGGTCCATTCTGCTCCCCACTACTGTTTCTTTTCCTTCTTCATTTTCCTCTCTCTCGATGCTAAAATCAGGTGTGGAGATTACCTGGGCATCTCCCAACCATCTCCCCCAGCTCCCTAGTTTAAAGCTCTCTTAATCAGTTGTGCCAGCCTCTGTCCTAGAAATGCATTTCCCTTCCTACTTAGGTGAAGTCCATCCCAAGAGAACAGTACTCTATCCATGAATGCCTTCCAGTGACCATACATCCCAAAGCCCTCCTTACAGCACCATTGCCTGAGCCATCTGTTGATCATCAGAATCTTGTCACACGTTTGTTGTCCTCCTCGAGGGACAGGCAGAATCCTAGTGAAGATCACCTGAGCCTCGATTTCCTTAAGAGTCTTCCCCAATTTGACATAGTCTCCTTTGATACGTTCCAGTGAAAATCTAGCTATATCATTGTCCTTCATCCGGGTACAAATCAGTGGATTCTTTCCTGCTCCTGTTAGGATCCTCTTCAGCCTCATCTTGTATCTTAGCACCCAGCAGACAGCACACCCTTTTGTTCTCTGGATCAGCTCTGGTTACAGGTCTGTCTGTTCTTCGCAGCAGGGAGTCCCCAGTCATGTAGACCTGCCTTTTTCTGATACTGGTGTGATTCTCCGGCCTATCCCCTGTTCTGTCTGGCTGCAAGTCATTTTGTCTACTATTCTCCTTTGCAGTCCTCTGCAACCATTCCTGTATCCTCCTGGGGCTCTTATTTTATGGTATCTCCATTGGCTCATCCATTCTTCTTGAATAAGACTAGCTGCTCTGCTCTTCTTCCTTGCCCTCCCACCGTCAGCAACCACCTGCTGTACCCCTTCTGCGTTTTCCAACTCCACAAACCTGTTTCTGAGATCTTTCTCCTTCACTCTCCCATCTTTTCTTCTGCTGGATTCTTGCAGTCACATGCTTCCACTGGCCACTTTCCTCACCCAGCATTCTCCCCTCAGAGTTCATTGGTCCTGCTTCCATCTGCAGGTCTGGGTTTTTCCCTTCAGCCTCCTCATTCTTTTGCACCATCTTTTGCTCGAACCCCCTTCTGAACTCAACCAGACTTTCCACCTGCATTTCCAACCCTCAAATCTTCTCTTCCATCAGCTTTATGAGGTGGCACTTCATACAAATGAATTATCTGTCAGTAGCAATCCTCTTTGATAGCATTTTCTCCATTTTTTTTTGTGGCCCAGTGCTCTCAGCTCTTCTCTTTACACTCTGACTCCATTTTCAGCATGGCCTTCCTCCCGCCACCTCTTCTCTGTTGGTGTCCCACAGGGGTCTGAGTTTAGTCCCCTCTTGTATCTGCACCTAATCTCTGGGTCACCCTAATTATATACAGTTTGGTCAAATAACTCACCACTGAAAAGGTTGACTTTCACTCTTTTGGCTTTAAGCATTTCCTCCCCTCATTATGGACTGCCTAGTGATTGACCCTTGTGCAGGTAGATGGTGGAAGAAGCTTTTTCTCATTTGAAGGCTCTAGTAGACTCAGTCTTTGTTACCCCTGAGAAAGCAGTCCGTATTCTGATTGAATGTCACCCCAGCGTAGGTGTAGAGGAAATGTAGCCATGAACTGGCTTTCTCCTTACACTGGCCCACTCTATACCTTTACAACAAAGCAATCTGCATGAAGCAGGGAGCTCTCGGTGAGATTGTTTAATGTCTGTAGACATTTCAGTTTCTAATAGTGTGAATTTTTTTTTTAAATGTATAAAGTAATATAATTTGTTGCTGTGTTGTGTTTCAAAAAAACCCCACAAACAGAAACTTTTTGATATGGTAGCCTTTTTCTCAGAAATGGCCTTTTTACAGTCAAATTAGTAATTTAATCCACAGTTCATCTCAAATACACAATGGATCATTTTTGACTAATTGTTACACCACTATTCAATTGCTGTTTATGTTCTGGGTTTTGGTGTTCTTTTTATATTAATTTTCACAATTAATATTCTTTTTCTCATGCATTATTAGATGTGGTAAAATATTTTTTTGAATTATTCTGTTTCTAAATGTAAGAGAGCTCCTTCTATCTTGATTTTTAGGTTTTTCTATGGCCCAATCACGGTGGCATCTGAGCAGCCACTTTGAAGGCTACTGAAATATTCAGATTAGAGAAAATTTAGAGGCAATAGTGGCTCGTAGGAGAGGTGGGGTTTATATAGAGCCTTTAAAAGGGTGAATTTTTATAGGAAGTGCTGTAAGCCAAATAGCCACTGAAGACTAATTACATGGCTTTGTTTATTGCACCCCTAGCCTGCAAAAATAAATCAGAGCTGGGGCTCAAATCCCCATATGAAATTTAGTGTGCGCTCACTCTTGTGCACACCATATATATCTGAAGAGGAAATTTCCACTGCTTATGCTCTGGGGATAGTAATTTTATATATAAAATGACCCACCACCCAAAGATGCCTGGGGCATAGTATAATAATTCATGTTACGGTTAATAAAAACATTATAAAAACATAATAAAAATACCAATGTCTTAAAACCACATAAACTATCTTACTTCACGTGAAGAAAATAATGTATTGGAAGTAACCAGACTATATTTTCCCCTTGAGAAATGTCATCTGGCAACATGAAGAAATGGCCAATGGGTCAAAACATAGCTTTGTTGAACATTATTTGTTCTTAAGGGGGAATCCAAGTTGGAGCCGTTTAGAACTATTATCCAGGCAAATCAAAATGGATACCTTTTATCCCAATTGAATTTAAAAATACTTGTCTTTCTAAATCTGTTTTCAAGTTTTCATGTCACATAAAAAAAATCTTAAGATTTTTTGTGTAGATGAAATGTATTTTAATAGCAGGAAATGCCCTTCAGGCTATGTCCTAAGTGTGCTAGCAGCCAAATAGTTGTTGAAAGATATTCAGTGGAGATAATATAAGGCCTTGTCTACACTAGCCTTCAAACAAAGTTAAAGAACTATATTTAGACATGGTTTCAGCTATTACAGTTTCTAACATGGTTTAACTGTTCAGAGAATGTCTGGAGTCCTGTGTTTAAACAGTTGGATGTCTTTCACACTGCCTATGTGATGTTTTTGTGAATTTCCTACACTATTGCTCTTGCATCAGTGCACCTCTCTCCATCAGTGCTATTCATACTACTTGAGGTATGAAACGGGACAACATCTTACTGATAGATGATATATTTTGTTCTTTCTTGTCCAAAATGTCAGTAAAGTTCTTTTCAAAGCTATGGCTGAACATTTCTTAAATTCCTTCAACCCAGTTTGTTCAGATCAAGATTATAAAATTAAAAAAGCTGCCTCTGTGAATTTCTAAAATGCTTTCTGCTGAGCAATGTGAATTGCAGAGTTTTAAACCTGGAAGGACTTTCAGTTTTTGGGCTGACATTTAGCCGCAACTTTGAATAGAGGAAAAATGAGGAATTGCATGACCTAGGAAATACCCTGGCTGAGAATTTTCCATAGTTGTTACAATCCTTTCCTCATTTTCTCTATGGCCAGAGAGAGTATGCATGTTTCCTATCCCTTTGGATTCTGTTCAGAGTCTGCTGCTTGCTAGACTCTCTGACCTCCCAAATACATGCATTCCTCCCCTTCAGTCACTCAAAATGCAGCTGCTGAAGACACTACCCTTTCCCATACATTTGATGATGTCATTTATACATGACATTATAATTTTATACATTTATAATGTCACCAATTTGCCCAAAAGCAGAAAGTGGCTTTCCATTATTATATCCTCAGTTTGGCCACACTGCATTTGCTCACAACAAAAATGAAATTTTTCAATTGGGTTTTGCTTCCAGAAGGATAATATTTGGAAAAGTTGCGGTACCTGGATAAACTAGGTGTTTTGAGTTTGAAAGTGATGAGTGTTTCCACTTTTAAAAGCCTGTGTTTTAAATTTTGTAACTGTTAGGTTAAATCTCTTTTAAATTTGGTGCAATATGAGAGGGAAAGTTAATTTGTTGCTACTGTTTGTTTACTAAACCTCTAAGGATGGAGATTCCACCACCTTCCTAAGTAACCCAATCCAGTGCTTCACCACCCTCCTAATGAAAAGGTTTTTCCTAATATCCAACCTAGACCTCCCCCACTGCAACTTGAGACCATTGCGCCTAGTTCTGTCATCTGCTGCCACTGAGAACAGCCTAGCTCCATCCTCCCTGGAATCCCCTTTCAGGTAGTTAAAAGCTGCTATCAAATCGCCCCTCATTGTTCTGTTCTGCAGACTAAACAGGCCTCGTTCCCTCAGCCTCTCCTCATAAATCTTGTGGTCCAGCCCCCTAATCATTTTTGTTGTCCTCCTCTGGACTCTCTCCAATTTGTAGTGGGGGGCCCAAAACTAGACACAGTACTCCAAATGTAGCCTCACCAGTGCTGAATAGAGGGAAATAATCACTTCCCTCTATCTGCTCTTACTAATGCAGCCCAATATGCCGTTAGCCTTCTTGGTAATAAGGGCACACTGTTGACTCTCATCCAGCTTCTTGTCCCCTGTAAGCCTGAGGTCCTTTTCTGTCCTAGCCAGTTGATCCCCAGTCTGTAGCAGTGCAATAGCATACCATTATTGTTTCCAATTTCCATTTGCCAGATAGGTCACCAGTAAACTTCTGAACTCACAAAATTGCATGCTGCACCAGCCATCACACTGATAATCCCAATTGTATTCCAGATTTGGCATTTAAATCTTAAATTCAGCTCACTACGTAATAGTGGTGGTATTCTCCATGTGCCTGCCTCATTCTACTACCTAATTCTGCTGATTAGCAAATGACTTTTCAAGTAAATCCTTTTGATTTCAGGGGAATTACTCATGGAGTAAGGTACTGCCCAATATAAGGGTGGTGGAATTGTCCTAATGTATTTTGTAACTGTTAGGTCTGGAAGAACCTGAAAAAATCTGGCCTACTTTAAAACTATCAGGACTGTTAGACTTTAAAGATGGAATATTAATCTTACCTTTTTATTTTTTTCTGGTAGCTTTCCTTATTTTGTGCCAAAGCTGTAACATATTTATTGCATATTTAGCATAATTATTACATATTTATTTATATTTGGTGGTGTTTCCTTTTATTATCTGTGTATCTCTGCTGCAACTGAAATAATTGAGAATCTTAAATCAGCACTTTCCTGTACTGAAAACATGTTGGATAGTTCTGATTGTATTTTTCTCCCAGCTGATAAAGTGGGTAAATGACTTTCTTTTAGGTGAAAGCTGATACCACTCAAGGAGAAGGTGCCTGCAGATTGCGGAACTGTCAGCTTCCCCCTGCCAACATTTAGGGATGAATTTAAATTGCAGAGAAATCACACATTTTTTGTGGGTTGGTTGTGGCGTAAATAGTAAATTTCACAGATGTGTTCATACAGTGTATATGTACAGGTATTGTACTGCGCAATGTAATGTTTGTAAGTTACTCTGGATAAGGGAGTCTTCTACTTTTGTACACTTTTACCCTAGTATGCACTTTATTTTTAAAACTTTATTGTAAAATGTAAAATAAACCCAACCACCTTCGTCTCCAGGTTTTACATTAAAGTAGTATGTGGTTGGTAGGTTGAATAATCTTTTTTTAATCTTCTGCTGCAATATATTGATCCCAGATGTTTCTGCATGAAACTGCCACAGACAACATTCATTCCTTTTTTTAAATTTATCTTTAATTAACATAGATAAGAAGCGTGGCACAAATATGTCAGGAATTCTGGATGAGAATATTACTCTAACATCTGGGCCATAGTTACTCAGAAAAAAGGACACTATTTTTGGACGGGAAGAGTATCGAGGGAAGTTTCAGTTTTGATGTAAATGGTCTGATTAGTTTAAACAAAGCAGTTTTCTTGTCCCTGGTAATGTGGCCCACTACCTCGAGGCTCTACCCATCAGTTGATAAAGTAAAAGAAATTACAATTATTTTAGGTATTATAGATTAGAGTAGTTTCATTCAAACCTTGAATTCCATCAAGTGGTTGAGTAAGAGACATCTTAAGAATTATATTCTTCCACGTGTGAAAATAAATAATTACTGCATATGATTTAAGGACCATAAAAAGAGTTTCCCAAGATCACACTTCATATTTTCTCAGACACTATACATGTGATTGTTTATATTACAGGCATACTTTGAGTACACATGATTTTATTCAATCTAAGCACAAATTGGCTATACCAAAGAACTTTTAACTTCTAAACACTCATAACCAACAGGCATAATAGAATAAAAATACAACAAATAAATATAATTTGAGAAGGTTTCATTTTAGCAGTGTTCCTTTCACTCTACTTTGACTCTGACAATATATAATTTACTACTATTCATATTGGTGTTTGTTCATATTTTTGGAACAATGCATGAGAGAAACAGACAAGGAGATCTTTTACTTGCTGGGAAGTAGTCTAAGTATTTGCAGAAATATGATGCGGGGGAGCCTAATATATTTTAGACTAATATTGATGTAGTTAATATTTTTCTTGTCCCCCAGATGCAATGGCAGTGGGTCCCACATTTATTTTGTTTTAACCCACCATGCAATAAGTTGATGGATGTGTACCCCCATAACTCCTTTTGCCAATATCCCTGCTACAATTCCTGTGTCTCTACTTCTCTGTTCATTCACTCTCTGCTTTTATGTCTCTGTTGCATTTTCTTTCTTTCTTTTTTGTTTTCTTCTAATTTTGGTTTATGTTTTTATTCAGTTTGCTGTCTCAGGTTTTTCCTCCTCTTGCTTGGTTGCTACCCTTTGCCCCAACTCGTCAGAAAACGAGTAGTTGCATGTGTGTGTTGGGGGGAAATCTTTCGCGGGCTTTGTTGAACTGGGACACATGCCGTAACATAGTGTCTGAGCCATGAGAGCAGAGACTGAGTTCAGGCCCCTGAGCTGTTTCCTGATCCCATAATACTGAATGCTTGAGCTGATACTGTGGCCATTTGTGTCGGGAACCAGCAACAAGGTTTCAAGAAACTGTCCTCTGCTTTATTCACAGCAACACATTTGCATGGGGAATCAGAATAAGTTCAGTTTAATTTAGCTTTCCCTAGAAAAGTATATCTAAACAGTTTTTGCCTTTGAGGAAGATTGAGCCAGTGTTCCATGTTACGTAGATGCGGAGAAGCTGAACACCCGAAACTCTTATTGAAGACAGACTGTTGATTCTCAGTGCCTCTTAAAAGTTATGCCATCTAAAGGCTGTGCATCTAGCCCTGCATTGTAAAAATCGAAGTTCTTATTGTTTTTGTTCTGATGAGTTTGTTAGGTTTTTATATTCATTTAATTCAGTCAGTATTTTCTTTGAGTATATTCAGAATATAGTGTGAAAACAATAATTACTCTATTACCAACATTACAGAAGCAGAAGGGAATTTCTTCTTGTGTCCTTTATTTTAAAAACTTTTTAATTGAGTTTTATAGTCCATCCAGTGGCAGAGGAGGTAGTCTATAGTAACTTAGAGTGCTAGAAAAGTGGGCATAAAGCTTACTGAGCAGTGACAAAGCTGCTTAAGTGACACATTCCCACTGGGTAGTCTGTTGTGTTCAGGACATAACACAGGACATTTGTAGGTGTTTCAGAGAAAACAGAAATGGGTGTATAGGGAAATCAAGTATGTAGAGTCATGGCCAAGCTCTGATAACACTTGTGCTTCCCCTCAGTAATACTACTTTGGTTTAGTTGGAAAATTAGTTGCAAGTTACCATTGCACTAAGCATCAATAATTTGCACACATTTGGCTGCACAACATGGTTCTCTTTCATCAACAAATGTGTCTGGCTCTAGATCCCTTGAGGTCACTTGGCACCCTTTGGTTTTGTATTATTATTGGTGAATGCATGCTGATGACCAGTAAAGATATTAATAGCTGTCTTCATGGGTATATCTCTGTCTTTATCACATGTGCCCATGGTACCTATAGAGGTACAGTAGTTCTGGCCTATATGTCAACTTAGAGAGACAAGGTGGAAGAGGTAATATCTTTTATTGGACCCATTTCTGTTGGTAAGAGAGACTAGCTTTTTAATTTACTTAGAGCTCTTCAGGTCTGTGTAAGCTCAAAAATTTGTCTCACCAACAGAAGTTGGTCCAATAAAAATATTACCTTGTCTGTCTAATATCTTGGGACAAACACAGCTACAAAACTGCATACAACTTTACAATTAGCATGACAGGTATGACTTGTTTACATTTGACCTTTGTAACCATGATTCCTTGCTGCTGCGCTCCCAGAGGTATATTGCTTTAAGATACGATGATACAGCTTTTCTTTTTCATGCTTTTTTTTGCGTACATCTTCTGTCATATTTCTACTCTAGTAATGTGGTTTTCTGCAGGAAGGAATATTTTGATTTAGGATGGAAATAGTCTGCATTTTCAGTGCGTTGTATTTGCTGACCGAGAAACCACTTTATTGGACGCTAGTTTTCTGAAATACCACTTGAATGGTCATCCCCATGCAAGTGCCTAAATAAAGTTTAAAGAGCTTTGGTACATAAATGCTTTGTGATGCTGGCTACAACAGTGCCATGTGTTCACTCTCAGGTGAAATTGTAAATAAAATAGCAGCATTATCTCCTGTAAATGTAAACAAACTTGTGTGTCTTAGTGATAGGCTGAACAAGAAGTAGGACTGAGTGGACTTGTATGCTCTAAAGTTTTACATTGTTTTGTTTTTGAGAGCAGTTATGTAACAAAAATAATTCTACATCTGTAAGTTGCCATTTCACGATAAAGAGATTGCACTACAGTACTTGTCTGCAATGAATTGAAAAAATAGTTGTTTTTGTTGATCTTTTTTACAGTGCAAACAGATTGAAGTCCTTGAGTTTATCACTGTAAGGCATAATTTCTAATTCTTTAATCCTTCTTGTGGCTCTTCTCTGAACTCTCTCTGATTTATCTATCTCCTCTTTGAATGGTGGACACCAGAACACTATTCTAATAGCAGTTGTACCAGTGCCAAATACATAGGTAATATAACTTCTCTACTCCTACTCTAGATTCCCCCGTTTATACATTGAAGGATAACATTAACCCTATGGCTACAGTATTGCACTGGGAGCTTATGTTCAACTGATTATCGACACAACCTCTAAGTTTTTTTCACAGTTACAGTTTTCCAAGATATAATCAATCATTTGGTAAGTATTGCCTGCATTCTTTGTGGCTAGGTCTATGATTCTGCATTTGTCTATATTGAAATGCATATTGTTTCCTTGCAGCCAGCTTTCCAAGAGATCTGGGTCACTCTCTGTCATTGAACTGTCATCTTCATTTTTTATGAGTCCCCAAATCTGTGTTTCATCAGCAAATTCTATCAGTAATGATTTTATTTTCTTCCAGATTATTGATAAAAATGTTAAATAACATTGGGTCAAGAACCAGTCCCTGTGAGACCCCTCATTAGAAATACATTTACATTTAATACTACAGATACATTTTGAGACCTATCAGTCAGCCAGTTTTTAATCTGTTTCATAAATGCCAGGTTGATTTTGTATCATTCTAGTTTCTTAATCAAAGTGGCATGCAGTACCAAGTCAAATGCCTTTCAGAAGTCTAAGGATATTACATCAACACCATTATCTTTATCAACCAAATGTATAATTCTATCAAAAAAGATATAAAGCTAGTTTGATCTGTTTTCATAAACCCATGTTGATTGGCATTATTGTTTTCCCTTCCTATTCATTAATTTATTCACTTATTAATCTTTTCCATTATTTTGCCCATGATGACAGGTTATAATTACTTATGTCTTCCTGTTTACCCTTAGCACAATATCAGCTTTCTTCAAGCCTTCTGCAATTTCCTCAGTGTTTTAAGACTTACTGAAAATCAATAGTCCAGAGAGCTCTTTGGCCACATCTTTTAAAGTTCTTGGATGCAAGGTATTCTGACCTGCTGATTTAAAAATGTCTGACTTTAGTAGCAACTGATTACCATCCTTCTGAGTTACTGTAGGAACCTACAGTTATTCTTTTTGTTTGTTGCCCTATATTTATAAAGATTTTCTCCTGCTGAAGACTTTATTGCCTACTGCTGTATTTTGTTTATCCCCAGTCATCTCACCAATTTATAAGTTATTTTTCAGTATTGCCAGCAAACAGTAAATTTCTGCAAAAGATGTTTAATAGATTATTATGTATTTGTGAGGGTAAGGGAACATATAAGAATCAGCCTCCAGAGATATGGTAAGAATTTTCAAAGTCTTTATGATACATGCATCAAAAAATGGAACTTCGGCTTTGGAAATTGCCCAAAAATGTAACATCTAAACATGATATGAATAGGGATCATCTAATGGAGAGACTTTGATAGATGTAATACAGGGCTTGACAAACCCTGGGTGCCAGGTTGCCATGGTGCCTAGAAATTTGTCTGGCACCTAGTTTTTTTCTGGAGGGAGAGGCTGATGCACTCTGGCCAGGGTACCCCGGTGCTGGGCCCACATTGTGGGAGAGGGGTGGGGGTAGGGGCAGGGCTGGGAGGGGAGAGCGGCTGCTGCGCTCTGGCCTGGATGCCCTGCTGCTGAGCCCATATTGTCTGGCTCTTTAATTTTTGGGCTGGCTCCTAGCTCCGAAGCAAATTTGTTGAGCCCTAATGTAATAAATATGTTCTTTGGGGTAGGGAATGTCTTCCTGTGTGTTCGTACAGCTACTAGCATAATGAGGCCACAATCCTAGTTGAGGTTTTTTGGAACTACTGCAATGCTACTAACTAATGCGTAATTGGTAATAAGATGCCTAAAAGTGAAAATCAAAATCCGGAGACTGGGATGTAACTGGACATAAAATGTCAAACTCCATCATGCATCATCTGCATGTTCATGGTTCAGCATCAAAGGAGGGCAGCTGAACAGGCTGACAGAATTTCACATGCACTGTGCCCTATTATGATTACTCTCAAAACAAATCAGTGTGAACTTTGTGCATTACTGTTTCAAAGAAAACACCTCTAAAGGGTTAGCTAGGTGTTTGCGTCTCACATAAGTGAATTTTCTTGTACAGAGAATGCTTTGCCTCCGAAATGAGAATTGTTGCAACCCTTTAAGACCATCTATTGCCACAAACCTGGCTTATATACCAATTTTTATGTACCAAGCAGGGATGTATAATATGTTAATTGAGAAAATGGCCTGGATTCTGTTAAGTCTGTCTGACATTTGAAACTTGGCCATCACTAGAGACATGTACGTAGACTGCCAGCACCCTTGCAAGGAAAGGGCATGGGATAGATTTATTTCTATGTATGCTTACAAATTTAATTCTGCCATTCCAGCATAGTTATGCTGCTATTACAACACACTGAAATTTTAGGCATATCTTTAGACTTGTCTGAACTTCAGCTCTAAGATATGTGAACTGACATGTTTGAAAACTGGACTCATGCTATCCAAGGGTTTTATGATACCAGTCAAGTCATCTTCACATCTATCCTTTGCTGGCTTTTTTTCGAAATGCTTTCCCAGGGTTTTCTTAAAGGCCTAAAGATGGTTGGTTTTATCATGGTTTTGTTTTCTACTCCTGTTTCCCTGGAAAATTTTCTCTTTCTCATTAAGTACAGTGGGCTGGATTTTGTCAAACTACTGAAAATTAGGATGATCTCTACTGACATTGTTAGAGTTATGCCAGTATAAAACAGGTGTCAGATCAAAATCCAGCCCAGTGAGTTTGTCATTCCAAAAAAGGGGTTAAAATCCTGTAGTCTGTATTTAGGACCTGATCCTGCAAATAACTGTTATTGTGTACATCTTTCCGCATCCCCACCCCCAATATATAGTCCCATTGATATCAACTGGTATACTTGAGAACGGACTGCAAGATTTGACCCTAAATTATTTATGGTATATTTTTAAAATAAATATATTTATTTCTCCTAGCTCAGGATTTTCAAACTTGCCTAAAATTTTAAGAGAAAAGCCTACTTTGCTTAATGTTCTGATCTGTACTTGCTGTATTTTTCCTGCAGCAATTCAAGAAGTTCATTTCAGAAGTGACCTATATTTTCTTTTCTTTAAAAAGATGAACAAAGCAAATAAAAATGTGCAGCCTGTATTTAAAAACCAAAAACATGCACACCTCTGGATACCTAAAAGAAAATGGCTACTGTAGGTAACCTAATGATCTTATAAAAAAAAAAATTCCCTCCAAATCAAGATCTTGTAGAGTTTAGATTGTTTTTTAAAATAGTACATGTCCAGATTTATTCTTTTTGCCATTGCTGCTGTCACCTAAAGCAACCTCTGAACATCATGACTCGGAGCTCACTGTGGATGTAACGCGTGTATTATCAAGCAAAGATGTAATCTCATGTGAAGGGCAAGGACTTTCTTTTTTAAAATACTTTCTACAAAAAAAGTTTTTTACTTATAAAAATAAAAATATATATTTAAATATCAAACACCAACTGTCATTCTGCATGTTAGCATCAGGCCAGCTAACATGTTTAAAATGATCTTTTTCCTAGCAAAGGCATAGCCTCAGAGTTAATATACTCCTTCCCTTCCTCACAGCCTGAGCTAGTCCCCCACCGTGGACAAAGTGAGGCTAAAGCTCTTCAGATTTGGCTGGAAGAAGAATAAACTGGGAAGTATCCACTATAGGTAGTGCTTGTCCTTTCTTAATCTCACAAAATTACCCACAGTTCCACTCCAGTTTAAGGGCTGTGATAGCTATGAAACTTGGGAGCAGATGATTTGTCTATAAAGAATATTGCATATTGGCAGCTTATATTTACTAGGTTTTCTTGGATATTGAAAATACAACTTTTTCCTGTTATTGTTTAACAAAGATGAATCATAATTTTGTTTTTGCTGACTTGGTTTTTTTTTTTTCACTGCAAATTTGTAATTGCAAAAGGTCTTAAATTACATATGATTCTGCTCTGGAAAGTGACTGAAAATGGCATTCGGGTTCTCCATCCTAAATGTATTGTATTTGCTTCCAGAAAATAATTACTTAGCAAGTAAAAAGATTATTTATTTTAAATTGCTGTTGCTGAAAACTATCCCTGAGGTCTGAAAGTCAAGTTGTTTTCATATGACTCTTGCATCCACATCATAAGTAACACAAATTCTTCAGCCCAGATTTTGCATTTAGTCACACCTGCAGCACTGTAATCTTCAAATAACGCCATCACTTACACATGTTCAAGTGTGTTGTCTTTGGTGTGGTTGTACAGATATAATTGATAGAGTTTGACCCTGCAGTTGGAACTTAATTAACAGTTTTGTTGATGCGTGAAGCAAAAATATGCCATGCCACCAGAGTTGTATCAGTCAATAGGAGTAAAAAGTAGTAAAACAACCCCAGTAAGCCTCCTCCATACCCATCTTCCCTAAAGTTTGCAGATATTATTCATCATACCCACAGAAAGCAGAATTGGTGTGTAAGAAAGGTGTCATTTTTACATAATCACTTATAAGAGAAGAACTACACTTTATGTATACTTGCTTATTTAGTGCATATAGATGTGTTTTATTTTAGGAATGTGTTAGTTTTAAATTAAAGATTAGCAGTTAGATATTCTTTGTACCACAATGAATATGCACTGGTTGCAGGTTTCATTTGCTAGTGTTAGGGTGTCAGCAAAATTTAGATGCACTGTATGGGGTTTAAACTCAGTTTTGCTTGCAAGATCTGTTGGCACATTTGAGAAAAAGAGAGTATTGAATATCAATCAGTGGATCTTAGTTTTTTGTTTAAAACACATTTAGACAATAACCAAGATACAGAGATTACCCCAATAGGCTTATATTTGCATTTTGATTCTGTCTCCTGTTAACAGAAGATCTGTATGCTGACTTGAACTAGCTGATACACAAAGGGTGGAAGGTCAATAATTGTTCTGTACTAGATTTTGTAGGATGTAATCTTGTTGTGCATCAGAAGAACTGTTGCATAAATGTGAAAGCTTTCTAACTGAAACTCTGCTCATTGTAACTGTGAGATACTTTTGGGCTTGAGCGCTCACAGCCATCATTGTGACAAATTTGAGGACTGGGTGAGGCTAGAAAAAGAAGGAATTGGCATGGTGTAATTTTTGTACAATGACTTGCAATATCTCTGCCTTATATCTTAGTAAACTATTCTCATAAACAACTAGAAGTCATGCACTGGGGGACTGTACCTGCAGGCTCTTCAAAGTATCAAACATTCTTTTTTGTAATAAATTGTCCTTGATATGTGCAGGCATAATTTACCTCTTATAGCTGCATATACAAAATCAGAAGGGTAATTTAAACAAATGAACCATTTAATATTACTTGTTATATAAAACTACTTATTTTGATATATAGTATGTATTAACTTAGCTGTTGTGAATGAATGATTTTGCCACACCTTTACCGTATGTCCCCATTAGTGGCAATTAAGAAATATGCTTCTGTTTGTTTATTTACAGTACTGTGAAATAATACTGGGCTTTAAAAATGGACCTGCAAAATTAAAACAGCCTTTTATGCTTTTTTAAAAAAAGAAATGGGCTATTAAACTATATATATAACTAGGAAACAAAAAGAATAACAAGTTGGTATTTGATTTTACTCTGTACAAATGCTTGCTGCAGTTGATTTAGATGATCACTTGTAAAAATGCATTTAATAGCAGAGATTTCACAAAACCATATGTTTAATTGAAATGCTGTACTCCTTGTATCCTTCATCTTCCTACTGTAGTAAATAAAATACATTTTCTCAAGGGTTCATTTTCTTTTGTTAATAAATCTAAAGTTCTAAATCTGTAGTGGTCAAGGTCAGGAGGGAGCAATACATCATCTAGTCCAGTGGTTTTCAACCTGTGGTCCATGAATCCTTGAGGTCTGCCATCTATGTCTAAGGGATCCACAACAGGTGACTCTGAAAATAAAGTTTGATTGCAGAAGAGGCATTCAATTTTTCTGATCAACTAAAAGTACATGAATACCCCACCTATGGATCAAAACCCAGAACTGTTGGCGTTACCATAGAAGCACATAGTTTAGTGCCCTTTCTCATGCTGTGCCAAATGCTGTGCTGAGCATGTGCAACATTTATAGTTGAATTCTGTTCAGTCTGTTTTCAGCCTAAGACTTCTATGTAGGGGTCTGTGGACCACAGGTTGAATTTCCAAAGGGGTCCGCACCTCCATTTGAAATTTTTTAGGGCTGTGCAAATGAAAAAAGGTTGAAAACGACTGATGTATCCAATCTCCCATATATCACAGTTCATTACCCCCCCCCCTTACTCCTGTATTCAGCTCAATGATTTGTGTTTGAGTAAAGCATATTTTCCAGAAACACATCCAGTCTTGATTTGAAGAATTCAAAAGATCTCTGGAGAATCCACCACTTCCCTGGTAGCTTGTTCCAATTTTTAGTCACCCTCACTGTTTGAATTTGTCTGGTTTCAGCTTCCAGCCATTAGTTCTTATAAGGCCTATTTCCTTGATATTCAGGAGCCCTTTAGCACCCAGTATTTTCTCCCTCTGAAGGTTCTTAAACACTATAATCAAGTTACCCTTCAATCTTCTCTTTGATAAACTAAACACTTTCAGTTTCTCAATGGAAGGCATTTTCTTCAGCCCTTGAAATTATTTTTATAGCTCTTTCTTTGTTCCTCTCCAATTTTTCAACGTCTTTTTTAAAACATGGACACCAGAACTGTACACAGTATTCAAATATTGGTCTCACCAGTGCCATGTACAGAAGTAAAATTACTTCCCTGCTCCTACTCACCACTCCCCTGTTTATAGGTACTAGGATCGCATTATCATACTGGGAGCTCATATTGAGTTGCTTGTCCACTATGAACTTTGTCCTTTTTGGAGTCACTGCTTTCCAGAATACAGTCTCCTATTCTATAGGTATGGCCTACATAACTTGTTTCTAGATGTATAACTTCGCATTTGACTATATTCAAATGCACTTCGTTTGAGTGGACTCAGTTTACCAAGTGATTCAGTCCCTGTCTGAATGCACTGTCCTCATCAGTATTTACCATTCTGTCAAACTTTGTGTGATACGCAAACTTAATCAGCACTGATTCTGTATCTCCAGATCATTGATGAAAATGTTGAATAGCATTGTACTGATCCATTTTAGAGACCCCCCACAATCCATGAAAATTCCCCATTGATGACTGCTTTTTAGATCAGGCAGTTAGCTAATCCTAAATCCAGGTAACATGGGCTTTACTGATATTATATGCTGCTGGTAATTTACTTGTCATGTGATACTAAGTCAAATGCCTTACAAAAACCTCAGTATATTATAGCTATGCATTTAGCTTTCTCAACAAAACTTGAAATCTCCTCAAAGAATGAAACCAGGTTTGTCTGACAAGACCTGTTTTCCATAAAACCAGGTTGACTGGAATTGATCACATTCCTGTCCTTTAATTCTTTATTACTTGAATCCCATATCAGCTTTTCCATTATTTTGCATGAGATTGTTGTCAGGCTAACTGACCTATAGTTATCTGGATCGCCCTGCTTGTGCTTTTGGAATAGTGACAAAACATTAGCAGTCTTCCAGTCTCCTGGAATTTCCCTGATATTCCAAGATTTATTGAACAGTAACATCAATGGGCCACAGACCTCTTCAGCCAGCTCTTGAGTGCAAGTTGTACAGGCCTGCTGATTTAAAAATTATTCATTCCCAATAGATTTTGTTTAACACCCTCCTTGATTACTGAAGGACTGGAAAGTACTTCATCATCTTCACGTCACATCATCCTGCATATTTGCAGATACAGAACAGAAAAATTTATTGAAAACTTCTGCCTTTTTAGCATCTTTCTTAACAGTCTTACTACCTCCCTTCAGTAATGGACCTGTACCATTTCAAAGATTTCTTTTGTTCCTCCTACAGTGGATGCTGATTATTAGCAATCCTGATATTGACATCTTATGGTTGCTAGTAACATTTTGCCAGGGAATGATCCCGTTCCATTGACTTTAATGTTATTGGAATTCAGGTGTAAGCAACTGGCATGCTGCTTTCTGACTTTTTTTTTCTTTTTGTGCCCCCTCCTCCCCTTCCCTGCTGCTGCCCTGCCTGCAGTGTCCCCACCCTGTCCAATCTGCAGTGCTGGGATTGTGACTGGCTGTAGTCCTGCAAACCTGCATTTCACTTATAGGCAACTGTTAGACAATGACAACTTTTTGCTTTTCTCTGAGAGGTTGCTAATAAGTAAAAGCTACTGTAAACTTCTTGTTGTCCTTTGTCCTGTCAACCTTGGATTTTTCCCTGAGGTCTTTTTAGCTTCCCTTATCATCTTTCTACACTTCAGAACTTCTAATTTATATTGATTGCTCTCTATTTCCCTTTAGTTGTATTGTTGATTTTTTACTTCTGATTGCTGGCTTACTTTGCCACTGAACTGGGAAAGGATTTTAGGCAAAGTTTTCCTCTTTTTGATTTGTGGAATAGTGGCCTTTTGGCCATCTAATAAATACTTCTTAAATAATTCCAATTTTCATTCATATTTCTCTCTAAAATTTTCCATACAGTCATTTTCTTTCATAATTCTCCTCAGTTTTGGGAAATTAGTCTGTTTGAAGCACCAGGTATATTATTGGTTGGGACTGTCTTGTTTGCCGTATTGAATGTAATCAGGTCATGATCACTAGGTCATGATCTATGAACCTAGTAACTTCCAGTCCAGTGATATAATTCATCCTTACCCATCATGACAAAGTTCTAAATAGTTATTTTGTTTTGAGTCCAGTGCCTCTTGTGTTAGAAAATTACTGATTACTTTTTAGAAACTCCAGTGATGTTTTACTAATGGCTACATGAGACGCCAGCTCGTCTCCCAAATTTAAGTCCCACAAAACAACACAGTTTTTTCCCAGCACTTTACAGGCAGGTGCTTAAGGAACCATTCATGCTGTTCTCTAGTTTGATTCAGTTTGTATCAGACCCCCCCCTCCCCACCACCATCCCCTTCTGGGCTTTGTTAGTTATGACTGTCACAGTTCAGAGCACTTGCACCTGTTTTTTCCCCAGTGGTCCAGCAAGAGCACTTGCTCTCAGCTCCCTAGTCATTGCCTTTCTGAGTGGAGACCCTCATCTTTCTCCCTTCTCATCTGGATATTTCCAGGCTGCACAGTTCACTGCCTTCAGTCTGTTATCCCCAGCAGAGACAGGCTGCCCAAGCAAGCCTGCTTGCTTTCTCTTCAGAAACTGTTAAGAAGTGTAATCGCTATAGTTAGAAGCACCGCACAGTTCTTTCTATGCAAACCTGTTTTATTCTTAAGGAAAAAAAGCACTACAGAAAAAACATGTTAAAAACCATTTAAAAATCAACACGCATTCATAAGCTTGCCAGAATTCACCCCAACCCTTAACATGGCCCCTTTTTGTCTGTTGGTCCCTGGAGAATCTAGTTTGAACTAGTATATGCACACCTCTCCAGGGCAGCTGACTTCAAAGGGCTGATAACTGAGGAAGTACATTAGCATCTCCATCATAGTCTAGAGAAGGTATATGCAATGACACATACACAATTGCATTTTTAATACTATGTACCCCAGAGGCATAAAACTTATCCTTTCAAGTTATCACACAGAAATTATTAAAACCTTTTTAATAAAATTTATCTCAATTTCTTCTTTAATATTGTTCAGGATATTACAGAATATTATCAGTCTGTCACAATCACATTGATCCATATATAGTCAAGATCCTGTGGTTCTGAATTATAAGTAACCTTAAAAGAAATGCCACCTACTCACATCTCTTTTACACACATTATCCTTCCTGAACAGGTTATAACCAGTGATTTTTTTTTTAACATTCTCATCATGCCACTCAATGCCAATTATATCAATTTTTGTCATTAATGAGAATTTCCAGTTCCTCTTGCTTGTTAACCCAAACTCCAAAGTTGGTCTAAAAGCAATTGAAACATTACTTCTCTTCATATTCTATGTCACATTACTTCAATCTGTTCATGACATGCTGAGTTTGCATTTGTAGCACATTTGCCTTCTTAGCACCTTCCCCTTGCATTGCTAGTTTAATATCCTCCTGGCAACTCCAGCTAGTCTCCAACCTGTGAGCTGCAGTCCATCCTGTTCATACAGTCCCCTCTATAAGCTACAGTGCAAGCAAATCTGTAGATGCTTTTTAATATGCTCTGCAATATTTCTTTTACTTCCTTCTTTTATAAAAAAAAGAAGGTATTCATCATTTCTATAGGTGTACTGTCTTGAAAGGATAAAATTATTGCATTGTTTTAATAGCACTTGGCAGAGACGCTTTTCTTGCTAATTTTATTCAAAATCATACTGACTTAAAAGCACTTTTCATGCAATCTCAGTTTTAAGAAGTCTTTTTCTACTTAAAACACATTTTTTTTAAATGTACCATGTAAAGATTCAGAAATCCAAATGACCTTGTCCTTGTTTGGATGCCCTTCATATTATCTGGTACAGACTGTCAAATATAATGTGGTGGCTTATATGATAGAGTAGTCCTGAAAGTAAGTATTCTATTAGAGAAAATACATCCGCATGAGATGATAGCAGTATATGACAGAGAGAAGGATCTGATTACAATATTTCAAACTTAAAACTGCCAGATGGCCCCATTACAGGTCGAGTTATCAAAAATGCTTGAAGGGAGAAACACACCTCTTCAGGAGTTGTGGCTGCATTTCCTATTCATGAGTTCAAGCTTTTAATTTGCCTTTGACAAATATTGCAGACTTTTTTGAGGGGGGGCGAGGGGAGTAAATATATTTGCTCTAAATAGTTTATAGCAGTTGCTAGAAAACAGAAGATAGAATTTCCCACCTTAGTGAAGTCTAATGAGAGTCTTGACATTTCTGAGTACTGAGGATATATATAGATGATATTTGTTGTTCTGTTATCCTTTTTTGCTTCAAGATGGAATTACTGATTGATATTAGCTATCATCTCTTACCCTTTTGAGAACCAAAACAGGTCTTTTAACATTTTGTAAAGCAATTTTTTAAAATAGAAAGATGAACCAATATGTGCTATATGCCATTGGGTATGTATATTGAACTTCAAAGTCTGCCCTTATATCTAAACAATGAATCACAGAGCCATAATTTCAGAGAGACACCAGGAGAGTTCACTTACTGAAACAGTGATTGAAAAGCGAAGAAAGTTGCTGTTTTGTTTCTTGCCATTATTGTTACTTTTGAATTTGGTAATAAAATACTTTTTTATATTAAATGTAAATTTTTCAGATTAATCAACTGCTCTTAGAAGCTTCATTTATTTTACAGTACTTTAACTGCATCTCTTAATAGTAATGTGTAATCTTCCTGTTCAAATTTTACAAAGGATGTGCTCAAGTTCAATTTTGGTTTGCTAATGTAAACATTTAATCCTACTGAGAAGAGAATCCTTAACCAAAGTAAAAAGAAAATTGTTGTGTTCAAGGTAAAAGAAAAGTGCTTGCTCCGGTCAATATTCTTGCCCATGTAGTAATACAAAACGGTATAATTTTAAATATGGGTTGATGTAATCCATTAATACTATTGTAGAAATACTTGTAAACAGAAATCTTTTAGGCATGACTTCATTCATTCAAATGATAAAATAATATTTTATTACTTTAATCTTTTGACTCTTCATGGGTATTGCATGTTTTGCTATATATTTTAAATGCACATTAATTTGAACTAGTAAATATCTGTCTAGAATTTGCGGTTTGGAATATACAAAGTAGTTTCTGCAGCCTTTTTGCATTCAGATTTCAGACTTGAATGTAGTATACTTTTGTGTCTAGAGGTTGAGATAGAAATAAGACTTTGTGTCTAGCTGGAAAAGCTTCTTGGTCACTTCAGATGCCATCCAGTGAAGAGTACAGCAGAATAGTAACAAAATAAGCTTTCTTAGTTTACTGTTAGTGTTGAAAACTCAAACTTGTATAATATCTTCAAGAAGTTGTTTCATTTGCTGAACCATTTCCTTGAAATTGACTTGAGCTATGTCTGCATTAATTGAACAACATTCATTCAGAGCATTTGTTTCCATGTTTATTGGGAGAGCCTTGTTGTTGTTGTTGTTTGTTTTTTTTACTCTACTGGGAGGAAAAACAAAATATACATTCCCTCAATTTATGGGTCTTTTTTTCACCTGTGTCAGGACAATGTTTTATGAAAATTAGCTAAGTTGGTCTGCATCCAAATCAGCAGATTGTACCCCTTAATTCTGCTCCAGTCTTCAGAAAGAGGCAGAGGGCTTATTCTGAAATGTTACTTCATAAGAATCGGAAACTTGTACCAGTGATGCAGATTCTTTTTTTAAGTATTCATTAGTGTTTTGATTATAGTATGTATATATGTGAGGTATACAAAGAATAAATAACTATCTTCTTAAACCAAAACACACTGCAAATGAACAGCAGTGATTTCATGGAGTGAGAAGTTGAAGCTTGTATGCAAGACTAGTACTGCTAAGATTACACAGGGCAAGGTTCAGCCATGGTTTCTAAAATATTATTTATTATGGTTTGGTTTTGTCTACACTTGCAGTTAAAATCAGTTCAGCTGTACTTGTTCTTGACACCCATAGATAGCAACAGGTAGGTGAGGGTAGACAATGCTATAGAGTGTTGGCTGCTGCTTTTATATTACTACAGTTTAGATTTAAAGTTCTCTCTCTAGACGTACACCTGTTCAGTAGTGAGCTTCAGGGACTCTCTCACCATATTTCGTAATGCTGCTTTTAGGCAAAGTCCACATGGGTCTTGGAACTGAGTTTGGAAACCGCATTTAAACATTGTTCCATAAAAAATACTATCTAACATGATTCGATTGGGCAGTGTGAATGGGGACAAATCACATTAGAACTTTTTTTACAACATGTATTCTATCATGGTTTAGCCGTACTCTTAGAACACAGTTGGTATACACGATAATAATACCATTTAGCTCAGTCTGCATTAGTCAAACAGTACTGTAATCAAATTTTGCTGACAACACATTTGAACCAACTTTAATTATGGCTTCTAAACTTTTGTTTCTATCTCACTAGAGAGAGAGCTTTAATCCTTAGTCCCAGATTGAACAATGATCATGGCTGAAAGTGAAATCTAGTTTCTGTATAATTCAAAGATTGCCTACGTTTTTATGGGAGTATGTGTTTGTAAGTGAGCAGATCATATTTTCATGTGTTGATTGGCGTGTGGTTGATTCTGCTGTTACATAGTTATATCTTGGGGCTTTGTGGGTTTTTAATTTTTTTTTTTATGAAATAGCTTAAAACGGAGAAAAGATGACAAAAATTCTTATATCAAATTTTGCTTC
Source organism: Mesoclemmys tuberculata (assembly GCA_007922155.1). Taxonomy (NCBI): domain Eukaryota; kingdom Metazoa; phylum Chordata; order Testudines; family Chelidae; genus Mesoclemmys; species Mesoclemmys tuberculata. Next base: position 14,368,498 of record ML675624.1, on the reverse strand, counting down.
TATGTTTATTTGCCAAAAGGAAAAATTAACACTATACTTTCAGATTAGTGCGTGAACATGAAAATATATATTTATAGGTAGAGTCTAAATTTCTTTTTCTTAGAAGAAATGACTTGAAAGAGGGAAAAGCCTGAAAAGCAAAGCTGAATGTATAGATATGAGGGTGTTTTCTCTTTCACTGAGGTTAAAGGGTTGTGCACAGAACATGGAAGATGTTTGGCAGTATTCTCAGAACAGATGACTTATGATGAATAAAAACTAAGCAGTCAAAAAAAGAAAGCAAGAGAATAAAACAGATTTACCTTCAAAATGGAGGTTAGAAAGCTAATGACTGTAGGAAATTATTAGATAGTTAAAGATTTTAGCTATGATGGGATGTACCTGGCCCTTTGAGACCTCCTGCTGGAGGCCTGTGGTCCTATCACACCTCACTCCAAAAAGAGCAGCAAAGGTGGGTTCTCCGGGCCTGCCTAGAAAGGCTGTGCAGAAGCATTCAATCAGAGCCCAGCAGCCTTAGATGAAAGAAGCTGCAGGGGCTGAGCAGACCAGTTCTTGGCTGGGGCTAGAAGGGCAAGGATGAGTGTTCTGCTCTGGCCAAAGGGAGCTTGATGGGTTGCATTAGCTCACCCTGGGAGAAAGAGGAGCTGCGAGCTCTAGCCCTCAGGTAATGGACAGAGATGAAGAAGCCTGGGGAATGTAGCACAACTAAGTGTGTGACCTGGGGTAGTGGGCAGGCCAAGGTCCCCCCACCAGCCAGTGCTGGAATGGCCTACACCCTTGAAAAGGGGACATGGTTAGCTTAAAGCCCAAGAACAGGGACTAGATTTAAAGAGCCCAAGAGACAGGACTGAAGGCCCTGGTGAGGATAGACTGGCAGTTACAGCAGAACTCTTTACTAAGCTCCGAGAAGGGGATAAGTTTCCTTTAGAAACCCGAGCAGAGGGCTGGATTTAAAGGAGCCCAGGAAGGGCTGAAGAGGGAACACACCCACAGGAAGGAGAGGCAGAGTCCAGCTTGAACCAGGGATTGGAAGATTTTTGTTTTGTGTTTGTTTGGACTTGAATACCCCAGAAGTTCATTCATTCATCTTGACTGTGTGACTCGGCCAGAAGGCTGTGCCACTGAAGACCTACTAAGCAAGAACAACCTTCAGGGGGTGCCAACACCAGAAAAGATTGAAGTGCCACACCCAGCCAACAGGAGATACGAGAGGTGAGTGTCGTCCCTGTCACAGAGGCCCTCAAGATTTCTTATGTTCTGTAGTTCTCAGTGAGAATTCTCTTCATATTGTCCTTGCCAATAACAGGGTGGAGAGCTTTCATAAGACCTTCTGTGACGTGGGACAAATCATCTCCTTAGAAATTATAACAGAACATCACTCTCCTGCAGTTTTGGACAGTAGAGAATGCAATATCCACTTCCTTTCAGTGATTCCTCTGAAAATTACAAGCACTCATGTAGACTGCCAAAAGAGCCACAACTTATCTCAGTTGTCAAGATTGAACAAACAATGAAAGTTTGAACAGGCCAGAAATAATCTTCTGTACTTGGAATACATAAGTCTCTCCCCAAACTAGCAGTGCCAAAAAGTCAGGCCCACTATATCAGTCATCGTGAGTGAAACGTAGGTGAATGGCAGCTACATCAGCAATATTTTGTTCAGACTGCATTGAAAGGGTTCTTTTCATAAGTGGATTTATTTGCAACCCAGCCTGTCAGAGAGAGAAACAAATTCTGTTCTTCTTCGAGTGATTGCTCATATGCATTCCACTTAGATGTGTGTGCGCCCTCGTGCACGGTCTCCGAAGAACTTTTTCCCTAGCAGCCCCCTGTAGGGGCCAGTCTCGACGACCCCTGGAGTGCTGCCCTCATGTGGCGGCATATAGGGCGCTGCCGGCCCCTCCTCTCCTCAGTTCCTTCTTTCTGCCCGTGACGGTCGTCTGGAACAGCTCTTGCCGCATCGCAAGTATTTTCCCCTTTTATTGTGCTAGTTAGTATAGCAGTTCTCCCTGAACTAAGTTAGTTTAAGTGAGTTAGGAATAGTTTAGTTAGATAGGGAGCCTTAGGGCTCTAGCGACCCGGCCATGCCGGGCTTACCAGGGTTTAAACCCTGCACTGGCTGCAGAAGGCCTTCCTGGTTGGTAATCCCCACATGTGCTGCAAGGTCCGGTGCCAAATTTGTAAGGCCTTCAAGCCGAGGACCGAGAAGGAGCGGGACATCCGGCTGAAGGCTATCCTGATGGAGTCCGCGCTGCGCCTGGCGTCCGAGCCGCCCCAGACCTCATCGGCACCGAGCGTCTCGTTGGTGCGGAGTGCTCCGCCGGCAGCGGACGTCTCTGGTGTCAAAGAGAAAAGCACGGTACGCGCGTGGAGCACTCTCCCTCCCCTGCACCGAGACGGTACCGCACCAGATCGCCGTCGCCGGCTGGACGCTCCTGCCACTGCGGCTCCGCTTCGGCACCGAGGCACCATTCTCGGCATTGTTTGTCGGCACCGGGGAGGAGGCGCCGTAAGTCCTCGGCTTCCTGGCACTGCTCCTCGTTGTCGTCGGCTTCGCCAAGGCGTCGGCACCGGTACAGACGGCACCGCTGCTCTTCAGGATCGTCTGGTAGTGGGTCCCATAGTGGCTCTTCCCGATGGCACCCTCAGCACCGTTCTCCCGGCGCGGGCTCCCGGAAGGCTCAACGCCGGGACGAGGTGCAGCCCCCAGCACCGACGCCGGCACTGGGTTGGCCCCAGTCCCCTTCGCAGTGGCCATTTTGGGGACCACGGGGGCGCAGTTGGGGCAGTGTACTGTGTTGGCCCCTGCCTCCGTCGCCCAGCAAGCTCCCCCACAGGCACCACTGGTGCAGGGAGGGACCACTCCTCAGGAGAGGAGTCGGACCCTGGGGAGGGCCCCTCCACAGGACCCCGCCGCCCGTCCTCTTCGTCGCCGGGCGAGGCGGCCTTCAGGGACCTTGGGGCTCCTTTGGTTGATTTTAAGGCTCATCAGGAGCTGCTGAAAAGAGTGGCCTCCAACCTCAATTTGCAGGTCAAGGTGCTGGAGGAAGAGGTGGACCCCCTCTTCAGGTGTGTGGGTACCCAAGGCCCTTCCAGGGTAGCCCTCCCCGTGCATGAAAGGGTGTTGCAATTGGCCAAGGTAGCATGGCGGACTCCTTCCTCGGTTGCCCCAACCTCCAAGGGCACCGAGAAAAAGTACTACGTGCCAGCCGGAGGGCACAAGTACCTTTACACCCACCCAACCCCAGGTACTCTGGTTGCGAACGCTGCCAACCAGAAGGAGAGACGGGGCCCAGAGCTCCACTCCTAAGAGTAAAGAGGTCAGGAGACTAGACCTCTTTGGTAGGAAGGTCTACTCCACTGGGGCACTCCAGTTCAGGGTGGCTAACCACCAAGCCCTCTTGGGGAGGTACAGTTTGAACTTGTGGGACTCCTTGCGAAGGTTCGCAGAGTCCCTGCCCCAGGACCAAGCCGCAGACTTCGCCATGGTCTTGGACGAAGGGCTGGCTGTGGCCAGCGCAGCCCTACAAACGACTTCGGACGCTGTGGATACGGCCAGCAGGTTGATGGCCTCCGCTATCGCTATGCGTCGTGCAGCGTGGCTGCAGTCCACGGGCTGTCCCAGGAGGTGCAGCATTCCATACAGGACCTGCCCCTTGATGTGGCCGACCTGTTTTTGGAAAGAACAGACAAGAAGCTGCATGCCCTTAAGGACTCAAGGGCTCTCTTGTGTTCCCTGGGTCTTACACCCCTCAAGCGGTGAGGCAGCAGACCCGCCGGAAGCTGCAGCGCCCGCCACAGCAGCAGCTGCAACCTAGGCCACCGTCTAGGCCTTTCCCCCCCACAAGGGGTAGGGATAGGAGCAGGGGTTTTGGACGGCGCGGCCGCTCTGGGTCATCCTCTGCTTCCCAGGAAGGGTCCACCCAGGGCTCGAAAGGGAAGTGGCAGTTCTGATGGTGCACCTGAGGATGGCACCTGTACCTTCCCCCTGGATTCGCCTCTCCTATTTAGAGACAGGCTATGGTCGTATCTCAGTCTCTGGGGGGGGCATCACATCGGACCGCTGGATCCTGGGCACCGTGCGCCAGGGTTACGCCCTCCAGTTGGTGGCTTTTCCCCCCAAATCGCCCCCTTCCCCGTCCCTCTTCAGGAACCCACATCACGGGCAACTACTCCTTCGGGAGGTCTGCTCCCTCCTGCACAACAGGGCCATAGGGGCGGTCCCGCCGCTCGAGATGGGAAGGGGTTCTACTCAAGGTACTTCCTCGTTCCCATAGCCAAGGGAGGCCTCAGACCTATACTGGACCTGCGCAGGCTAAACAGGTCCCTAAAGAAACTGAAGTTTCGCATGCTGTCCCTAGCGGCCATTATCCCCATACTGAATCCAGGAGATTGGTTTGCTGCCCTCGACCCGAAGCATGTGTACTCCCAGGTCTCCATCCTTCCCGCCCACAGGCACTATCTAAGGTCCATGGTAGCTGGTGGCGACTACCAGTTTACGGCCTTGCCCTTTGGCCTGTCCTCCTCCCCCAGGGTGTTCACCAAGTGTATGGCAGTGGTGGCAGCCTTCCTGAGGCGCAAAGGGGTCCAGATATTCCCCTACTTGGACGATTGGTTGATAAGGGGCAAGACCAGGTCTCAGGTGCGCGAGGCGGTCTCCCTCGTCCAGGCCACTTGCCACGCTCTGGGGCTGCTCATCAGCAAGCAGAAGTCGGCACTGTCCCCGGTACAGCGCATAGAGTTTATAGGGGCAAACTCGGTTCTGGCCAGGGCCTCCCTCCCACGCTTGAGGTTTGAGGCCATGGCAGCGATCATATCACAACTTCAGAGGTGCCCCATGACGATAGCCAGGCAGTGCCTTCAGCTGTTGGGCCACATGGCCTCATGTACGTCGGTGGTGGGTCTGGCCCGCCTCAGGCTCAGGCCTCTTCAAGGTTGGTTGGCCACAGTATATGTGCCCAGCAAGCACGCCCTGGACAGAGTGGTGACAGTGCCCCCTGCAGTTCTGGGGCCACTACTATGGTGGAAGGATCCCGGAGCGGTATTCGAAGGGGTTCCTTTCAGGGGCTTGACCCCCTTGATCACCCTGATCTCTGATGCGTCGGACCTCAGGTGGGGGACTCACATCAGTGGTGGCCTGAGTACTCAGGGCCGCTGGTCGCAGGAGGAGACTGCCCTCCACGTCAATGTAAAAGAACTGAGTGTAGTCAGACTGGCATGCAGGGTTTTTCCTCCATTGTTTATTGAGCAAAATGGTACAGGTGCTGACAGTCAATACCGCAGCTATGCATTATATAAACAACCAAGGGGGAGCGCGCTCCTCGGCTCTGTGCCAGGAGGCGCTTCGACTGTAGAACTTTGCGGTGAGACACGAAATTTGTATAACTGCCCAGACCTCCTGTGGGTCAGGAACGACGAGGCGGTCCGCCTCAGCAGGCCGTTTCTACCCCAACATGACTGGTCATTGCATCCGGAGGTAGCGGCCAGGATTTTCCACGAGTGGGGTGTCCCCTGCCTGGACCTGTTTGTGTTGTCCTGAAACAGGAGGTGCCCGACGTTCTGCTTGCTCCGGCGTCGCGAGTCGGGCTCCCTCTCCAATGCGTTCCTCTTCGAATGGACGGGGACCCTCATGTACGCGTTCCCCCCCATCCCACTCTTACCCGGGGTCCTCTTGAAAATCAAGAGGGTCAGAGCAGATGTGATCCTGATTGCCCCGGCGTGGCCAAGTCAGCATTGGTTCAATATGCTGCAGGACCTCTCTGTCGCCGCGCTGATCGAGCTCCCAAGGAGACCAGACCTGCTCTCCCAGGACCACAGTCGCCTGCTGCATCCCAGCCTGGACTCCCTGCACTTGACGGCCTGGACACTCTCTGGCTGACGGAGGCGGAGAGAGCCTGCTCAGCACAGGTCCAACGCATTCTGCTGGGTAGCAGGAAGCCCTCCACGCAGATCGTGTACAAGGCCAGATGGAGGAGTTTCACCTGCTGGGCAGAGTCGTGGGGCATAACCCCCAGTACGTCCCCCGTGCAGGCCATCCTCAAGCACCTCCTGCAGCTCCAGGGGTTAGCGCTAACCTCCCTCAGGGTGCACCTAGTGGCCATCTTGACTTTCCATCAGCCGATGGAGGGACTGTCCTTGTCCTCCCACCCTATGTCGGTGAGGTTCCTCAAGGGGGTTGAGAGGCTTTCCCTGCAGGTCCGTGACCCAGTGCCTCCCTGGGATCTCAACCTGGTCCTCGTTAGGCTGACGAGCCCCCCCCCCCTTCGAGTCCTTGGCCACCTGCCCCCTGCTGTTCCTGTCTTGGAAGGTGGCCTCCCTCGTGGCCGTTAGCTCTGAGACCCTCCTAGCTGAGGTAAGAGCTTTGACCTCGGAGCCCCCCTATACCGTATTCTTCCGGGATAAGGTACAGCTGAGACTGCATCAAGCTTTCCTACCTAAAGTAGTCTCCCAATTCCATTATAACTAAGACATTTTCCTCCCCGTGTTTTTTCCCAAACCGCACGGGTCGGAGGAGGAGAGGAGACTACGCACCCTGGGTGTGAGGAGAGCCCTCGCCTTCTACATAGGGAGGACAAGGCCTTTCCAGAAAACCACGCAACTCCTCACCGCGGTGGCACACAGGATGAAGGGATCCCCGGTGTCCACGCAGTGCATCTCCAGATGGATCACCACCTGCATCAAGTTCTGCTATGAGCTCACAGGCGTCCAGCTTCCTGGAGTGGTGACGGCGCACTCAACAAGTGCCCGGGCCGCGTCGGCGGTCTTCCTGGGGTGGGTCCCTCTGTATGACATCTGCAGGGCTACCACCTGATTGTCGGTCCACAACTTCACCTTGCACTACGCTATCGTACAGCAGTCGAGGGAGGATGCACGAGTCAGCAGAGCCGTGCTGCGAGCAGCTCACAGTTGACTCCTACCCGCCTCCATGTATGGCTCGTTAATCACCTAAGTGGAATGCATATGAGCAATCACTCGAAGAAGAAAACATGGTTACTTACCAGTAACTGTTGTTCTTCGAGATGTGTTGCTCATATCCATTCCACACCCACCCTCCGTCCCCACTGTCGGAGTCGGCAAAAAGAAGGGACTGAGGAGGGGAGGGGCCGGTCTCGGTGCCCTCTGGAGTGCCGCCCTCATGCAGGGGGCTGCTAGGGAAAAAGTACTCTGGAGACTGTGCATGAGGGCACGCACACACCTAAGTGGAATGGATATGAGCAACACATCTCAAAGAACAACACTTACTGGTAAGTAACCATGTTTTTCAGGCATTGGCACCCAAAACCTGGAGAACGGGCACCCTATCGTACCTTTTGCTGGATTTTCCAGGATAGTGGCAGGGTGGCTAATGGGAATGAGGACATGGAGGCTGAAATGACCACATCTGAGGTGGAAACTTAATAGGACTAAATTGTGGGGACCTGGATAATCGCCATCCATGAATTTCAAGCCCAATAACAAGGATTTTTAGTGAATCTATAAACTTGTGCGTCGTAACCTATGACTGAAGAATTGCTAATGTAGTTCTGATTTTTAAGAAAGGGAACAAAAAAGTGATCCAGGAAGCTATGGGCCAGTTAGTTTGAACTCAGTTGTATGCAAGATATTGGAACAAATTTTGAAAAAGAAAGTAGTTAAGGATATGGAGGTTAATGATAAGTGAAATAAAGTACAACATGGTTTTACAAAAGATAGATTGTGCCAAACCAATCTGATCGCCTTCTTTGAGAAGATAACAGATTTTTTTTTTTTTTTTAGACAAAGGAAATGCAGTAGATCTAATCTACCTGGATTTCAGTAAGACATTTCATACAGTTCCACATGGGAGATTATTAGTTATATCGGAGAAGATGGGGATTAATATGAGAATTGAAAGTGGATAAGGAACAGGTTAAAGGGGAAACTACAACAGGCCAGACTGGCAGGTGAACTGTCAGGCTGGAGGGAGGTTACTAGAGGACTTCCTCAAGGACAGCCTTGGGACCAATCTTACTTAACATTTTTATTGCTGATCTTGGCACAAAAAAGTGTGTGTGGGGAGTGCTAATAAAATTTGTGGATGACACAAAGTTGGAAGATATTGCCAATAAAAAGGAGAACCAGAATATCATACAACAAGATCTGGATGACTTTGGAAACAGAAGTGATAGAAACGGGATGAAATTTAATAGTGCAGAGTGCAAGGTCATGCATTTTGGGACTAACAACGAGAATTTTTGGTATAAATTGGGGATGTATCATTTGGAAATGACAGAGGAGGAGATTATTATAGGCTGACTGTATTGGTTGATTACAGGCTGACTCTGAGCCACCAATGTGATGCAGCCGTGAAAAAGGCTAATGCAGCCCTAGGATACCTCAGGCAAGGTATTTCCAGTAGAGATAGGGAGGTATTAGTACTGTTATACAGACAATGGTTTAGGGACATATGGGATATTAGGAAAAACTTCCTAATTATCAGGATAGTTAAGCACAGGAATAACTTGCCTAGAGAGGTTGTGGAATCTTAATCATTGGAGATTTTTAAGAGCAAATTAGACAAAAACCTGACAGATGGTCTAGATAATAATTAGTGCTGCCTTGAATGCAGAGGACTGGACTAGAAGACCTGGTGGCGTCCCTTCCCGTCCTATGATTCCATGAACCTAGAACACAGTTATTCTTAAGAGCCAGCTGATTTCCCTCTTAAATCCAGAGAACTTTCTGACAACTAAGCTTGCAGAGGCATCTGGAGAACCTGATATTTATGGTGCATGACAAGAAAGATTGTACACACAAGATATTTTCAAGTATCTTCTAGATGTTATCTATGAGGGCCTGAACTCTTGTTCTTGAAATTGTCAGCCCTTTGTTGCTGTGCATCTTATCCCTCCCAGTTCTAGCTTGTTCCTTCATCCATTTATCTCCTGTTATCTCCTATAGCTACACAGACCTCAGTGCCCAAATCTGATGGCAAGTGAAACCATGGAACCTCACTTTTATATTACACCCTCTTACTAAATCACATTTCAAACCACTTTGTATTTTCGGACTCCAGAGTTTACCTGCCTTTGAGTCATCAATTGGCTTGGAGTTTTAGGGCACTTGGAGGACTTTCCATTAAGCAACATTACCTCAGATTATTGCAAGACAAGGTGGCAGTGAGGCCAGCCCCTATCTCCTCTCCCAAAAGTCTTCCACTTAAGATAGTCAATTACTTTGCCCTCTTTGTGCACTAAAACCTCTAACATCCTGGGCAACAATAGAACATTTCAGATAGTCAAGGCTGTAAACTGCTGCATCCATAGAACTAAATCAAGGAGGAAGACTGATTAGTTTTGTTGGTATTAAATAAGGACCTTTAGCGCAAAGCATCAAAGTTTTCCATATGTAGGTGGAGCAAGTCAACTAGCTTTCAAGCTTTCAAAGCATCTAATAGAGACCATTCTGAATGTGGAGGATGTTGATTGGCAGATTACAATAAATTGTAGGGAAGAGTCTCTTGTCTGCTTCTAAGATTTGGAAAATGTGGGAAAATACAGTAGTACCAAGCCTAATGGATCAGTGAATTACCATTCTGTAAAGGAAAGCAATAAGTTAGGAAACTACCTTTTCAGTTTCAAGGATTTTTGTCTCTGTCTCTGAGACAATTCCAGTTTCCCATATCCAAATTAATTCCCACAGTCTGAGGCACTGTCTATACTTACCTTTGGGATTCAGCGGCAGTCAACGGGAGATACGCAAATGATGTAAATCACTTGTGTATCTCCCATCGACTTTGCTGTGTCTCTTCTGCATGCCATCCACACTGCGCTGCGTCAGTGCAGTGCTATGCTACTTACCAGGGTGGTTTTCCTGCATCAATTGCCGGATCGAATGAGCATCTGGGTCTAGTGTGGACCCAGCCTGAGAAACACAGCAGGCCAGACAGAGTGTGTGCATTGTGTTTGCTTCCTCTGAGACATTACTTTACACTTGCCCAGAAAATAATAACCTTGCCCTATTTGGTATATATTTTTCTGTGTTTGGAAAGTAATGGGGAACAATCTACAAAAGATAAATATGTACTAGATGTAATTCTGAAGAAGCATGCAATCAGACTCAACAGGTTGATTAGGAAAAGATCTATTCTGTCACCAAAATCCAAGAAAATGAAAATATGGGATATAGGGAAATCAATAATCGGCTAAACATAGGAACTTGAGAACCATTTCTATGACATAAAAAAACTCTTAGGCTTGAACTCTGTTTTTTTGCATGGTACCCAAGAGAAGTGGAAGCTCAAGTCTGATACTGAATTTAGAGTTTCTGAGTATGTTTATGAGCTGTGAAAATTCTGGATGGAAACTTTTTACGATTAACCCTAGCAGTGTCTTATACATGAGAGGCATACTATAAAGCAGTAACTTTCAGCAAGCTTTCTGGCATGCAGCAGATGTGCATGGGTGGCACCATTCTTTGTAGTGATGCAGCTATCTCTTCCTCAGTAAATACAGTCATCTCTGTGTCCTAGTGTGGAGAAGAGCAGGATCATGGCCCTGAAACTTCCTTGGCCTTCTTTACTGACTATTGATGGATTACACACACAAGGGGATACACTGAAGACTAGCAGTTCCTACCTTCCCCTAAATACAGGGACTGTAAAAGATCCCTCTGTAACCCTTGTGTGGAGAGTACAGTAGGAGTGGAAGGCTTCTCTTGGCCTGCCACTTCCCTCCCCCTGCCATGGATCCCTGCAAGAGCCAGGGAAAATAAGGCCCAAAATCAGGGCCCAAGCTTATTTTTGGGCCCAGTACAAACCTGTAACACGGGCCCCCTCCCCCACACATACCACAGTCCCTCATGCCATACATAAAATCTCATGAGCTGTGAAAAAAATTTTCCTCGCAGTAATGGGAATTTCAGCCTGGACTGGGACTCCATGCCCCAGTAAAGTATACCCTTTCCCCCCCCATGTGGGGCCCTGCCCAAAATAATCAAGGCAATTTAGTACATTTTAAACAAGCGGTAAATCACTTTGGATTTAGTTTAATAATTAGTTTAAGGCAATGTTGTTGTAGCTGTGTTGGTCCCAGGATATTAGAGAGACAAGATGGGTATGGTGATGTCTTTTATTGGACCAACTTCTGTTGGTGACAGAGAGAAGCTTACACAGAGCTCTTCTTCAGGTCTGGGAAACGTATTCAGTGTCACAGCTTAAAAAAAAGTGGAAGAGATGGTTTAGCATAAATAATTAACACATATTTCAAGGGACTATTCAAGGTGAAGAGACCCATTAACATCCCTCCAGTCATAGGGAAGAAAGGAAGGGGGAGAGAAAGACATCTTGGTGGGATGTTAGCAGCCTATAAATTGTTGTATAAGCCATAAATCTACTCTGTCTGTTGAGTCCCTGATTTTTAGTGTCTAGTGAAGTTATGAACGTATTGTTGAGGTTTTCTTTGAGGATGACTGATAGCTTAGATATAGAGTGATCGCTTTGTGAAAAGTGTTCACCCACAGCTGATATGGTGTTTTTGTCTTTTTTTCATTTTCCTGTGTGCGTGAGAGCGTAGTGATTGTCTAGATTTATCCATATAGTGTTTGGGGCATTTAGTGCACCGGATGAGGAACACCACATGTTGTGGCAGGTGTGGTAGGACCCATGGATCTTGAAAGGTATTTTGTGGGAGGTGCTGATCATTGTGGCAGTGCAGATATGTCTGTGGGTTTTGCCTCTGTTGTTCTGGCAGGTTTCAGTGCCAGTTTGAGTTGGTGTGTTGTGGTCTGTGGGGAGCTTTCTTCTTCTGATGAGCTTGGAGAGGTTGGGGGGTTGTCTGAAGGCCAGAAAAGGGAACAGGAGGGGGAGATCAAGAAAGATTTCTTTCAGGATGGGATCCCCATCGAGAATGTCCTGTAGTTTTTTGGTGATGCCCCGTATGGATTCTAGTGTGGTTTGGTAGGTGAACCAGGTGTGTGAAGTCGAAGGGGGTTATTTCTGTCTAAATAATGTTTCCTAAAAGCACTTTTTTGGTTATAAAAATCACACAATAAGAATCCAAGTATAATTAGTGTGGCCCTTCAAAGGCTACATTATTCCTTAAATTGTCAGCATTTAATGAACTCAGTACAGTTCACAAATGTGTATTTTCATGCAAGCATTATAGGTGTTAATTATTATCATCTGCCTATTATTAAGGTTGCCCACCACTTCACATTTATAAGATCCTCTTTTCAGTTGCTTATAACTACCAAACTTTAAACAAATGGGGTGACATTTTCCATGCCAGATGGCTACCTCAGGCTGAACTTTTTTTTTTTTGTGGAAAATTTCAGCCAAAACAGTTCAACTCTTTCTGAGAGCAAGGCCTTGGCAAAATAAGTTATTTTTCAATGTTTAAAAAATTCAGGTAATCTTTTCTTTGGAAAGCTCTAGAGCTCTCATGTTTTGGAGCAGGGATTTGAAACATAGCAGGGGAATGTCCTTTGTGTCAGGGAAGTGTGTCTTTTTCTGTCCCTGTGAAAATCAGCCCAAATTTAGACAAGTTATAAGCCTTTGAAAAATTGCAGTTCACACATGCTCCAAGTTAGAAAGTGCTAGAGTTTAACAGCTGAAATCTTTGACAATTCCATCCTCACTGGACATGCTTGAGCGTCACACAGTTCCTATTGCTGACAAGACTGCACATGCACCATCCCTACAAAACAACTGAGTGTTTTCCCTCCTGCCCAGGGGTACAGGGTGGAACCAGACTTTTCTCTGTAATGGATGGACCTGGGCACTGGAACTGAGAGCGGGGAATATGTCTCTCTTGTGCTCTCAGTGACCTTCACTGCTGGCACTCGCCCAGCCTGGAGGAAGAAGCTGCCTGATTCAGTTTAGAGTTTTAGAAGAGAAATGGTGAGAGAGACAGGGAGCCATTAAGTGTGTGTAAGGAGGGGGGGGGGGACAGACTGAAATCACAGGCACTTCCCGACCCCAGGGGCATGCCTGGACCCAGCCAACGGAGCGGGGACAAAAATCGTGTGTGTATCCTTTTAGAAACTTTCTAAAATCCAAAAGATTTCCAATACTTTATTTATCCAGAACAAATACTAACTGTAGTTGTAGAGCTAGCTACCAAAGTTCTACCAGGAATATTTTCCTGATTATGGATTGTATTTAATAAAAATTAATTGTAACTCTCCTCAGGTGACCCAGTGGTTCACTTGAAATGCACAGGGGGCAGTAAATTACGTAGGGGAGAGCAAACAGATTGCTACAAACAGAAGAGTGATTCTGTGATCTAATAGATTTATGTTACATAACAGCATTATGTAATTCTTGCATACCGAAGCAACAGTGCATTTCTTGTGTTTTGATACGTTGTGCTGAGTGTCTAAATGCTGATAGCATTTAGCTTTTGGCTTCCAACCAATGGACAATGACAGTGTGTGTATTTGATGGAGGAATACATTCTGCAGAAAGTTATTTGGTGATGTCTATACAAAAAGAGAACTAGATGCAGTTCATGTGCAAGCTTGTTCACACTGCACATGCTTGTTTTTTGCTGTCCTCTAATGCAAGCAGCCATGTCCTTGAAGAATATGAATGGAAAAAATAAAATATCCTCCAGTTTTTATTTCGTCTCTGCCACGTCAGCCCACTGCCCAGATGTACAGTTATTACAGTTTTGTCTTTGCATACTGTAAATTGTAATAATAATGTAAGTATATTCACAAGCTTCAAGTCATATTAGACTATGTACTTTAAAGTAATACTGAACCCTGAAGGAATGTCAGGCTTTTTTTCTGTCTAGACTTGGAGAATGTAAATGATTTTTTGAATTCAGAATGAAAGGGAACGGTTTTGAAGTTTCATTAAAATCAGATAGTGAAAAAAAATTGTTCTTGTTTTCAAAGAAGGTCTCGAAGAGTAATGCAATTATGCTTAGTATGATAGCTCTTTAAAGATGTGTTTTCATTTTTAAAAACAAAACAAACAAGATCACATTAGCTTTAATCAGAAGTAGTACAAAAGGATGTTTTTCCTAAAGATTGCATGACATGATTACTGAGAGAGCCATGTATTTGATCTAAGAGTTGCTTTTGAAACAGAACATAGAGATCTCTAAGTGCAAGACAGAATTGTCCAATGTATCTCCCCAAAATAATAATAATGGTGAAATTAGTCATATTTTTTAAAATGGCGTTTAATTTTTGTGCCTTGAATTTTGCTTTGTGCAAGTATTTGCAAATGAAAACACTTGTATTCGCGCGCACCAATCAAGTGGATATGTATTTTTGTGTATTCTCTTTGATAACTTGGCCTTTTACTGATATGCTGGTCCCAAATTAAGACTTTATTAACAATTAACATAAATTATCACATTTCTAGATCTTATGAATAGAATCCAGTGATGGCAGTCTTATAATCTGTCTATCATTTCTTACATCATATTCTGCACATTTATAATACCATTTATAATAAATCTAAATCATTTAAGACCTTCATAATTTGTGCAATTCTTACTCTTGCTGGTGCACACACACTCTTACAAATAGTTGCATAAAAATCTGGGACTAATCTTGATCAAACATTATGGAGGTGCCAATTGTGGCCATGTAGTCCTGTCTGACAGCTATAGATTGGTTTTAGGCAGTGCTTCCCCCTTATACAGATCAGCATGCCAGGTCTTCCACATGAGTTGTGAGATGAAATCCTGACCCTATTAAGTCACTGATAAAACTCCCTTTGACTTCAATGGGCCAGGTTTTCACCCTTCATCTTTCTGTATCCCATGCTATGAGCTGATAAAAAATGCCTATCGGTACTTTGAAGTATGAGAAATAATCAGCTCCATAATTAAGGCCAAATATTGCTCTCCCATGTGCATGTACAATTTCACTTGATTTACATAAAAAGTTTTATACATTGCTTCCTTCCCTTTCTGATATTGCTCATTCATATTATAAACTGTTTGGACTAAGGAGTGTGTCCACTTGGCATTTGTTTGGATGGTGTTAGCACATTGTGTGTTCTATTGGAATACAAATTAATAACAACTTGGGCAGGATCATGGAGTTTTCATGTCTGCATGTCTTTGTCCAATCCCTTGCTTCCTTCCATCTCAGAGCAGTATTGCACTGCTCTAGCATCCTGCTTGAAATTAGTAAATCTGTGAATTTACAAGATTCCAGAAACACCTGTGGATCTTCTTAAGCAAGGTGCAAGCACCTGACATCAGCATAACTCAAAAACAGAGGCTTGCATCTCAGTGTAGGATCCTAGGCCACCCTTGTATCTAATACCTCACAATATTTTACTCATCTCTCTTCTTTTTGACCAAGATAAACTGTCATTTTAATCACCTTCTTCTCAATTTTTTTTCCAGTTAGTTTTTTCAACAAAGGCTGCATTATCCTACCAATCCTATAGTAAAGAGTGGTTTCTCGATTTAAAAAAAATGTATTTTTAAAGAAATGTTTGCCAGTGGTTCAGTCCTCTTCTTCCATCACTGCTATTTGTGTGTATGTGTTTGACTCTGACAGACGCATAAACTAGAGTCCTTGGTCAAGGCCAGCCCCTTCTTTCTTCTCTATACTTTTGTTTTTATTGCTTCTGGACAGATCACCAGGAACTCCAATGCCTTCCTCTGCCTATCTAGCTGGAAAACGCTATTAAGGCCATTTGTTTTGCACTCAGAATTATACCGTTTCTTAACACTCCTGTTTATTGCACAGCTAATTGAAAACTGGATGTTGGAAAAAGAAGCCCATCTTCCTGAATAATTTAAACACCGCCCCCTCCCACTTGCAGAAGACAACAGGAAGAAAAAATTCCACATGGTAGTTATTGATCAATGGCCTTCAGCTGGCTTAAAAGGAAAACTGCAAAGTAATTTAGGTGTCAAATTTAACCTCCATAAAACTCTTTTATCATTCAGGGTAGGTTCATTCTCCATGTTCACCTGGCAGAACAGCTCCAGCGCACGTACATTGCCCTGAATGGGGATGCATCTCTCAGGTGGCCATAGGAGCTGCAAAGGCATGAAGGATCTGATTCTCATTTATATTAAGGTCCTTTGTACTGTAAAGATGCTGCTAAAGAGGCTTTAAAGTGGTTTTAAAGGCCTTTGTCATTGCCAGAGCAATATACAAGTCTTTAGTATAAATGAGATTCAGGCCCAAGGTCTCTTCACAGATGACCCTAGAATGATACCCAGGGATCCACAGGTTTATGCCTCCTTCCTCCTTTCCACTGGCAGAGAGACAGGTCACAATCTGACCCAGTGTGGAGAATTTTTTTTTTAAATAACTGATGCTGAACGTTTAAAATAAGATGCCAGCGCTCAGTATTGTTGTTTCTGTTTTTATTACAGAAGCACCTATAAAGTAAATGGGGTACTATTGTGCTAGGTACTAACCATAAACATAGTGAGAGTCTCTATCTTGAGGAGTTTACTATATAAATAAAATTGAGATAAATGATGAGGGTAGAGGGTGAAAAACAGGCAGAGAGAGGTGAAGTGACTTGCCCCAGGTCACCCAGAAGGTCAGAGCCGGGGAACAGAAACCAGGTATCTTGAGATTCAGCACAGGGTCCTATCCATTAGACCACACAGCCTCTATCAGTACTGACTAGAAATGGTCAGTCAGAGTTGTAATTATGACGGTAAATGGAAAACGTATTTTGTTAACATGTTCTTGAAAGTGTTTTCTTTATCTTCCAATTTGATATAGAGCTATTCAGAACACCATCATTATTTTAATTAATTTTCATTTTCCAAACAACCCATATTTTTATAGAAGATGTGGTTGACAAAAATGTAAACTGTGGCAGAAAAAAAGAAGTTAAATGCAATAAAGATTTTGACAAACATTTACTGAATTTATTATGTAATATTTTCCATATACTAGATGGATAAAAATTCCCTTTTTACCTAAAGAAATTTTTCAATGATAGTTTGTCAGATTCATATCCTTTCGACAAGAACCTTCCTTTGTCCTCCTATCAGTACAGAGAAAATAGTCTTAATTGTGGAACTTGATATTTTCAATGCTTAGTGCTCCATCTTATATTTAAATTTAGTTTGATGGGAATGAATAAATTAATTTACACATCTTTAATTTTAATGGTGCTAAAGCAAGCAAGCTGTACAACTGGGAGCACATAAAATCACACTGCAGCTCACTCTGGAAATGGAAAAAGTCTTACAGAATTTAATAATAGAAAATGATGGCCTTTGTGTTGGTTGTTTAACCAATCTATATCACTTACTAGAAAATATTCCTTATGTAGGATTTAAAAGACTATTGAAATGTAATTATAGTTAAATGAATTTGTGGGCTTTTAGAGGAATTCCTAGAGAACCCTATCACATTTTTATAGAACGAAATTGATTTCATCCCTATCAAATGCTATAACAATCGATAGGAATCATAACAGAAAGCCAAAGACAGGTTATATTATTCCTGTGACAATTTGTCTTGGGCTCCATTAAATTATTCAGGGTCTTAGAAAAGAAAGTAGATTAATTCATTAAAACCCATATATTTTTGCTCAGTGTAGATTTTTTTGTACACCATACTTGGAATATATGGAGAATTACCCTTTCTTCAAAATGTACCCTTAAATCAAGGATGTGTTCTTCTATTCTTTAGTGATATTTCTCAATCATTCCTGATTTATATTGACAAACTTTACTCTTGCTCAACATGGTAAAGCTTTTCAACAATGAATTGAATCCAAAACAATACACTTTAGAAGAATGTTTACTTTCAACAGGAGAGTTTCATAAGGGAAATTCTTAAAAATTTGAGACTCAGATCTATCCTTTTGTATCCTTTTCCATAATTTTGTGCTGTTTTTTGCAGATGTTCTCATGCACTCCATTTGTGTTTAAATGGGATCCTAGAACCTAATAATACACTTCTATTAATTCCTCTTACGAATTTATGTGATTCTATGTGATGTGTGATTTTAAACTCTCACCAGTTTTACTTCAAAATAATTAAATTAAGCAGATTTACAGTAGTGTGTGATGGACTCACCAGTCAGCTTACTTCGTGATATAAGTAATTTCCATGGTGAAACACTAACGTCACAATTATAGGATTGTGATTTTTTTTTTACATAATCCAGCAAAGGGAGGCATAAAACTTAATAGCAGAAATGAAAGAACAGAAAAATATTGACACATTTGTTTTAAATATGAGTTTTCTCTTTCCTCAAGTTTGTCCACAGTATGAAAGTTGCTTTTTAACAGCTCGTCATTATCTTATAGTTTTTTTTCATTGTGTATATTTTTGATAGTTTGGCTGTATAAGTGCCTACAATTGCCTAACTTTTGGCCTGCCTAGCCACACCCACATACACATCACAACAGGATCTTCATATTTTAGTTCTACCCTTTCATTCTTGTGCCTTTATTCGTCCATTTTTTAACCCCCATAATTCTTATGCAGCTACCATCTTTAACTCTTACTTGTTTGTGGGAAAGCATAGTGTTTTCTGAGGGACAGACATCAATTTTAGAAATAGTCCCTAGTTTCCATTTCCATTTGAATGATATTATATGCATTCTCACAAGTCTGGAACACAGGGCCAGATTCTAAGTCCTGCTTCTGCAATACAAAGCAGCCCTAAAACTGGCTTATCAGAATACTTGAGGATTTCTCCTGAGTTGAATCACTTTCTGAAGAGAGTCAGCATAGTATAACTGGTTCCAATTCAAATATTCAATTCAATATTCAAATCCTATATCAAATATCTGAGGTGTTCGTAATTAATATCTTTCCCACACTCAAGTATCCTCTTGTCTGCACGATCTAAAAAGAAAATGGAGTTTAATGGCAAAATAGGGATGTATTTCACATAATTCAGTGTGGACGGGGAACACATCGCATTAATTTTAAGTTAATACTGCCCCAGATCAGACTTAATGTGAATGCTGTAGAACATCAAAAGCATTACATAGCCTGAGCAATCCAGTACATGCAATTCGTCTTGGCGACCAGATAACGTGTGTGATGTATGTGGTGTCAGTAATTAAGAGCACTTTCATAAAGACACAAAATAATAGCAGTCTGTCATTGTGCATGTCTTTTGTCCTTAAAGACCAGTCTCTTTGCATGTTTTATTTGTTTATATTAGGGCTGTCAATTAATCACAGTTACTGCATGTGATTAATGCAAAACACATTAACTAGGTTTTAAAAAGTCATGATTAATCGTAGTTTTAATTGCACAGTTAAGTTTAAATTGGTACTCTATTATTGTTTGTTTTAAATATTTTTGGATGTTTTTCTACATTTCCAAATATATTGACTTCAGTTACAACACAGAATACCTAGTGTACAGCGCTCACTTTATATTATTATTTTTTATTACAAATATTTGCACTGTAAAAAACGAATCAAAATAATAAATAGTATTTTTCAATTCACCTTATGTGAGTCCACTCTGTCCTATTTCTTGCTCAGCCAATCGCTAAGACCAACAAGTTTGTTTTCCTTTATGGCAGATGATGCTGCCCGCTTATTATTTACAGTGTCACCTGAACGTGAGAACAGGCATTCGCATGACACTGTTGTAGCCAGTGTTGAAAGGTATTTACGTGCCAGATATGCTAAACATTTGTATGCCCCTTCATGCTTCAATATGTAGGCACTAAAGTATTAACATAGTTTTGTTTTCTAGTGCGGTTATGTAAAAAAAAACACTACCTTTTGTAAATTGCACTTTCCTGAAAAAGAGATTGCACTACAGTACTTGTATGAGGTGAACTGAAAAATAGTATTTAATTTATCTTTTTTACAGTGCAAATATTTGTAATAAAAATAATACTAAGTGAGCACTACACGCTATATTCTGCATTGTAATTGAAATCAATATATTTGAAAACGTAGAAAAACATCCAAAAATATTTATAATAAATTTAAATTGGTATTCTTTTATTATTTAAGTGTGATGAAAACTGTGATTAATTGTGATTTAAAAAAATACTAGTTTGACAGCCCATATATATTGTGAAATAGCAGGTTCAGAAGGCAGCAGGAGGTATATAAGCCACAGAATGATGAAAGATTTATTCCCTGTGGACTGAGCAGAGGTTACTACAGGTCAATTAAGAGCACTTTAGGCCAATTAAAGCCTGTCAGGGACCTGATAAAAACCCCTACCCGAGCCAGACAGAAGGGGAGTGAGGAGAAGGAGAGCTGTAGGACTGGAAGGAGTGCTGCAATTGACTGGAGTACCCAAGAACCAGAGGAAGGGGAACATTGGGAGGGAGGCTTTCCTCCCAAACCAGGAGAAATCTGCTAGAGCAGAGAGACTTCTCAGGCACCAGCGGGATGAGACTGAAGGACTCCTCACGCAGGGGGATTGGAGTTTGGATAGAAGGGAGCCCAAGAAACTGAAAGGGCAGAGGGGGATATAGCCCAGGGAGAAGAGTCGCAGCCTCAGCACCATTGTCAGTACATAGCTGCCATTCACAGGGCCCCTGAGCTGGGACTTGGGGTAGAGGGTAGGCCCGGATCTCTTCTTCCCCCTTCACTGGACTCTACTGGAGTGGCCAACATGCAGAAACAGGGGCAATAGGTGATGTCCTGACCCACTACAAGATGGAAAAGTGCAGGACCTATCAGAACAGAGTTGGTGATTTACCACTATATATATATGAATAAAATGAGTTCCTTTGTGTATACCCCAGCTTTCAATCATTATGCCTGGAGAAAACCATATTGATCATCATTTTCTAAATATACAAACATTGCTAAAGTTATATTAAAACAGGGTCACAATTCAGGCAATGTTGTTCTCTAGTGTAGAATGTTTTAGCAGGCTAAGGCCCTGCAGCGTTTATTTTTTTTAACTGGTGTATCAAAAGCCATTAACACAAACATATAACAGGTGACTGCTTCTGAATTATGGATGACTAGACTTTTGTAACTATAGCTTGAATAGATCTCTAGGCTAAAAGGTTTAAAGATAGTTCACAAAGGTGGGCTTTATCACATACCATGAGGAACAAAGATGGTATTTTGAGAATCTGCATATAGTATTTCTGACAGAGTGAAAATGAAAAGCTGGTTCTAAGAGATTCATATCATGCATACTGTGATGAGAATAGTTCTAGAAGAAACACATGCATTTATATATGTAGAAAATACATGAACATAGGGGGTAGTACTTCCTCTCTTGTTCTTCTCAGTGTACATTGAGGCCTTAGGAAACATTTCTGCTAGACCTGATTTTTACCAGTGACTACAGAATTTATATTTAATAATAACCCAAGTTAAGTTAACCAAGTGGCACTGCTGATAGAAGATAATGAAACTCAGGAAAATCTACAGCCAGAAAGACATATGCTTGAGAAATATACCAATGTGCCACCTGCAGCTCTTGAAGGAAAAATAGTTAACATATCTGATACCTGAATCCTGTGAGAAGATGTTGTACCATGTAGTGAAGTAGCAGAAAACTCCTCGATCCAATAGTTGAGATTTTTTAGAGAAGAAATTCAGGAAATAAGACAAAAGACACAGCATCAGAAAGTCATTGAGGAAAACTTTTGAGGTAATTATGGAAATGCAAGAAATATGTTAAAAAAGGGAACTAAGTATTTGCACATAGTACATTTTAACAACTGAACTTTAGTATGAGTGTAAAAATAGAGGCAAAATACAAAGGGATGTAAAGATGATTGACTAGAGAACAGGAAGAACAAAAAATATTTTCTTTATCCAAGGCATGATAGATAGATAGCAGCAAAGAAAATACGAAGAATTGTTTGGAACCAACTGAACTGCAGACTGTCTTTTTGAATGATTATGACTTGTAGTTAATAAAAATCCTAATGTTGGTAAGTAGTGTCCTATCATGATACAAATATTATAGGGGATAGGAATACAGGGTCTCTTGCAGGTAAACTGAAATGTTGTTCAACATTTAAAAAATATAAGTAAAGGCCTGCGTGTAATGCAGAGAGCACTCTGTCTTGCTCTATTTTTATTAATTTCTTGACAAAACTGATTGTTCTTGTTTGGGCCACAACAAACATACTGAAAATAGGACAGGTACAAATATAGTATTTGAAAAAAACTTTAAAAAATGTATTTGGATTATCCCTCCCCTTAAAGCCAGTTTTTGTTGTTTTTGTTTGAGGGGATTTTTTGCTTTTACCATTAATTTAACACTAATAGGCTCAGAAGGAGCCATGCAATTCTGCAGAAATAACCTAGAACAACCTAGAATATATTTTTCTGTATATATACGTGATGCATCTTTAAAGTTGATTAACTTTTGCCCTTTACAGATTTAGGAGTGAGTGCTGTTTCCCCATTGGGAAGCTGGGAATCTCACTTTCCCCAGTGATCTAAAACTTTCACTTCTAGCCCAACAAGGATGCAAGAAAACAGACATTGAAGTTTTAACACTTTTATCTTCAGTAATTCTATTACTGGCACCCAGGTCTGAATCTTTCCCTGAATCTGTTTTAGGGACTATTTTATTTTAGGTGAAATTCCACACAAATGTGGAAAAGGGCAATTGTAAGGCAGGTTGCTTGGGAAAAAAAATCATCTGTAGAAGTTGGTTATGGGTTTGGAAAATGAAAATAAATCCTAGAAGAGGTAAATTAGCATGGAGATAGATGATGAGATCACAGATGCATGATAAATTCATTCATCAGAGCTTTGCAATTTATAACGTGGTTCTGCACTTTATCATCTGGCTCCTGTGTGCTTATGTACGTAATATGTATGCTTAATAAATCATTTTTGTATAAAAATTTTATGAACGCTCTGTGTGAGAGTATTGCGGAAGTGAACTTTTAGGATATGCGTGAATGAGGTGTGAGTGAAAAATAGTGTTTCAAAGAGGCTCATTCATTGTGTTCACTAAAGTGCTCTTCCAAGAACAAATGAGTAGGGTGTCATCGTATTTTAAAAAACGGGTTCAATCTGGCTAATTATATAATTCTGAAAGTCACGGGCAAGATGGTGATTCAGCACTATTAGACAATGATCAATAACAATCTAAGATGGGGTTGCTTACTTGGTCCCATCAAGGTAACACCCTGCATGTGTGATTGTTGCATTATGTCTGGAAGATCATTGCCCAGCAGAGCATCATAGAGGATGCTTTCCCAGATGATTTAATAAGGTACTTGTAAAGAGTGGAAATATAGAATATAAAGTAAAACAGAAGTAACTGGTCTGCTTATGGTTACAAAGCTTGTTGAACAAAGTGGAGAGCATAGAGGTACAGAAATAATATATGTGAAATAATAGAAAATGAGTGCTGTTCCCTACCTTCATTTATACTCTTGTTGGGACAAACAACTGTTGTTGTTGGGACAAACAAATTATCTGCTCTGATTAATATCCACCTAGTTAAATTAACAGTTGTAAATCAGGGCAGATTTATTTCCCTCATCTCCACTCTGTATTTAATTTAAAAGGAAGAGGTCCATTATGTGGCTTCCTCACTTACATAATTTATAATTACTTTTCTCCCACCAAAGAAACTGGAACTTCAGATTCAGAATGACGACACATTATTTTCATCAGCAGCAACATTTTGAATTTGAAGGATTGCTTTCTTACATGAAAGCATCTTGAAAAACCATTCCTGTCTGTCTCTCTCTCTTAGGCTTCCTGAATATAAACAATATTTAGAGATGTAAGCCTATCAATTTACTATACTGTGCAATATTAAGAACCTGTATAAAACACAATACTGAAGTTAGAGCTGACCCACCATCCATAAAAGTTGAAAAATGTGTTTCTCCTTGTCCTTACATCAAGCAGTTGATAAAATTCAGTTCAATTGAAACATTGCCTAGAAACATGTGCACCAAACTATCTTCCAAACTTCACCCTATCAAACAGCATAGATCTACAATGAACTACAGGGTATGCATATAGAATAAAGACATAGAGATATGAGGTGGAAAAGGTCTATAGAGTAATCTTATCCATATTTCTGTCAAGGCACCACTGTTCCCTATAAGATAATCTTAAATGCTTCCTGCATTAATGTTTTAAATGACCCAACTGGCGGAGAAGTTCAGAATAAAGTGCTTAGGGGTCCATTCCCATCAAAATAATTAGTACTCATAAATCTGCTGAAATTGCAGTTATATTGTAAAAAATTCTTTTAACAGTTCACTTCTTAATGAGCAGATTTTTTCCTGAGAATATCAACTGAACTGTGCACTTTTCTAGAATAGTGATCCAGTACATAAATAGTTGGAGCGGTAGTCATATTTGTTCACTGGAGTAGCTGTCTTCACAGAGAACTTCTCAGTCATATTGAATTAGGTGCACTATAGTATTATCATGAAGAACACACTATGCCCCAGTTTTAGAAGGACATGAAGCCTTTAACAAACTTGAGGGAATGTGGCTATTTACTAAAAAATGATTTACTAAAGACAATAGTGTAAGAAAGTTAATACAATTCTATGTTTTTCTTATTTTCAGAAGATATGTGACTCTGGTGGAATAAGATCTGAACATAGACAAAAACATTACAGTGTAATCTCAATTTCCATAGAACTGGATTTCAGTTATTCAGTGCATAGTGTATCTTAATAATTAAGGTCTATGAATAAGATGGCAAATGTATATATGTCATGTTTTGTTAGTTAACGTAAAAGTGAATCAAATTTTTGTATTTTTAATGAGAGCTCCTTAGGGCTTAATTTCAGTAAAGAAATTGTGTAAAGTAAAATATGGTCTGAACTTAATATTTTCTTGATCACAAGATAAGCCTCTAAATAATTCATTAAACTAGCATAATGTCCTTACATTTAAGGTCAAGATTTTGCAGTTTCCACATAGGATTTTCTGGATAAGGGAAAGATGAAACTTTAAAAAAATATTATTTCAGCAGTTTCATCAATTTGTGATGACATTCGTGTTCCAAGAATAATTACTGCATGTCACCATCAGTAAAAAACCGTATCTTAATTTATAAACTAGTTAGGTGTTTTTCTTTTCTTTTTTTTTTAAGACTCCATACTATTTTTTTATTTAGCAGTTATGTGCCTTGAGAAGCACAATTCATTGAAGTGTTTTAATTCTGTGGGACCTGAGTAGTATGTGCAAAAAATAATAGACTTGGGCTTTTGTAAATATTGTGAAAATCTTTAGATAGCAACCTTCTGCTGACAGTTTAGATTCCAGGAAGATCCCAGAACACTTTATAGCCCTATAGATCTCATTGTATCACTCTCAAAGTGTACCCACCTCCAGTGTGTAACATGACAATCATGCCCTTTTATTAACACTCCACGCAAGTTTTTAGAAGTGAAGAATAATTGCTTCATATGACATGCTACAAACAGTGTAATTAATAGAGTGGCTGGGTGAGGTTCTGTGGCCTGTGATGTGCAAGTGGTTAGACTAGATGATCATGATGATCCAATTTGGCCTTAAAGTCTGTAAGTCTAAGTTAGTTTGAATCTGTTAGGACATCAGGATTGATGCTCTTTTGAACAGAGCAGTATTGCTGCTCTTTTTAAAAGTGTTACAGGAGGTTTGCCTGACCTAAAGAGACCATAGACCAAGAACAGTAACATGGTAACAGGCTGTTCACCATCGGTGATTATGAAATACATTTTAATACTAATTCAAATGAGTTGGACCCCAATTCAACTTGCTGATAAAAATTTTATCTTTAAATGTTAGACAGTTTTGCACTTGAAACTGGTCCGTCTTGGCAACTTGTTCTATTATTTTGCTCACACTAGTCAGAAATAAAGAAGGTACAATTTGACATATAAGGAGCAGTTTGTACCAGGTTCTGTGCAGTGGGTGTAAGGAGTCTCCCCACCACTTACATTCCTGTGCAGGGATCAGTCACAATCCTGATATTTGCACTTAGGAAAGACAAACGGAGACAGTCTGACCTCTATAAAGAGCACAAACGGGGTAGGACAAATGCTTCTTCTGACCATTCCTTGTGCACCGATATTTCTCACGTACACAGGGATAATAGCTGCACACCACAGCTGCTGCTGGTCCAGGCCACTTGACTTACGTTAGCAGGGCAAAGGCTCTGAGGCTAAAAATTGCTGTGTGGACACTTGAGCTTGGGCTGGAGCCCAAGCTCTGGGACCCTCCACCTTCATAGGGCCAGTTGTGAGCTTTTATTCCCATGCTGGTATACAGATAGAGAGCTAAGTATTAACTAGCCCTACACATTTCAGAATTTTAGACTATAGAGTTTCTCTTATCACTTTGATTCTTGCTCAGTTGCTTATACTGCACATTGTACGCCTGTTTATAGCAGAAATAATTTCAATACTTGTTAAAACACATTGTCAGAACTCTTGAGGATAGCCATAAAATGCTTAATGGAGCAAAGAATGTATGTAGTCATGCTCTTTTTTAGGGTTCTAATTGTGTTCTATCTGAGACCCATCTTGTCAATTCATGTTACTGTGGATTGACAAAGCTAATGTAAATTGCACAGTCATGCTATCTAAATAACTTTAAAAGTGTGCATGTTGTTATATAAAGGGTGTGTAAACTAAGCTCCAGTGGACGCAATGGCTAAGCCTTTAATAATGCACATTCACCTTGTTGTGCAAACCAAAAGCCTGCTTTTACATGCAGAATTCTGCCAATTTCATGGATAAATACATAATGAGGCACACATTTACGTGATACACACTTACCGGTGTCCGTTTGCCCATGTAGTTGCAGATTTTGGTGGATTAACAGTCAAACACGATTGAAGGGAGAATTGTGTATGTGGGGTGGGACCTACTTCTGTTCCCACTGAAGTCAATGAAGGCTTCCTCCAGCATCAATCCCCATTTTATTTAGATAATGAAAGCTAAATTCACAAGGGGGTTTGAGGTGCCTGAATTCTGACATTTAGGTACCACCGGCATTCACAAAACCACCACTTGGCTGCCACCTAACTCCTTAGATGCCTAAAGTCGCTAAGCACCTAAGTTTCCACCAGTAACATCCCATGGGTGTCTAAATTTCTGCTGCTGGGTATGCGCAAATCTCTCTAAATCCTGACACCAACAGGCTGCTTGGTGCCCAGCTCACACCTCAGGTGAGATGAGATTCACAAATTAGGCATTTCTCTGCCAGTCTCCCCAGTGAGGCCAGATAAAGTAGGTCTGTTCTGAGAACACTAATACAAAAGAGAGGAGGAGCAAATGATGGTTTTATGCTTAGTAGCAAGGCATGTGGGAGACTTGGGTTCAAATCCCTCATCTGCCTGATTCAGACCATGAACTTGGACTCTCCCACCCCTCAAGTGAGTGTCCTGACCACTGGACTATACTTAAATAGTCATCAGGCCGGCAAGAGAGTGGGCGTGACTCTATAGCCCAGTAGTTAACGCACCCTCCTCAGAGTGGAGGGAGACCAGTGCTCAATTCCCTGCTGAATCAGTCAGAGGATGGATTTGAAGCTGGAACCTCTGACATACTGTGGGCGTTTTTAACCACTAGCATATTGGGTATAAAGGAAGGGGAGGGTACCTCCTCCTCTCTTGAGAAAAGATTGCCTTGGCTTAGGCACTAAGTTCAGGAGAGCTCATGGCTGTTCTTGAGTGCAAATAGGTGCCTAACTCCAACCAGCAATGGAGTTAGGTGCCTAAGGTCTTTGAAGGGCCCCCTCCCCACTCCTTGGCATTTCGCACTAAATAGCTGCTCCATTTGCTGGCTTTTGTGAATCTTATTTTTAGGTGCCTGTCTCTCCTTGTACATTGCATAGAGAGCCTGAGGTGAATTACACTGTGTGGAAGGACACCTAAAACTTAGGCATTGCAATGCTCAGCCTTTTGAATCTAGCCCTGATTTTTTTTGATTGAGTTCAGTGAAGGATTTTGGAGGGGTGGGGGGAGCCATGGTTATGTGATAAGGTGCAGAACATATATAACTTCCATGTTTTGTGTTTTGTATTTTCACTTTCTTTGTGTCTTCTCTATAAATTTCAGGTCTTCAGCTGTAATGAGATGGTGAAAAGTAGACAGCACTGTATATCATCAATTTTTGAGAAATTGAATGAAATTCAGCTGAAAAACAAACTCTTGGACTTGAGGTTGTGAACATTTCTAGTTTGTCATGACAATCCTGTCAAGACAAATTTGAACTTTGTCAGTAATTGTGATCACTATAGGAGAAATTACCAAAAGTAATTGCTGTAGATATCAGTCAGTGATTTCAGCTCTAGTCTGCTACTTGACCAAAATTTTCCATGACAGTTGGCAGGCTATTATTTCTCACTCTGTGATGTATAATAGGAGGATGTTTTAATTGCTTTAAAAGTTAAAGAATAAAGTAATCTTATATTCTGTAAGTCTGCTACCTGTCAGTGTTTGCACTTGCCATGGAAAAATGAGAAAGAGATGGAAAGATTATGATTTTGGTTTCCTTAAAACATATAACATAATTTTTAAAATAATTTACTTTTATTGCATGTGATAAATTTGAATATTTATAAATAGAATACTTTTCATTTTACTTTATTTAATGACATAATTTTTTTTACTGCTGTATAATTATAATTAATAGTTTTAAGAATGGATCTGGTTTTATTTCTAATTATTTAAAGTACTTTGAATTAGCATCTCAATCATTAAAAACAAGGATCGTGAATTATGCAAAAGGTTTCAAATCCTAATGTTCAATCCCATATTTTCTGCTTTGAATTAGGAGGCATACTATTTTAAAATGTTGGAACCACACCACGGAAGTGTAGTATCTGTCTTCAGCTGGAGAGTAGTAGGTTATTGTAGCAGTCTGATCTTGTTTGAGGTTTAAGAACTCTTGAGTCCTGGCACCGATGCTGTTGCAGCATGTGTCTCCCCATCTCTAAAATAGATATAATTCTAGCCAGATTACAGTAGAATGTAAAGGTAGATTAATGTTTGTAAAATAATTTAAAATTTACGTAAGTGCTAAGTGCATTGTTATGAATGTCTGTGTAATAAGATTCCAAGATTGTCTCTCTGTGGGTCATAGACTCATAGACTCATAGACCAGAAGGGACCAATATGATCATC